>BDMV01000011.1:14004344-14377967 GCA_008326285.1 Oryza officinalis
TGCCTCTGCTCTCTAGGAGCTTATGAAGATGCAAGCTGATGGGAAGTTGTCCGAGCCCGCATTGTCTAGCAGCTGTCATTGGGGTGTAAAACTCATAAGACAAGCTGGTGCTCCTTCCCTGAAAGACACCTACTGGAAGCAGACATGGCGTGAGGCCGATCATGAACAATTCCCTTGATTCCATGTCGTCATTTATTAAGCTCAGTTGCAAGTCGTCTGGAAGCTCGAAGTCTCGGTCCGATGTATAGACAAACATGTCCATCCTGGCTGATGGAGGGCCGGTGAAGAAGCGGATGAACCATGCAGCCATATCATCGGCCGATTGATCTGCGCCGGGGTAGATGGAGGCTGCTTCCCCGTACGACATGCATCTTCTGTCCCTCGGGTCTTCGTGATCGGCATATTTGGATGGAAAGCGGGAATCTGATAGAGGTGGCCGATCAACCATGGTGTTGGTGTATATGGTTAGCCAGAGTTGAACGAACCACCATGGTCCTCCATGAGCCACGGTCTGTTTCAGCATCAGGTCTTGTGTGGCAACATGGAGTAGCCGATATACAGCTCCTAGAAGGTATCGGCCCAAGGGGATTTGTCTCTTGTCGACCAAAGCTTGAGCCAAGTGTTGACAGTTTGTAGTAGGGCCACAGGTCGATCCACAGAAGACAAATCTCTCCAACCATAGCGTCAGGAAAGCTACGTGTTCTCGCTCTGAAACTGATCCCTGTTCCATGTGTTCAGAGATATATCCGGACCAGCCTCCGATTTTCTTGGTCTTCAGTTTGTGACTGCTGTTTACTAGGAGGCTGAAGGGGTTGATCTCAGAGCTAATATCTAGTCCTGTGAGTACCTTGATATCTATAAGGGTTGGGGTCATCGGACCTTGCTTGAACATAAAGGAGTTCAAGGTATTTGACCAGAAGTAGCTGGCAGCTGACATTAATGGCTCATTTTTCTTGGTATCGGCCAGGGACAGAGTTATGCATTGGCCGATTCCAATCTCATCCCAGTGGACTTGTTTGACAGCAGCGATCCTTTTGTGCCAAGTCCTATATCCATTTAGCTTTGATGGCCATGATCTGAAGGTGTGCTTCCACGCCGAAACGGTGGGTTTGGCTTGTCTGAAAGGGATTCTGTCTGTCTCGGCGTTGATGAGCCAGGTTGGGTCGCAGTCGCCCATGGGGCCCAAGAGGAAGCGATGGGACTTATCGTCGGTGGGAATCAGGATTTGGTTCTTGAAGACCTAAACGTGAGAACGACGATGAAAATATAAGGCCTAAGGGGGGCAGCAAGTAAAGACCTAATTTGGGAAATCGGCGGAAATGATAATAATGCGGGTTTTTGAAGGAATCGACTTACCGCAGGGATCTCGGAGGCGTAGAACGGGGCGGAGGCCATCGTTGTCGTTGGAGGGGTCGCTGTGAAGGGGGTCGAAGTTGACGAGACGCCGAGGGGTCGCCGGAATTGAAGAACACGAGGGGTTTGTCGAATCGGCGGCGAGAGGATTCGAATCTGGATCTGTGCGGTTTTCAGGTTAAACCTAGCAAAGAGTCGATGAGTTCCCTGGAGCTAATTCCGCCACATTATATAATGAAGCGGAATTGGGGGGCATGTGTTGACGACGGATTTTGGTAATCGACTTGGAAAGGAAAGAGGAGACCGAAGCAGAGAAGAAGGATTAAGTTGGAGTCGGACCAAGCTTCGTATCGGACCCGGTAACCGTATCGGACTTGGGGAGTGTTGCTATAGAGGGCACATCGGCCGATACGGATTTGGTTTGGTCACGGGCCGATACGGGTTGTGAGTTGACAGTGTCAACGTGGGCTTGGTCTGGGCTCAAAGTAAGCTTCAAGGAAGTTGCCGAATAGAGATAAAGCTCGGTTTTGGGCAATTGTATCTTGTAAATTAGGTAGTTTAGATCTAATCTGTGGCTAGAGTCTGCCGCAAAGACTTGTTTGTTAGTTGTAGATAAGATCGTGCCCTACAAGGGTTCTGTTGTAATCTCGGGTATAAATATCCCGATAGTTTGTACAGGAAATCTCTCTCGAATCAATCACAAAAAACCAGTTCAATCTACTTTCGGCGCATCGCCAACCCTCGCAAGAGGTCTTCTTCAGCGAGTTCTTGCTTCCTCGGAGCAGAGGTAAGAACTCGTCCCCGACGATCTGCATCGTCGGGGCTAGCGTGTCGCTTTAGACACGTTAAGCCTCGATGATGTGATCGTTGATTATCATGTCTTGGATAATTTTGACGAGTGTCTCGATTAAGCCTTGCCAGCGGTTTACTCGTTTTAGGGTTTATTGCCGACGATGGTTTAATTCTCATGCTTGGCTAAATTATTCAATGCATCTGTCATCCCCAAAAGCAATCGACGGCCTGATTTTCTTTGTGTTAAGTCTCAATTCACACTCTGAGTTGCTATCGACCTTAGTCCTGTTTTGAGATCTAACACAAAGCCTGTTTTCGGTTGTAATTAAGGATAGTACCGGGATTTTAGCCGGTCTTACCTAACATGTGTGATCGCTTTATATTACTTGCATATGTTTGCCGCTTATATGTGCGGATCGATCAGTATAAATGTGTTGATCATGAAGTAATCTTAAGATTTCTTTATGGTTGATGTGTTTATACTGGCCGATTGGCTTACATAAGGTTGCACCAGAGTACTAGCTGGTGTAGTTGTCTTAGTCATTCTTATCGGCCAATATTATTAGTTGAAGCCTACATGTCAATGAAGGCCGATAAGATTAGATTCATGTTTTACATATTTTCTAAGTGAGCCGATACAGCTTTGCCCTATCGGCTGGGCTGTGACAATGTGTCATCGGTCTGTTGACCGATCGGCCATTGTTTTTTGACTCGGTTTGCTTGTTTCTTGTTGATTGCAGATCAAATCAACTGGCACGCTCTACTTACGACTAGGCAAGCCATTTGGACCTGCACTGGAGCTAAGCAGATCTCCCAGGCCGCCGTGGAAACGCGGAACCCGTTTGGTTGCTGGACGGGTCGAAATTCTGCGCCAACAGGTGGTCTATTTATAGTCTGCAAAATATATCTCAATCGGGCCAATGAACCGACATCTCTAACGGGCGCATAGTTATCTCTAACGGGCATAAATAAAAGCCCGTCAGAGATAAGTGTCATCAGTGACGGGCTTCAAAGTCATCTCAATCAGACCCATATACAGAGCCCGTCACCGATGACCCTTATCTCTGACGGGCTCTGTAGACGGGTCCGATTCAGATATGCTAGGTCATCTCAATCGGGCCTAAATATATAGCCCGTCACGGATGAGTGTCATCGGTGACGGGCTATATGTACTTGGGCCTAGAGTATGACTGCACGAGTGCATCTACAACGGTGCAAATTTAGACCCGATTGAGATGACTTCGTTCTGACGGCCCAATAGTCCAGGCATGTGAGGGCCCGTCAGAGATGAGAGGATCTGTACTAGTGTCTTCTCCTCTCCTACGTCACTGCCTCTTCTATCTGATGCAGACCTCAATTAAGCTGTGCCTTCTGCAGCATGGACAAGGCCAGGTATTTGATTGTGAATGCATCCTTAACTTATTAATGTAAAAATCTATTTAATTTTTCTGCTTTGCCAATTCCTCTGTACCAATGCTGATCTTATTGTCTTTCTTTCACTTGTGAGGTAAGGACAATTTTAATTAGTATTTTACTTTTTTTGTTCATCAATGACTGTATGGTCTGATACAAATATGATACGCAGGTACTCGAGAATAACGTTCCTCTTTTTGCTTAATCATGTAACAGGCATTTTATTTTGATCTACAAGTTTACTTCAACATTGCCTATGCAGGTTTTCTGCCTGGAATGCAAGTATTCATAGATTGACTGCCAGGTGTTCAGTGACATTTCTGAACAAATATGTCGTTCATTAGACGATAAGAATTCCTGTTCTTGTTTGTTTTCACAATCTTATTATGGAGCAAGCTGCTGATACTACACAGTACTGCTAATAATCTTTCTGCAAGTGGATGTTATTTCAAATATTTCAGCTGATTCAAGTGCACATCCGTGCTTGCAATGCTGAATAGTGTTCGGTTCCTCAGGGCTTCACTATGCCTGTCCATGTCACCACTGACGGTTCCAAATCATCATCTCTGATGGGTAGGGTCCAGAGATAAGTGGTCAGTGATAATTCCATCTCATCTCTGACGGGCGAAGACTCATAAGTGTTATGAGACCCTTGTGATGAGTGGTAATTAGCACATGTCACATTATGCCTCCCGCCAAACATGAGACCCACCTCAAACGAGATCAAGCAATAAACCCGTCGTAGGTGTCAAAAGTCACCCAAAAAAGCAAAAATGGTTGCCAACTGCAACAACAGAAAATCACAGGTCTAGTGTCCGGTGGTCGGGGGATGGAAAAGGCGGTGCTCAATGCACGGGGATGGAGGAGACGACGCTTGATGGTCAGGAGATGGAGGTGGCGGCATCGGTAGTTAGGGCATGGAGGATGTCATGCCCGGCGGTCAGAGACGGCGGCCGGCACATGGGGTTGGAGGAGAAAGCACTTGGCAGCCAAATCCGCATCCCCCGACCTCATGGAAGATGGATCCAGTACCCGATGGTCGGGGGATGGAGGCTGCAGCCAGCACACAGGGATGGAGGAGGCGCCACCCATCGGTTGAGTGCAGACGAGGGTGGCCGACGATAGGGGACGGATGAGGCGGCGCCTTCATCGGGGTGGAGGCGAAGAAGGGTTTCGCGTGTGGAGGAAGAAGAAAGAGACATGAGGGTAGGGAGGAAGAAAATTTTAACATCTATCGCAGGTGAGTACCTCAGTTGTGACGGGTGCAAACTTAACACCCGTCATAGATAAGAGATCAGCTATGTTGGGCCTATATACGGGCCTGTCAAAGGTGTTCTATGTTGGGCCTACACATGGGTCCGTCAAAGATAAAGCCTTACCTGTGACGGTCCGTATCCCTAAGACTCATTTTAGACGGAATTTTAGACTTGGTAATTTTTAAATTAGGATATATATGCAAATGTTTAGACTTAAAACTTGGTAATTTTTGAATAGGATATATATGGAAATGTTTAGACTTAGGAATTTTTGGACTTACGAATTTTATATTTAGATTTTGGAATTTCAGACTTAGTAAGTTTTGACTTAGGATATATGCAAATGTTTAAAATTTAGACTTAGGAATTTTGTGCTTTTTAAAGATTTCTATGTGTTGATATATATATATGTGAATGTGGATGGGATTATGGAATTGATGTAAATTTGGATGTGGCTATGAATATCGATGAATGTGGCTATGAATTTGGATGAATGTGAATGTGAGTGAATGAATGTGTTGATGAAAGTGAATGTGGCTGTGTATATTGTCACGCCCAGAAATTCACTACCAGAATTTCCAAAGCAAATTGTGTATTAAAATCCCTGTCCAGGACCAGCCAGGGTACACAAATGACAAAGTTGCCATATAGATCCACGTCTTACAAAACAATAAAAATCTCTTACAAAACTGCAGCGGAAAAAGCAAACAAACTATTCTAATAAACTAAACACTCGCAACGTAGCGGCTCCACTCCACAGGCACTCCTCAACGGTAGCAACAAGCCTACTCCTCTGAAAAGTCTTCCTCTGAAACATACTCCAACTCTGGTGTGGGGAAAATAAAGCAAGACTGAGTACTACCCACTGTACTCAACAAGTCATACCGGAAAGGAAAATAATGATGCAAGTAATAACAAAGGAGAGCTGCAAAGGCTATTTTGCATAAAATACGCATTTAAAAACAATAGTTGAAAGCAGTAAAACAGTTGAATTAATTAATCATAATTAAACCATCACTGTCCAACGCTACACCACGTTGCGACAGGCCCAAACCATCCACCTGAACTAAACCAGTTCCATTAAGTCAAATTATTAGAAATTCAACTAATCACGGTGAATCTGGTTGATCGCCCATAACCGCGGGCACGGCTATTCGAATAGTTTTACTCTGATCAGAGGTGTACAACTGTACCCACAAGACACAGTCCTACAACACGTTACCGTGCGCCGACATACCACCACGGTACACCGGAAAAGGAGCTGTGACAGGACCCTTCGCATAACCCTTCCTAACCAATCGCACCACACCTCAGGTTTCGCCCCCGCTCCCTTTCCCGGCAGCGGGCAGCCCCCCCTCGTGCCTTGGTGAATCCGGCAGCCGGTCAACCGGTATATCCCCGGCCGAACCAACTCCATCACGCCCACCCTTTCCGGGGAACGTCGGCTAGGAAAAAGCTATACTCCAAATCCAGCCATTACCCACGCTGGCTTGTGGAAAGTACGGTAATTCTTCCAGGGTTTCCCGCGAACCGGTCCTTAATTGTCATGAGCACGACCATCAAAACCATGTGCTCACAACCCACCATTAATCAAGATTTTAGTTGAAACAATGATTAAATCACCCACGATTAACCATCGCGAGCCAACATGAAATAACCATCATTAAGTATTAATGAAGCTTTAAATATCCCAATTGTGAGCTAATGTTTCTAAGCAGGGCTAAGCAAGTTCTATTGTAGCAACTACTCAAATTATTTCCCAAGCTATCAAAGGAATAAGGTAATTGCAATATAAGGCTGAGTACAATAGGTAAATTACCCATAGATGACATTATAAAACAATGCAGTATTTAGAGAAAAATAAGACTGTTTCGCAATTTAGGTACAACATGATCAAATGAATAAGTATGACTTGCCTTGCTCTTGCGCTGGGTCGACCTCGGCAACGACTTCGAAGTAAACGGAAGCGTCGGAATTACCGGAATCTACGCGACAAACAAAGCAAACAACAATACATGCTATAAGTCTACTAAAACAGAGAACAAAACTATTTTTAATGGATTCTAGACATTTTTATGAATTTTCTGAGACTTGAACGGACTAAAACGGAGTCCGGATGAATTAGTTATGAATTTTTGAAGTTATCTGTGTTTTTACTATAAACAGAAAAATCCTTAATTATTTATTGCGCAATAAACCCTTAGGGCTGACGTCATGCTGACGTCACGGTTAGGGCTGACGTCAGCCGCGGCGGCGGCGGCTGCGCACCACGTGGCGCACACGTGGCGCCGACGCGGCAGCCACGCGGCGGCCACGCGGCGAGGCGGCGCGGGGGACGCGGCGGCCACGCGGGCGAGCGCGGACGGCCCAGATCGGCCGGGCGGCCGATCGGGCGGCTGAGGCGCGCGGGCGGCCGAGCGGCCGGGCTCGGGCTCGACCGAGCCGGCCATGGCGCGCGGCGGCGCTAGGGTTTGCGCGGCGCGGCCCGGGAGACGGCGGAGCGGCGGCTCGCGGGCGGCGGCGAAGCGGCGCGACGGCCATGCGGGGCGGCAACCGAGCGGCGGAGCGGGCGCGCGCACGGCGGCGGCGGAGAGGGGAAAAGGGGCGGCGGCGGCGGTGCTTACCGACGGCGGAAGACGGCGGCGGCGCGGCTTTAGGGTTTTGGGGAGAGGCGGCGGCGCTCGGGAAACGGGAGAGGGGTCGCGGCGCGGGGAAAACGAGGGAAGGGAGGGGCCTAGGGAGGGGGCAGGCGGCGGGCGCGGAGCCCCGCGAAAACGGCGGCGCGGGCGGCGGCGGCCGGCCGAGTCGGAGACGGACTCGGCGCGGGCCCCACGCGTCAGCGGCGAGCGGCGCGGGGGAGGCGCGGCGGACTTCCGGGCGGCTCGGGCCGCGGCCTGGGCCGGCCCGGGAAGGAGGAGGGGCGCGGGGAGGCGGCGACGGCCTTGGGCCGCCTTGGGCCGAGGAGGGGGAGGGCGAGCGGCGGCCGAGCGGGCGGCTTGGGCCGGCCCGGGAGGAAACAAGGATGGGCCGCCGGCCCAAAAAGGAAAAAGGAAGAGAAAAAGAAGAAGAATTTTCCCAGGGATTTATTTATTGCGCTTGAGGGTTTTTAATTGGTTAAAATTATTTTTAGGGCTCTAAAATTCCACTAAAAATCCTGTTAATGTATTTTGACATGGGGAACTCAAGAAAAATTCCACCTTGCCATTTTCACTTCTTTAATGCATTAATTGATTGGATTTTTCTCCAGATTTAATTAAACAATTTCTCAGATAAATTATTAAATTTAATTTTTACGATTTGGGAGAACTTCGGGGTGTGACATACATGTTGATGAATGGTTGTGAATTAAAAACCGGCACCTATAGTGCTTGTCACATGTCCATTCATGTCAACGACCGACACCTATATGCTACTAATAGGTGCCGGTTGTTATAAAGAACCAGCACCAATGAGCGCGATGTGGCTCTTTAGGTTAGAACCGACACATATAATAGAAAATAGGTGCCGGTTCCACACCTATTTCTCATATAGGTGTCGGTTTTACAATCGACACCGATGATCGATGTCATTAGTGTCGCTTGTTGGGTGCGGGTTGAAAAATCCGGCACCTATTTTTCATATAGGTGTCGGTTTTACAATCGACACCGATGATCGAAGTCATTAGTGTCGCCTGTTGGGTGCCGGTTGGAAAATCCGGCACCTAGAGGGGTTTTCCAACTGGAACCAATGAGGTTTTCTGTAGTAGTGAACATACATGTTACCTATAAAATGGTTACTATATATAACAACATAGCAATATCAACGATCACCACCAAATTTAACAAAATAACTTATCCGAAGGATAAATATTTTAGCCATAGCAAAAATGGACGGAGTGACTACCAAGAAGACATCACTCACAATTATGGCTCGAAAGGGGCTTAATATTTAGAATTTAGATGTTCCAGACAATAAGTAACTCCCTCTGTTTCATATTATACGTAACTTTGGGTTTATACTATGACAAACCTCTTTAATTTTGACTACAACACCAAATCAGTTTCATTAAGTTCATTATTGAACATATTTTTATATTATATTTATTTTATGTTAAAAATTTTGTTATGTTTTTCTATAAACTAGGTCAAAATTGAAGAAGTTTTACTTGAAAACAAACCCAGAATGACTTATACTATGATATGAAATGGAGGGAGTAATAATCAGTGAGTGCTTTGCCCTTTCTCATTCACGCCGCCTTCAATAATTACCTAAAAGAACAAAGTAACAAGCATCATCATGCAATTGTCACTACAACATAACCATCATAGATCCATAACTTCACAATAATTGTTAATCAATAGCCGAAGGCAGAAAATATGTCATAGATCAATAGAAATTGTGACTAGCAGCAATATATTGTTTAACCATGTAGCTGCCTTAACCACACAAATATGTGTTATCAGTGGAGAGTTCCATAAGTTGATTCGCAGCATCACCTGAGCATTCACCCATAACATTAAAAATCAACTCAACACAGGAAGCTATGAACCAAAATATAAAACTGACACCCTACATGCAACCTGCTAAGACTCTCCTATCACGACATAAGAACCGCGAAATATACTTTTCAGAAGATAAACAAAGACTTCCAATTTGTTCCTTAACTTTCTGGGCCCTGGTTTCCTCAAAAAGACCTTTGTTTGAATCCCTTAATGACTGTGCCATCGAAAACCAGAACAATTGGTTTCATAAAGCCATAACTTTTTACTTCATACACTGGTGGAGAAGGGGTTTTTAACTTTGGTTCGTAACACCCTCTAGTCCCGGTTGTGCAACCGGGACCACGAATCCGGGACTAAAGATGGGGCATCTTTAGTCCCGGGTGAAATAACCGGGACTAAAGACTGGATTCGTGGTCCCGGTTGCACAACCGGACTAGAGCCATCTTTAGTCCCAGTTGGTAACATCAATCAGGACTAAAGATGATAGCGCCACATGGCTGACGCAACCATCTTTAGTCCCGGTTGGTGTTACCAATCGGGACTAAAGATATTTTTTCTTTTGTTAAAAACAATTGCTAGTTCTGCCAGCTGCTTATTTATATATTATGCATATATATATATACATACATATATATGCATAATATATGTATATATAATATGTGTATATATGTAATATATGTATTTGTACATACATATATATATATATGCAATATGCATATATATATGTATAAATACATGTCTTACACATATATATATTCCGTAAATATATGCACTCAAGTAAATATATACTTATATTACCGAAATATACTCACACACATAAGTACATCTATGCACATCTAAATACATACATATATTACAATCCTTCGTTAATTCTAATGTTCTATTGTATATTACGAAGAAACATAAGACATGTTATACATGGTGATGATGATCAATAGGTCTTCCATCATAGTGGAATTCTCCCACGAGGTCAATTATTTGTTCATTGATAAATCCCATCAATTGTTCTTGAACAGGCTTGATAAATTCTTCGTTGGATAGTTTGTTCCTCATGTAAATAATATATCATTTGAAAAAAATTGAGATATAAGTATATGAAGTCAATAAGAATTCGGGATATAATGTATGAATAATTTTTACGTACTTCCAGATCCTTGTTACTTTTGATTTGGTGTACAATTGCATGAGTATATTCGCAGATGCAGTAGCCACACAAGTTATTCCCCTGCTCCTGTTTTGCACAGTTAAGGAGAAACAACGAGAGATTTAATGTACTAATTTTTTTCTAGAATAAATTAATGATTCAATATGTTTTGGAGCATGTACTCACCGGAAAATTAAACCTCCTACCAAGTTTTTCTTTCCAAACCCCGCAGACCAATGTACGGAACTTTGCCCATGCCCTATGTACATTTGGAAGCTATGATTAAATATCGGAGATCTGCATAGTAGCAATAGCAGTGTTCATAATTAATGATAGTTGAATAGAAGGCATTACCTGTCTATCACTTCAAAAATCTTGGTGAAAGTAGACTCTGTTTATCCATTGAGTCATAGACATGGACTTTGCATAGTTCAAGGTCAAAGAGGAAAAGGACCCAGTGAAATCTGCAAATTGCGTCAGACGATATATATGTCACTTTCGAATATGAGTATGAGGAAGAAGTTGGTACAAATTCGAAAGACAGTTAAAATTCAGTCTATGTTGTAGGGCAATAGTATGTAGGTCTTATAATGCTGCTGCACCAGGAAATGAACAATATTGTCCTCTGTAGCTTCCACAATGTCCCATATCATTACGTCATTGACTTTGTGGGGGTCCATGAATCCAATATTGTAAATCCCCTGCCCACAGCATGATTGAATCTCCATTCTACAAGGATAATGGAATTTGCATCAGTCTTATCGACACAGTGTAACCATTGAATGGTACATAGAAAGAGCTAAGAAACAAAATAAATTTTGATAAAATGATACTTACAAAACCCAGCAGCTGAGAATGGAGACGTCGAGAGCGTCTAGTTGGTACACATCGAATACATTCTCGAAGTTGATCAACAGAACATCATATCCTTGATAGTAATCTGTGTTTCTTATCGTCGCTCCAAGCATCATTCTACCTTTGGATGAAAGTTCCATGTACCATTGATGGAATTGGTACATTTGTGTAGAGAGGGTGTTCACCTGACCAGGCTTGACAAGCAGTTCACCGAGTTTAAATTTGTATTTCAAATCGGCTTCTGTCGCTATGGTTATTGGTGCGTCTCCCACCAGTTGCACCCTGTTCAGACCCGTCTCATTCATCCATTGCCTTAGTTCCTCTTCACCGAGTGGTAGCAACGGCTCAACCGATTGTTCTGGTTACTTTCTGAGCTGATGCACTTCTTTGGTCTTTCCTCTTTGTTTCTTAAACGACTTTGTCACCGACCGGTCATAATCCAAAAGTAAAGCCCTCTTGACCGGTTCGCTTATCTTCCGAAAGAACTTCTTAGCAGTCGGATCTATAAGAATCTTCTTTGGTGGTTTCCATTCCTCGAAGAACACCTTCACTTCCGCTCGTACAACCTCCTCATTCTCCTCAGGAGTGCGGTCATATGCCCTTTTCTTGAGAGCGGGGAGTTTTGGCTCATCAAGTCTTGGCTTCTTTCTTTGTTCTGTTGACTTTGACCGCGCGGGACGAAGTGGGCACGACTTTTTAGCTCGTGAAGGCGGAGCAGATGATGACGGTGCAGGTGGAGGAGGTGGAGGTGGAGGAGCCGGTGCAGGAGAAGGAGAGGGTGCAGGCGAAGGAGACAGAGGTGGAGGAGCCGGTGCAGGCGGAGGAGAGGGTGCAGGCGGAGGAGACGAAGGAGAAGAGGCCGCTGCGCGCCCAGGAAACACAATGTACCGCTTGCACCATATTATAATGGCGTGGGCTATGCCTCCTAGTTTCCTCTCCCCGTCTCCTCCGAGGATGTCCAGCTCGAGATCCTCGAACCCTCGTTCCACCAATTCAACTTCGACCCTTGAGTACCCAGGTGGAATCGGTTTGCAGTGGTATGTCCCTGAAGGGTCCACTGGTATGGCCATGCCCGATGCCACCTTCACGAGAATCAAGGTTACTTAGTAATTAACAGATGCATGCACCATCTTTTGCAATTTACAAGACATATATCATAAAACTACGAGCATACCTTGAGAGATATGTTCTTGAAGGGACTGTGCAACTCACAAGGTGTCCGCTACGTGATTTCATCTACGGGGTACGATGGGTCGTCGTGAGCTGGCCCTGCTGCACCTTCTATGCCTTGTTCTCCTGCTTGCCCTGTAGAAGCACAGCTGCTGCGATTGCCTGAGGGGCTCACCATGACTAGAGGGGCATACGGCTGCACCGTCTGTTGGCTCTGTCGTTCCGCCAGGCATTGGTCCACCCATCGTTCGACCTCTTCTTGCATCCTTATGTCCTGCAGGGTGATCCTCTCCTTGAGATATCTTAATTTTGCCTCGGTATCCCTCTTGCTCCTCATCCGAGTCTTGTAAGTGTGGCTGTCCTCTTGAAATCCATATTTCCAAGCAACAGCCTTTTCCTCGTGTTTGTCTTGGATGCTCAGGATTCTGTACTGCGAGCGTAAGCTCGTCCTTCTCTTTGTCAGGCTTGAATGTTCCCTGAGCAGACGCCTCCACTGCTTCCGTAAGTCGGCTAGCTTCTTCGCGGATCGCATCGCCGAATACAAGGGAGTCATCAGTGGGATCGAGCGTTCCACCATGAGCATAGTACCAATTTCTGGAACGTTCAGGCCGGTTCATTGTGGCCAGCTCAATACCCTTTTCTACCAACTCGGCTTCCAGTTTATCCCACTTGGGGATTGCCTTCTTATAGCCACCTGACCCTAGCCGGTGATGGTACTGCTTCTTAGCGCATTGGCTTTATTCTTTTCTATTTGCGCTTGCCCATGATCGGAGGTCTTGTATGCGACAAACGCATCCCAATGATCCCTCAGCTTGGTTAATTTGTCAAAATCAGGTGTCAAACCCTTCAGGACGTATTTCTTGTACAAAGCTGACTTGTACTTCTGGAACTGTTCGACCATTTTCTTCATCGTCCATTCTTTCAATCTTCGCTGATCTGCCTCAGGGACCGTGAAGGTCTCGAGCATGGTGGTCCACAGCATATCTTTTTTCGTATCTGGAAGATAACTTTGGTCATCCTCGGCTGACCTTGATTGACGCTAGTGCACTGTGCTAATGGGCACGTGATCCCTCATGACCCAACCACTGTGTCCCACAAACTTCCGTGGTATACTATTTGGGGCCACTTCACTAATAATGTGTCTGCCCACTAGCTTCCTCGCGGCACCTAGTTGTCCGCGTGCCCTCTTCTCTCCAACGGTCGGTTGCCTTTCACTTTCCTGTTGGTTTGTGCCCTCGTTTCCCTCCTCATTTAGGTATTGGTTGGGGTCCTCTTACTCCTCCTCTGCCCATGAGGATCTCATCCTCTGCGATCTCGTCCATGAGGATCTATTCATCATCGCGATCTGCCATCTGTCCGTAACATTAACTAGTACACATCAACTAAGAGTATATTGTTAAACATATATTAACATTGTTGAGAAATACGTATGATGACCAGTTAATTAATTGTTATACATGTAACCTATGTGCATATGTCATATATATATATACACCAGGGAATTAATGAAACTTACCTCAGTTTCGCTTGGAGTTATTGGGGCCATTTAAGCTTGAGCGACGACGGCGGTCAGCAGCTGCACCACGTATGACAAAGAAATAAAACTTTAGTTAAAAGATGTACAATAGTCGTAAGTGAAAACATTAGACTTGGAGATGATAGAATTAGTATAATTCAGCCCTTTCTTTAAGATGGAAATTAGAAAAAAATTAAATCACTATTGGAAAAACAAAAAAAGATGTGCAATATTATATTAAGTGTATCCACGTGAAAACATGAAAACTATTGCAAACAAAACAGAGGTTAGATTATATCATTAACAATGTATATTGAAAACACAACTATGATTAATCTGATACATCTACGATTGAAACCACATCTATGATTAATCTATTGCAAACAATTTGGTACATCTATGATTAATCTACACATCATGCTTGCATATCTACATTGAAAACATATACATATATATACCACGTTCTCGTTCGTTTGGTCACGTTCGTTCTATCGTTCGGTCACGTTCTATCGTTCGTGGTCACTTTCGTTCTATCATTCACGTTCTATCGTTCTATCGTTCGTTCGGTCGCGTTCGTTCTATCGTTTGTTTGTTCGTTCGTTCTATCGTTCGGTCATGTTCTATCGTTCCACCCTTACCGTAGGCCCTTTGGAACAAAGAAAAACAAAGAAATAGTCTTTGAAATTTCTATGGAATGAGATGTTTGATAGAATTTTTTAGGGAAACTAGTGAGGTTCTATATGTCTCATGTATTTTATAGTTCCCATGACATAAAGTTTGTAAGTTTTTCGTTATATGTCGTCCAAATGAAAGTTTTAAAACTTTATTTTAATTCCTATAAAAATTTGACGTTCGTTCTATCGTTCGTTCATTCATTCTATCGTTTGTTCGTTCGTTCGTTCATTCGTTCGTTCATTCGTTCTATCATTCTATCGTTCGTTCGGTCGTTCGTTCTATCGTTCGTCTGTTCGTTCGTTCGTTTGGTCGTTCGTTCTATGGTTCTATCGTTCGTTCGGTCGTTCGTTCTATCGTTCGGTCACGTTCTATTGTTCATGGTCACGTTCGTTCTATCGTTCTATATATCGTTCACGTTCGTTCACGTTCTATCATTCACGTTCTATCGTTGTATCGTTCACGTTCTACCGCCCACGTAGCGCAGGGTGGCGGCTGCATCGCGGGGTGCGGGTGACGCCACGGGCAAGCGCGTGGTGCCGGTGGCGCCGCGGGGTGCGGTGGCACGGCGTGGCGGCGAGGTAGCGCGGGGTGGCGGCGGTCAGCAGCCGCGGGGTAGCGTGGGGTGGTGGCGGCGCCGCGGCGTGTCGGCTGCGGCACAGGGTGGCGTAAGGCGTGGCGGCCGCGCTGTGGCGCGAGGCATTGCGGTGGCATGCATGGCGGCGGTGGCCGCGCGCGGATGCGAGAGAGATCGAGGGAGACATAGAGAGAGAGGAGAGAGGATGAGCACAAATCTCGGCGGCAGCGCGGCGGTGAGGTCCGCGACGACGTACGACGGCGGAGACGACGAAGACGACGGCGGCGGTAGAGGCGAACGATCGGCGTTGAGAAACGGCTAAGTGTGGATCGGTGGAGAAGACGATGCGCACACCTATTTATAGTCGAGATTTTTAGTCCCGGTTGGTGGAATCAACCAGGACTAAAGATATCTTTAGTCCCGGTTCGTGGAATCAACCGGGACTAAAGATATTATCTTTAGTCCCAATGGGTAGCTACTAACCGGGACTAAAGATAATTTCCCGCTGTTTCCAAAATTTCGTTTTGTCCCGGCTATGGTTAACAACCGGGACTAAAGATTAAAACAATTAAATGGCATATGCCCGATCTAAATAATTTAAAATTATTATTAAATATAAATAATCACATATAATTAACATATGACCTATTTAAATAGTTTAAAATTGCTATTACATTTAGAAAATATATATAATTAACATATGACCAATTTAGATAGTTTAAATCTTCTATTACATTTCAATAATGATATATAATTAAAATATAACCAATTTAAATACTATTTAAATAGTAATAATCATATGTACATAACATATGACCTATTTAAATAGTTTAAAATTGCTATTACATATATAATTGTATTAGTAAAAAACACAAATATTGCATGGCCTTCAATACATTATAAATAATTTGCATCGTCCATACAACAAACTATGTCACTGTTTTCCTCACGTACTTTCTACTCACTAATGTTCCTTCGCTATGATCGTTGCGTGAGCAAGGGGTGTCCTCCTTTGATAGGACGATGCTCGGGTCAACCGTCACCGCAAACAGAGGTTGCCCATCAAACTGATCGTAATCTTCGTTAGTCTTAACCTCGACTCCGACGATTTTCCTTTTGCCTAGGAGAACCACGTGGCGCTTTGGCTCGTTGGGTACTTTACCCTTCTTTGATTTACTAGACATGTTCTTCACGTAGAAAACTTGTGTTACAACATTAGCTAGGACGAATGGTTCGTCTGAGTATCCAACCTTGCTTAGGTCAATCGTTGTCATCCCACTGTCATCAATCGTTATGTCTCCATCAGTGATCCTAACCCATTGGCATCGAAACAGAGGTACCTTCAGGGGTCCATAGTCTAGTTCCCATATGTCCTCGATGACACCGTAATACGTGCTAGCTGCACCATCGTATCTCATGGCGTTGATACGAATAGCAGAGTTCTGGTTTGTGCTCTTTCTGTCTTGGGCTCTTGTGTAAAATTTATACCCATTGATTTCATATCCTTGGAATGTCGATATCGAGCAAGAAGACCCCTCGCCAAGAAGGCTAGTTGTCGGTTAATGGTTTCAGTACCCATTAGATGTTGTCGTAGCTAAGCGGGGAAAGTATCAATGTGATGGCGTGTAATCCATGCATCGGATTTGCTAATGTTTTTTGAGCGAACCATCGCCAGGTGCTCCTCGATGTAAGGAGCCACCAACAAAGATTGTTGCAAAACTGTGAAATGTGCTTTACGGAATAAATCGTTGTCCATAGTCATTATTGCTTTCCTTCCAATAGTCCCCTTTCCCCGTAGTCTCCCCTCATGGCTTGATTCGGGTACCCCGATTGGACGAAGGTCTTCAATAAATTCTACACAGAACTCAATTACCTCCTCTGTTCTGTAACCCTTGGCGATGCTTCCTTCCGGACGAGAACGGTTACGAACGTATTTCTTTATAATGCCCATCTACTTCTCGAAAGGAAACATGTTGTGCAGGTACACAGGACCGAGAATACCGATCTCTTTCACAAGGTCACATAGAAGATCCGTCATTATATTGATGAATGACGGTGAAAAGATAATCTCAAAGCTTATTATTCTCTTTATATTCGAGGAGTATCCAGACAATACCTTGATGCTCTCCAGGCATTCAAACATACATTCCTTCTCTTCCTTGCTCAGGGTGTAGCTTGCAGGACTCAAGTAACGACTTTCTTTATCCTTCGGTTCTGGGTGAAGGTCCTTGCGTTGTTGCATATGTTTGAGATCATTACGTGCTTCAAGTGTATCTTTCGACTTCCCATATACACCTAGGAAGCCCAACAGGTTGACACAAAGGTTTTTACTGAGGTGCATCACGTCGATTCCATGCCGAACGTCTAAGACTTCCCAATAGGGTAAGTCCCAAAAAATAGACTTCTTCTTCCACATCGCCACGTGACCATCTTCGCTCTCTATAGGTTGGCTGCCTGGTCCCTTTCGAAATACTACTTTCAGATCTTTCATGATAGCAAACACGACATTTCCGTTGCGATGTTTAGGCTTAGTATGGTGGTCTACCTTCTGTTCGAAATGCCTGCCTTTTTTCCGTACAGGATAGGTTGCAGCAAGGAATCGACGATGGTCCATGTACACAACCTTCCTGCAGTGTTTCAGATACGTACTTTTAGTTTTATCCATACAATGGGTGCAAGCCTTGTACCCCTTGTCTGACTGTCCAGATAGGTTGCTAAGTGTAGGCCAATCATTAATGGTCACGAATAACAACGCTCGTAGGTTAAATTGCTCTTGTTTGTGCTCATCCCACATGGAGACACCTTCTTTGTTCCACAGCAGAAGTAGATCCTCAACCAATGGTCTTAGGTACACATCAATGTCATTACCAGGTTGTTTTGGGCATTGAGTGATAATTGGCATCATGATGTACTTTCGCTTCATGCATAGCCAAGGAGGGAGGTTGTAGATACACATGGTAATGGGCCAAGTGCTATGGCCCCTGCTCATCCCTCCAAATGGATTCATGCCATCTGTACTTAAACCGAACCTTACGTTTCGAGCATCCTCTCCAAAGTCTGGAAATGTTCCGTCGATGTTTCGCCACTGCGACCCGTCGGTGGGGTGTCTCAGCATCCCATGTTGTTGACGTTCTTCTGCATGCCAGCGCATCATGCTAGCATGCTATTTGTTCCTAAACAAATGCCTCAGCCGTGGTATTATAGGGAAATACCACATCACCTTAGTAGGAACTCTCTTCTTCGAAGGTTGTTCGTCCACATCACCTGGATCATCTCGTCTAATCTTGTATCGTAGTGCTTTACAAACCGGGCATGCTTCTAGGTTCTCGTACTCCTCACCGCGATAGAGGATACAATCGTTCGGACATGCGTGTATCTTTTGTACTTCTAGTCCTAGAGGGCATACCACCTTCTTAGCTTCGTACGTTGTTTCGGGCAATTTGTTTTCCTCCGGAAGAATGTTCTTGATGAGTTTCAATAACTCGCCAAATGCCTTGTCACTAACACCATTTTTGGCCTTCGATTGCAAGAATTCTAGCATCGTACCCAACTTTTTGTGCCCCTGTTCGCAACCTGGGTACAACGAAGTTTTGTGGTCCACTAACATACGGTCCAATTTTTGGACCTCCTTCTCACTTTCGCAGCCGTCCTTTATGTCCCGCAACATCTGACCAATATCATCTATAGTGTTGTTATCTTCAAAAGCTCCGTCGCCTCGCCTCCTGGATTTTCTTTAAATCCATCGTATTGATGAGCCCAGTCCGGAATATTCTCGTCTTCTACTTCATCTTCTTCCATTGTAATCCCTAGCTCTTCGTGTGAGGTCCAACAATTATATCTAGGCATGAATCCAGACTCAAACAAGTGCGCATGAATAGTTATTGATAATGAATACTCCTTCTGGTTACTACACTTTTTGCGTGGACGACACATGAAACCCTTATACTTGTTAGCATTGGCCACATTCAAAAAATAATGCACGCCTTCAATAAACTCTTTCGATCGTCAGTTCGCGGTGTATATCCATTGCCGATCCATCTATACTTCAAATAGTCCAATGTTACTAACGAAATCCACACAATTGAAACTAATTAAATAATCATATAATAATTTAAAACATCATGATTCAAAGTGAAACTAATTTCTAGAAAAGAGCTACAAAGATGGCGACGAGAAGGAAAAGAAGTTTACAGTTATTTTTAAATTTTTATTAAAGTGCTAAACATATTTTTTTATAGTACGAAAAGTATTTCTAGCTATATTACATATTTTTCAATTACCTTTGTTTTCTACTTTTTTTACAAATAATCATACAAAAATTTTATAATAGTCCCACATATTATTCTTTTTTATTGTTTGTAAAGTTGAAAACATATCTTTAACGAATTATACTTTTTTCTAACTATTTTATTAAACTAACTTAGTTTTCAATTCTTTTATCTTAGTTTTCTATATTTTCCCTCAGTCATCTCTTTTATAACATATGTATCCAAATTTTCTAATTTTAAAATCAACCTAATTTTGCATACACATATTTTCTTTCTCATCATTTTGCATAAACCTTGTTGAAGACAATATTTTATAGAAACAAAACTATAAATGTAATATGCTAAGCATACATTATTAGAGAATGGATTTGCTAACCTTTTCGATCTCGCCGATTTGTATATTATCACCAAAACAATTTTATCAAAAATTTCGGCAGCATCTCCCTTCTTTCCCCTCCTCTTGGCAGCAATGGCTCGGGCTGGAGGAGGAGGAAGATGTATAAAAAGGTAGATCACTTTAGTCCCGATTAATAACACCAACCAGGACTAATGATCTAAATCATCTTTAGTCCCGATTTGTGTTACCAACCAGGACTAAAGTGAGGATCTATAGTCCCGGTTGGTGACATCAACCGGGACTAAAGATCCCCGGCCCCCTGACACGAACCTGACACGGTCGGTGAAGGTATGAACCGAGACTAAAGATACTCTTTAGTCCTGGTTCCTATTCGAACCGGGACTATTTCGGTTTTTATGAACCCAAGCAAAGATCAGTTCTCCAGTAGTGATACAGCTCAAAATCCTAGAAATGATATGTTTTTTGACATCCACAACGACTTTTCTAATTCTGACCTCAAATGCCCATTATATGCACAGTAGTAGAATTACTGTGATGACAGACAAAATCTACAAATCAACTTTCCTGTATTCATAAGTTTAAACCTCTCAACCAAAATAATGTGTTCTAAGATTATTAATCGTTTTTTGCAGCTGGTCGTCTGGTTGTTGGTTTTTCATTCTGTTTTTGCAGCCCATTATTGTGTTTTCATGTGATCTGCGATGTTTTGGCACTTTTGGTGTTTTATTCAATCTTTTTAATCTGTTGTAATTGAATTTTTGCATCCCGTTTTGCCTTTGTTATCCATGGGTAATTTTCTTTAATGAAATAGACCCAGACACTAAAGGTCCTGTGTTTTTGCGGCAGGCCCGTTAGCGCACCCTTCATCTGCTCAATTTAATGGCCCAACATTCGACTTTAATCGGGCCAAATTTATGTGAAAAATGGACTAGCTACTCATTTTTGTTTATGGTGTTCGACACAACAAACCGGCCAAAGTTAGTGGCTGCATTACCATAAGATGCTATTTCTTTCTTCGCCGTCTTTTGAAATAAATTATGCTACATTAATTTATGTTTCTCCTTGATATCGATATTTGTTAATTGAATAGTGCAATAGAGTTCCTTCCATTTTCCCCTGTTACCACCAAATTATCATACATGTATTACACCCACGTAAATATAAACACAACACTTTTCATGATTAGATCATATCCACAACATTCCCTGTGTCACCAACCGGCTCTCCTTGGGCTACCGCCCTCTGGTCATTCCTGTACACATATCTCCTCGCGAAGAATACGTAGGACACCAGCACCACCATCTCGATGATGCAGAGGATGACATAGAACCTCTCGAGCTTGCCATTGTTCAAGTTGGCCCCATCCAGCCACCCTCCGCCGCCGCCATTTCCATCACCGCCTCGCCGGGTGACACGGTTGATGATCTGGATGAGCAGGCTGCTGAGCCATGCCGACACGCCAAGGATGCAGTAGAAGATGGAGCTACCGATGGACTTCATCCCAATGGACACCTCGCTGCAGAAGAACTCGAGGAGCCCCACGAAGGAGGTGACGTCGTAGACGCCGATGAGGAAGAACTGCGGTGTCAGCCAAAATACGGACAACGGGATACCAGTGGTGGCATCCGCTAGCCCGCTCTCATGGGCAGCGATCTTCCTCCTCGTCTCCACCACCGCGGCGACGGCAGTGGCCATGATGGTAGCAATGAAGCCGACGCCGATCCGCTGGAGGTGGGTGACTCCACCGACATAGCCGGTGAGCCTGCGCAGAGGTGGCACGATGACTCGGTTGTAGACAGTCAGGATGACCATCTGGAAGACGATTGGGATCACACTAGTGGAGAAGGGGTTTTTAACCCCGATTCGTAACCCCCTGTAGTCCAAATTATGCAACCGGGACTACGAATCTGGGACTAAAGATGCTCATCATTAGTCCCGGGTGAAATAACCGGGACTAAAGATCCATCATTAGTCCCGGTTGGTGAAGATGGTTGCGCCACGTAACTGCCTCAGCCATCTTTAACACCAACCGGGACTAATGATATTTTTTTTAAAAAAAACATTTGCTGGTTCTGCTAGCTGCTTGTTTATCTATTATGCATATATCTGTATAAATACATATATAAGCATAATATATATGTATATATAATATGCGTATATATGTAATATATGTATTTATACATATATATATATATATACATGTTTTAGATATATATATATATATCTCGTACATATAAGCACTCAAGTAAATATATACTTATATTACCGAAATATACTCACACACATAAGTACATGAATGCACATCTGAATATGTACATATATTACAATCTTTCGTTAATTATAATGTTCTATTGTATATTACGAAGAAAGTTAAGACATATTATCCATGGGGAGGATGATCAATAGCTCATCCATCGTAGTAGAATTCTCCCACGGGATCAATTATTTGTTCATTGATAAATCCCATCAGTTGTTCTCGAACAGCCTTGATAAATTCTTCGCTGGATAGGTTTTTCCTCATGTAAATAATCTATCATTTGAAAAAAAATTGAGATATAAGTATATGAAGTCAATAAGAAATCGGGACATAATGTATGAATAATTTTTACGTACTTCCAGATCCCTGTCACTGTTGATTTGCTGTACAAGTGCGTGAGTATATTCGTAGACGTAGTAGCCGCACAAGTTATTCCCCTTCTCCTGTTTTGCACACTTAAGGAGAAACGACGAGAGATTTAATGTACTAATTTTTTCTAGAAGCAATGAATGATTAAATATGTTTTGGAGCATGTACTCACCGGAAAATTAAATCTCCTACAAAGTTTTTCTTTCCAAACCCCACGGACCAATGTACGGAACTTTGCCCATGCCCTATGTACAGTTGGAAGCTATGATTTAATACCGGAGATCTGCATAGTACCAATAGCAGTCTTCATAATTAATGACAGTTGAATAGATGGCATTACCTGTCTATCACTTCAAAAACCTTGGTGAAAGTAGACTCTGGTTTATCCATTGAGTCATAGACATGGACTTTGCAAAGTTCAAGGTCGAAGAGGAGAAGGACCCAGTGAAATCTGCAAATTGCGTATCATTACGTCATTGACTTTGCGGGGGTCCATGAATCCAATATTGAAAATCCCCTGCCTACGGCACGATTGAATCCCCATTCTACAAAAGATAAAGAAATTTGCATCAGTCTTATCGTCACATTCTAACCAGGGAATGATACATAGAAGAAGCTAAGGAACAAAATAAAGTTTGCTAAAACGATACTTACAAAACCCAGCAGCTGAGAACGGAGACGTCGAGAGCATCTAGTTGGTATACATCGAACACATTCTCGAAGTTGATCCACAGAACATCATCTCCTTGGTAGTAGTTTGTGTTTCTTATCCTCGCTCCAAACATTATTCTACCTCTGGATGAACGTTCCATATACCATTGATGGAATCGATGCATTTGTGTTGAGAGAGTGTTCACCTCACCAGGCTTGACAAGCGGTTCACCGATTTTAATTTTGTATTTCAAGTCGGCTTCTGTCGCCTTGGTTATCGGTGTGTCTCCCACCAGTTGCGCCCTGCTCAGACCCGTCTCTTTCATCCATTGCCTCAGCTCCTCTTCACCGGGTGGTAGCAACGGCTCAACCGATTGTTTCCGCTGCTTTCCGAGCTGAGGCACTTCTTTGGCCTTTGCTCTTTGTTTCTTGTACGACTTCGTCACCGACCGGTCATAATCGGAAAGTACAGCCCTTGACCGGTTCGCTCATCTTCTGGAAGAACTTCTTAGCAGCCGAATCTATTGGAATCTTCTTTGGTGGTTTCCGTGCCTCGAAGAACGCCTTCACTTCTGCTCGTACGACCTCCTCATTCTACTCCAGAGTGCGGTCGTACGCCCTTTTCTTGAGAGCGGGGAGTTTTGGCTCGTCAAGTCTTGGCTTCTTTCTTGGTGGTGTGGACTTTGACGGCGCGGGACGAAGTGGGATCGAGCTTTCCACCATGAGCACAGTACCAATTTCTTGAACGTTCAGGCCAGTTCATTGTGGCTGACTCAATACCCTTTCCAATCAACCTGGCTTCCAGTTCATCCCACTTGGGGATTGCCTTCTTATAGCCACCTGACCCTAGCCGGTGATGGTACTGCTTCTTAGCGGCATTGGCTTTGTTCTTTGCTATTTGCGTTTGCCCGTGCTCGGAAGTCCTGTATGCAACAAATGCATCCCAATGATCCCTCAGCTTCGTTAACTTGTCGAAATCAAGTGTCAGACCCTTCACGACGTATTTCTTGTATAGAGTTGACTTGTACTTCTGGAACTGTTCAGCCATTTTCTTCATCGTCCATTCTTTTAGTCTTGGCTAATCTGCCTTAGGGACCGTGAAGGTCTCAAGCATGGTGGTCCACAGCATTGCTTTCTCCGTATCTGGCAGATAACTTACATCATCCTCTGCTGTTCTTGTTTGACGCCCGTGCACTATGCTAATGGGCACGTGATCCCTCACGACCTAACCACTTTGTCCCACAAACTTACGTAGTATACCGGCCGGGGCAACTGGTTCGCCGTCTGGGGCCACTTCAGTAATAATATGCCTGCCCTCTAGCTTCCTTGCGGCACCCCGTTGTCCGCGTGCCCTCTTCTCTCCAACGGCCGGTTCCCTTTCACTTTCCTGTTGGTTGTGCCCTCGTTTCCCTCCTCGTTGAGGTATTGGTTGGGGTCCTCCGGCTCCTCATCCGCCCAATATTGGCTGCTGCCCTCTGCGATCTCGTCCATGAGGATATGTTCATCATCGCGATCTGCCATCTGTTTGTAACATTACGAGGTACACATCAACTAATAGTATATTGTTTTACATATAATGACATTGTTGAGAAATACGTACAATGACCAGTTAATTCATTGTTATACATGCAACCTACGTGCATATGTCATATATATATACACACACACATGAAGGAATTCATGAAACTTGCCTTAGTTTTGCTTGGAGTTATTGGGGCCACTTAAGCTTGAGCAACGACGTGGATCAGCACCTATTAAAAAAAAATTAGACAAAAAATTAAAACACTATTAGAAAATGTACAAAGATGTGCAATATTATATTCAAATTCACAAACATAACTATTTTAATCATATAGAAAAGACAAAGAAAATTTTAATTTTAATCATTATTAAATATATACTTTTAGAGGTAATCGTTCCATACATACATATGAATGAATAAAGACAGAGATAGTGATTCAAGATATTGGGTGAACACAACACCTCGCTCTTTCATGGCTACAAACGGATAATTTTCATAACAAATTTTGTCTTGACTCCCCATGAATAGGAGTCAAGACAAAATTTGTTTTGAAAATTCTCTGTTTCTGTATAGTCATGAAAGACCGAGTGCTTGTGTTCAGCTAGTATCTTGAACCAGTACCTCCTTGGAACGAGCGAACTTCGAGCGAACCAGTACCATCGTTCGTTCGTTTGTTCGTTCGGTCGCTCGTTCGTTCGTTCGGTCCCTCGTTCGTTCCTTCGGCCGCTCGTTCGTTCGTGCATAGGTTCGTTCGCTCGTTCGTTCGTTCGTTCGTTCGGTCGTTCGCTCGTTCAGTCGTTCGCTCGCTCGTTTGCTCGTTCGTGCATAGGTTCGTTCGCTCGTTCGTTCGTTTGTTCGG
This sequence comes from Oryza officinalis, assembly GCA_008326285.1. Lineage (NCBI taxonomy): Eukaryota > Viridiplantae > Streptophyta > Magnoliopsida > Poales > Poaceae > Oryza > Oryza officinalis. Next base: position 14,029,858 of record BDMV01000011.1, read on the forward strand.
TCGGTCGTTCGGTCGTACGCTCGGTCGTTCGCTCGTTCGCTTGTTCAGTCATTCGTTCATTCGTTCGCTCGTTCGTTCGCTCATTTGCTCGTTCGTTCACTCGTTCGCTCGTTCGGTCGGTCGTTCGCTCGTTCAGTCGTTCGTTCGCTCGTTTGCTCGTTCGTGCATAGGTTTGTTCGCTCGTTCGTTCGTTCATTCGGTCGGTCGTTCGGTCGTTCGCTCGGTCGTTCGCTCGTTCGCTCGTTCGCTCGTTCGGTCGGTCGTTCGCTCGTTCGGTCTGCATGTCGTTCGTTCGTTCACGTCCGTTCACGTCCGTTCTATCGTTAGGTCATTCGTGGCGCGGCCGTGGTGGTGGGGTGGCCGTGGTGGTGGTGGCAGCGGCCGTGGTGGCGCGGCCGTGGTGGTGGCGCAGCCGTGTTGTGGCGGCGGCCATGGTGGCGCGGCCGGTGGCGCGGGTACGTGGCATTCATGGCGACGGTGGCCGTGGTGGCGCGGGCCGGCGGCGGCGGCGGTGGCGCAGGTACGTACCATTCATGGCGACGGCGGTGCGGACGGCGCGGCGACGGCGGTGCGGTGTTGGCGCAGAATTTCGACCCGCCCTGCAATCAAACAGGTTCCACGTTTCCACGGCGGCCTGGGAGGTTTGCTTTACTCCAGTGCAGGTCCAAAAGCTTGCCTAGGTGCGTGTAGGGCGTGCCAGTTGATTTGATCTGCAATCAACAAGATAAACAAATAAACCATGTTAGAAAACAATGGCCAATCGGCCGATAGGCTGATGTCGCATTGTCGTGGCCCAGCCGATAAGGCAAAGCTATATCGGCTTACTTGCGATAAAGTAAGATTAAAGTATGGATCTGATCTTATCGGCCTTCATCAACATATTAATGTCGATCAATGGCATCGGCCGATAAGGGATAACAAAGATAACTACACTAGCTAATACTCTAGTGCAAATCTATATGAACCAATCAACCAATATAAATAGTGCAAATCTATACTCCAACTTAGTCCTTCCTCTCTGCTTCGATTTCCTCTTCCCTCTCCGGGTCGATTACAAAAATCTGCTGTTAACACATGCCCCCCAATTCCTCTTCATTATATAATGTGGCGGAATTAGCTCTGAGGAACCCATCGACTTCCTTGCTAGGGTTTGTCTGAAAACCGCGCAGATCTAGATTCGCAGCCCTCCGCCGCCGATTTAGTAACCACTCGCGTTCTTCAACTCCGGCGACCCCTCGGCGTCCCATCGGCATCGACCCCTTCAACAACGACCTCTTCAACAAAAACAATGGCCTCCGCTCCATTCTACGCCTCCGAGATCCCTGTGGTGAGTCAATCCCTTCACATTTTCATTTTCTCGCCGAGTTCTTCAAACTAGGGTTCCTGCTCTTGCCCCCCGACTCTTACTCTTCATCATTGTTCTTATGACATAGGTCTTCAAAAACCAAATCTTGATCCCCACCAACGACAAATTGTACCGATTCCTGCTAGGCCCCATGGGCAATTGCGACCCAACCTGGCTGATAAATGCCGAGACAAATAGAGTCCCCTTCAAACAAGCCAAGCCCAATGTTTCTTCGTGGAAGCACACTTTCAGATCCTAGGCGTCGAAGCTCAATGGGTACAGAACCTAGCACAAGAGGATTGCTGCAACCAAACAGGTTCACTGGGACGAAATAGGAATCGGCCAATGCATTACCTTGTCCCTGGCCGATACCAAGAAAAATGAACCACTTATGTCAGCGGCCACCTACTTCTGGTCCAGCCCCTGAACGCTTTCCTGTTCAAGCAAGGCCCGATGACCCCAACATTGATTGACATCAAGCTGCTTACAGGACTAGACATCCAGTCCGAGATCAATCCCTTTAGCCTCCTAGCAAACAGCAGCCATAAATTGAAAACCAAGAAGATTGGAAGCTGGTCTGGATATATTTCTGAGCATATGGAACAAGGATCAGTCTCAGAGAGAGAACACGTGGCCTTCCTGACGCTATGGTTGGAAAGATTTGTCTTCTGTGGATCAACCTGCGGCCCCACTCTAAATTGCCAACACTTGGCTCAAGCTCTGGTTGATAAGAAACAAATCCCCCTTGGCCGATATCTCCTGGGAGCTTTCTATCGGCTGCTTCATTCCGCCACCCAAGATCTAATGCTGAAGCAAACTGTGGCGCATGGAGGACCATGGTGGTTTGTCCAACTTTGGTTAACTATTCATACCAACACCATAGTCGATCGGCCTCCATTATCGGACTCTTGCTTCCCATCAAAGTATGCCGATCACAAAGATCCCAGAACTAGAAGGTGCATGTCTTTTGGAGAAGCGGCCTCTGTCTATCCTGGAGCAGATCAATTGACCAAAGACATGTCCACATGGTTTACCCGATTCTATACCGGCCCCCCATCAGTTAAGATGGACATGTTCATCTACACCTCAAACCAGGATTTTGAACTCCCCGACGATCTCCACTTGGACCTAGTAAATGATGATATGGAGTCACGGGAATCGTTTATAATCGGCATCACCCCATGCTTGCTCCCGGTAGGCATATTCCAAGGAAGAAGCACCAGCCCGTCCTATGAATTCTACAATCCCATGGTGGCTGCTAGACAGTGCGGGCTTGGTCAACTCCCCATCAACTTATACTTCCATAAACTCCTAGAGAGCAGGGGCACGGTCTCATTAGCGCTGGTCATGAGTAAAGCATTGGAGATTGAAATCCCAAACCTGGGTGACTGCGACCGATTGCATTTGAGCACCTTCATCCACATCAGCTTTCAAACATGGTGGCAAGAATGGGCTGCTCATATCTTTCATCAATCGGCCAAATTTCATTTAACAGAGCTTATCCAAGATATCAGCCCTCAAGTCCCCGACGGTCCAATTCCATCTGTGAGCAACAGTGGACAAAAGATATCATATGCAATGGTCTTGGCTCCATCGGGGAACTCTGTCATGGAATCAGCTATCGGCCTTACCGCTCCAAAGGTCTCATCGCTGCTCCAGGGGCCGATAGCCAAAGAAGCCACCAGAAGGAAGGCGCTAGCAAGGGACAAGCCCCAAAAACCTGTGAAAAAGTCCAAGGTTGCCGACCAAGCCGATCCTGTTCAATTAGACCCCTCCGTAGAAGAATTTCTGGACGACCAAGTAATGGAGGAGGGGGTTGATGCAGCTGCCGCCGATCTGCCCGAAAAAGAGAATCCATCGGCTAGAACTGCTAAAGAACCATCGGCCGAGACCACCACAATCCCATGGGCCAATGACCAAGCCATCAGTGCCCAACCAAGGAAAACCAGACGTGCAGTCCGCAAGGTTAGTGTGTTTCCTTTATTGAATCTATGCAATCCCCTTCTGCTGGTACGTTACACCCCGATCCCTCGCAGGTTCTTGCATCGTCTTTGCTAAAGGAGCGAACTTAATCGGTCCCACTGCCCAGGACTAAGAAGGCCACCACGCAACAGCGTGAGCGAGCCAAGGCCCGATTGAAGACACCTTCTCCTTCTCCACCACCCTCTCCGATTGCCTCGGTAAGAATTGATCCTTTTCGTCTTATTCTTTTGATAGTATAGATCTGATCGTCCCTTCTTATCCCTCTTCAGCCGCATGCTCCATCACCCGTACCACATCGGCCTACCCCCTCGCCCACCGTGGCAAGACAACAGAAGGAGGCCGATGCAAGCACAGCCAATGCTCCAACACATGTAACCAAGATCATTTTGATCCCTTTGCCGATTCTCGTTTGACTAGGCTAACCTTACCTCAAACTGTTGTTTGCAGAACTTAACCGATATGTTCTCTTTTGATATCGGCCAATTTCTTGATGACGAGGACCAAGAGCCACCTATCACGGCCAAGGCGTCAGTCTCTAATGATCTGAAGAACCGGCTGTCCGATATCGTCAAGCGGCTGGAGTCGTCATTAGACTACTTGGTGGAGGACTGCAACCCTATCAGGAGCAGAGTACAAGAAATTGAAGATCAATTGCCTGAAAACCTGATAGAGATCCTGACACCGGCCATCTTCTTGGAACAATACCGATTCAAGATTCAGAAGGCTAAAGAAAGAATCGCGGAGAGGCGGGAACGTAAGAGCTTGGAATCGGCCTTAACCGCCAGCAAAGCTCAAGTCAATTCTGATAAAACCAAGTTAGATGAGCTGGCCGTTGAGCCGATTGTCTTGAACAATAGACTTGAAGAACTCCGCTGCCTTGAGGCGGACCTAGTGTTGAAGCTAGAAACCACCCGCAAGGAGATCCAAGAAGTTGAAACCGGAATAGCTGCATCACCCAAAGCCATAGAAGACCATACGACAAAGCTGAAGGCATCGGCCAAGTACCTTGCAACCCTGAGCAAATCCTTAAAGCCGATTCCAGGGTCGATGGCCGATGATGCCCAAGCCATAGAAAATATTGATCAAATCTGTCGTAGGGCCATTGCAGGTATTGAAAACTTCATAGGGTGATGTAATATATTTTGTGTCCTTCTTGTAGACAGATATCCTCCTAATTTAATTAATCTCATCGGCCCCTCAGCCGAATTTGACCTCAACCCGATCTGAAGAAATCCAAGCTCAGGCAAATCATACATTGCATCAGCCAATCAGCCGAATTTAATGTGAACAAACCTGAAATAGCCCAAGCATGAAAAAGTTTTTAAAGTCCATAAACTGATAACCTTGAAAACTTGAAGAATTTAAGTCCATAAACTTGGATCAATCCGATAAATTCGATAAACTTGAAGAATTTTGTGCCTGTATATATATATGCCCCCCAAATTTTGGAAGATGAGGGCTCATGTTGTAAAATTTGAACTAAGGGCGATAATGCATATCGGCCATCTAAAGACGATGTATACCACATCGGCTATTATCAGAAATCGGCTGGCAGGCCGATTATGAATCGATCCAGACGCTAGGATAATATCTCTTTATGTATTTGCCATTAAGAGCTCGGCCATAAATTTCACCATCTAATCCCTTGAGCAAATAAGCATTGTGAGGAGCACATCGATGGACTTGAAAAGGACCTTCCCAATTAGGTGACCACTTGCCGAATTTATTATCTCTGGAACCAATCAGCAGTATCAACTTCCAAACCAGCTCCCCTTCTTCAAATGACTTGGCAACAACTTTTTTGTTATAATGACGAGCCACTCTATCTTTATCTCGTTTGATTTTCTCCAAGGCCCGCAACCGGACGTGTGCCAAATCATCTATCTGATCGACCATAAGATTGTGGTACTCATCGGCTGTCAAGTCGTCTTGCAAAGCAATCCGTCTGGAGCCGATGTTGGTTTTCCATGGCAGCACAGCTTCATGTCCATAAACCAACTGATACAGCGGCACTTGAATTGCACCATGACAGGCCATCTGATATGCCCAAAGGGAATCGGCCAGCGTGGTATGCCACTGCCTCGGCTGTTCGTCGATTTTTCTCTTGATCAACTTGATTAAAGTCTTATTAGAAGCTTCTGCTTGCCCATTAGCTTGCGCATAATACGGAGAAGAATTTAACAGCTTAATGCCCATGCTGTCGGCAAATTGGACAAACTCATCGGACACAAAGATTGATCCCTGATCGGTGGTCAGCGTCTGTGGTAATCCAAACCGATATATGATATGCTCCTTGACAAACTGAATCGCATCCTTGGAATCAACCTTCTTGAGAGGGATGGCCTCAACCCACTTGGTGAAGTAATCTGTAGCCACTAGGATATATTTGTGCCCTTTGCTTGATGGTGGATTGATCTGTCCAATCATGTCTATACCCCACCCTCGAAATGGCCACGGCTTTATGATTGGATGCATAGCCGATGCCGGTGCTCTCTGAATTGCTCCAAACTTTTGGCAATCTTGACATCCTTTATAGTACTTGAAACAATCCTCAAGCATTGTCGGCCAAAAATATCCGACGCGCTTCAAAAGCCATCTCATTTTATGGGCCGATTGATGGGTTCCACAAATCCCTTCATATACCTCGCTCATCACAACTTTGGCCTCCTCGGGACCTAGGCACTTGAGCAAGACACCATCAATTGTCCGATGGTATAGGTCATCATCTAACAGGACGTACTGCAACACTTTGTATTTTATCTTCCGCGACGCCGACTGGGAAGGATTTTTTAAATAATTGATGATAGCAAACCTCCAGTCGTCGGCATCCACGGCAGCGATTTGAATCTAAACGCCCTTAGCCATCGGCCTGTATCCCGATGCCCCCTGAGCTAGATCATTGGCCTCGAAGTTCTGCTTCCTGGGTATATGCCTCATCGCCACAATCTTGAAAACTTGTAGCAACTCCTTGCACTCCTCGTTGTAGACTCTGAGAATGTCATTCTTGCATTCATACTCCCCAGAAAGTTGATTAATTACCAGCTGTGAATCGCCAATAATCTCTACGGAATCGGCCTCGACTTCTTGTAATAACTGCAAACCTTTAAGCACAGCCTCATACTCTGCTTGATTGTTAGTATAATAAGGCTTGATGGTGAAAGCAAACTCGAAGCTTGCCCCCCGAGGGGATATGATGACCAGGCCGATACCATATCCATGTTTGCAAATGGATCCATCGAAATATAGCGTCCATGGCACAATGTCTGCATATGCAATTGAATCATCTCTGTGTTGAACAATGAAATCGGCCAGGGCTTGTCCTTTGATCGCTTTGACCGATTCATATCTGAGGTCAAACTCTGTTAAGGCAAAAATCCACTTCCCAATTCTCCCTTTTAAAACAGAGGCCGATAGCATGTATTTCATCACATCGGCCTTACTTACCACAATGCACTCGTTGAAAAGTAAATAATGCCTCAACTTAATACATGAAAAATATAAGCATAGACATAATTTCTCCACCGGCGTGTACCTTGTCTCGGCATCTAATAACCTCCTACTGAGATAAAAAATAGCTCTTTCCGTGCCATCAATGTCTTGAACCAAGACTGAGCCGATGGATTTCTCATTGGCCGATAGGTACAGCCTGAATGGAATCCCTTTCTGCGGAGGGATTAAAACTGGAGGGGAAGTTAAATACTCCTTGATATCGTCCAGCGCCTTTTGTTGCTTATCACCCCACATGAACTCTTGATCGTCCTTTATCTTCAACAATGGAGTGAATGGCTATATCCTTCCTGATAGGTTTGATATAAAGCGTCAGACGAAGTTGATCTTCCCTAGCAGAGATTGTAACTTGGTCTTGTTGGTTGGAGGCTTGATATTTTTTATAGCATCAATGTTCTTCTGAGTAATCTCGATTCCTCTCTCATGGACCAAGAAACCTAAAAACTGACCGGCCGATACGCCAAAGGCACATTTGTTAGGGTTCGTTTTTAAACCATATTTCCTTGCTCTTTCTAGTATCTTGTGTAAATCGGCCAAGTACATATCGTAGTCTTTGGACTTCACGACAACATCATCGATATAAACCTCAATCAGTGAGCTGATAAGATCATGAAAAATATAATTCATGGCTCTCTGATAAGTAGCTCTAGCGTTTTTCAAGCCGAAAGTCATAACAACCCACTCATATAGGCCGATTACCCCCGAGCACCTGAAGGCCGTCTTGTGAATATCTTCTTCGGCCATGAAAATCTGGTTATAGCCTGCATTTCCATCCATGAAACTGATAATCTTGTGTCCAGACGCGGCATCCACCAGCAAATCGGCCAACGGCATGGGGTACTCGTCTTTTGGCGTCGCTTTGTTTAGATCTCTGAAATCGATACACACCCTAAGCTTGTTGTTTTTCTTTAAAACTGGAACTATGTTGGAAACCCACTCTGCATATCGGTAGGGTCTGATAAAATTAGCGTCGTAAAGCCTGGTGATCTCTGCTTTAATAGCTTCATGCATATCGGCCTCAAATCTCCTAGGAGCTTGCTTAAATTGCCGATAGCCTGGTTTGATAGGTAATCGATGTTCTATGATCAATCGGCTTAACCCTGGCATCTCATGATACTCCCATGCAAAACAGTCCATTAATTTTTTCAAAAGATTTATCAAATTATGTTTATATTCCTTTGGCAGGTTAGCACTAACATACGTCGGCCTAGGCCTATCACCTATTCCTATATCAATCTCTTCGAGCTGATCGGCCGATGTAAAGCCTTGCCCCAATTTCCCATCTAACTCATCCACTGCATCATCTGTGTAGGGACTAGCTTGCTCATCTTGGGCAGTGGATGGGACATCTTTGTTAAAGCAACTGCTTGTCTTGATCTTCAATCGTCTCGATATCACAATCAGTCACTTTGAGGAAATCGGCATCCCAAACTCGTCCGGATAAGCAGTCGATTCCCTCCATCTCCCAAACTGCGAGATCGGCATTGACCACGTGTACTGACCGATCGGCCTGCACAATCTCGACCTGGTCCCCTTGCCATTGTATAAGGCATTGGTGCATTGTTGAAGGGACGCAACAGTTTGCGTGAATCCAATCCCGTCCCAACAACAGGCTGTAGGAACCCCTTCCATCGAAGACGAAGAAGGTGGTGGGTATCGTCTTGTTGCCTATGGTGAGCTCCACGTTTAGCACCCTCTTCGCCTCGAATGCGTTGCCAACAAAGTCTTTTAGCACCATGTTGGTCTTGATGAGGTCCTACGGTACTTTTTCAAGCTTCCGGAAGGTTGTATACGGCATTAAGTTCACTGCCACGCTGCCATCGACCAGCATCTTCGTCATCGGCCGCCCGTTAACGGCCGTAGGTGCCTATGGCTGGTGTCGACTGGCTTGTCGAACACAGCCTGGTCTGGTGACAACTGTAGTCGAGCCGAGGACTGCTCATTGTTGGCTACTGCTTCATCGGCCGTCTGCACGCTGTATTCTGCTGGTAATATGAAAACCATGTTAACAGAAGCCGATGCCACGCCTTTACCTTTTGCGGCCACAGGAGCTCGAGCTGATTTGGAGGTGCCCTCATTGGCCTTGACCACCGTAGATTTTATCCTTCATTCTTTTTTAGTCTTGGTAGGCCGATGGGCGGTTGTCGCTTGCTGCTCCTGGACCTGCTCCTTCTTCCTCAGCCTCTGTACCCGTCGTTTTTGGGTCTTGGTAAACACGTCGCTTGGGCACCACTGAGGATTCTGGGGTTGATCGTCGTCTTCGTCATGACGATCTTGGTGCATCGGCCCTAGCCTTTCGTGCACAGATTTTCTTTGTGTGGCTGGCCGATGCGCTTGCCTGCTTGAGCTGCCCTGATGAGGGTCTTCTGTGTCATTGCACGCAGGGCACTCCTAAATGGATGGCAACCTCATTCCCTCATTCCAGCAGAAACGGAAAAACTCGCACTCCCAATGGGGATCATAGGAGTTGTCTTGCTCGGCGTAATCCTGTGCTTGTTCCTCCCGCCACCGCTGGTATTTTCTGATCAGGCCCTTCGAGGTCTGATAAGGTCGCTTGCCGGTCCGATGGCCATCGCTGTTGGCCCTGTCCGCCCGCACCATGTTGACTGGGGAACGGGTGTCCTTCTATCTTCATCGACTGCTTCGCATCATCGATCTTAATCCTACCCTGCTCTATGGCCGATTGGATCTGTTGTTGGAAGATCTTGCATTCATTGGTATGGTGAGAATATGTGTTGTGCCACTTGCAATATCTCCTCTTCTTAATTTCTTCAGCCGATGGCAGTATATGACCTACTGGCAGCTGGATCTGCTTTTCTTGCAGGAGTAAGTCAAATATTTTGTCAGCCTTGTTGATGTCCAAGTCATACTTATCTTCCTTATCGCCCTTCTTGGCCCACTGGCATGTTGTCGGCTTCTTCATTCGGGCCCACTCAGCCAGATCGACATCGGCATGTTCTTCATCATCTTCGTCGGAGGCATACTGATAGACCGTATTGATCTTCCTCGCGAACTTCTTCGCCTCCTGGAATCGTTGCTCGTGGGCCGATACTCGTTGTGCTAGCTGAGCTAGGCTATCAAATTCCTGAGAGGAGAATCTCTCTCGTATCGGCCCTAATAATCCTTGGAACGCCAGATCGGCCAGTTGAGAATCGGTCAAGCTGAGGCTGTAACACCTATTCCTTATGTCCCTGAACCTTTGGATGTATTCTGGGACCGATTCATCAACACGTTGCCTGATGGCGGTGAGATCAGACAGCTTCATCTCTTGTACACCATTATAGAAATATCTGTGAAACTGCTTCTCTAGATCCATCCATCCTCTGATGGAATTGCAGGGTAAAGAGGAAAACCATGTAAATGCCGACCCTGACAAAGACAGAGGGAAAAATCTCACTCTCAACGCCTCTATGGTCGATGCCTCCCCACACTGTGCTAGGAATCGGTTCACGTGCTCGTATGTAGAGACGTTGTCTTGCCCTGAGAACTTCGAGAAGTCCGGGATTTTGTATCGGCTTGGCAGTGGTACTCTGTCAAACTCCTCGGGGTACGGATGCCGATACACTATAGAGTTCTTCTTGGGCTTGAAGCCGAACTGATCTCGCATCACCTCGGCTATCATATCGGCCCAGTATCCTGCGGGCTGATGTGGGAAGTCCTGGTGGTAGGATTGCTGCAGGCCCTCTGCCCGATATTGCTTGGGGGGTACGGTTGGAAGTGATGATTCAAGTTCTGTGCATCGTACTGCCCTGCGGTATACTGCGGGTAGCCTTGTGGCACGTTGTAAGCAGTCTGTGGCAGAGGGTTACTGAACATGGGGGCTTGAGGCTGTCCGGCCGATGGCGGGTTTACTGGAATTTGCTGCATCGGCTCGACCACCGGTTGTTTCCCCTTGGTCCACTGTGCAAACTGTTCCTCCGTGATGTGCTGGGGACTTCCTCCTGTTTGCTTGGCCAAGACCAGTGGCATGGTTGGCACCGGCTGAGCCGATGGAGGCGGGATCGGTGCCGTCGGCTGTGGAGTTGAACTCAAATCGGTCCTCATGATTCGATAAGCCGGGAACTTGTTTTCAGGCAAGAAAATTGGCCCTTGGGGCTTGTACTGGGGAATTGAACCATCCAGAATTGACTTGACCGCATTGGTCAATGTGTTCACCAGAATCCCCGACTGGTTGACTAGCGCAGAGTAGACTGCGGAATCGATGCGGTCTTGCAACGTCGCCGCGGCGTTTTCTTCAATTTTTACGGTATGGTCATGGGCTGCCGCTGACGTGCTGGCTCCATCTCCAGGGCTCGGCAATACCATCTTGGTTTTCTGAATAAGGGTGCCTTGCCGAGTCCTGGAATACGTCTGTAGGTACATATTCCGAAACTGCTCGACCAGCTTGTCCATCTCAGCTGTTTGCTCCTCGTTGAGCTGGTCGGCGGTCACGGCGACGACGTTCTCCTCGGAGATCTCACCCTGCTTCGACATGCTGCAGTGATCTTGTTGTCGTTGAAAAGCTTGTGTTCTTGAGGTTCCACTGGGCGTGCCAAAAGCGTGTTGGTGTTCGACCCGCCCTGCAATCAAACGAGTTCCACGTTTCCATGGCGGCCTTGGGAGGTTTGCTTTACTCCAGTGCAGGTCCAAAAGCTTGCCTAGGTGCGTGTAGGGCGTGCCAGTTGATTTGATCTGCAATCAACAAGATAAACAAATAAACCATGTTAGAAAACAATGGCCAATCGGCTGATAGGCCGATGTCGCATTGTCGTGGCCCAACCGATAGGGCAAAGCTATATCGGCTTACTTGCGATAAAGTAAGATTAAAGTATGGATCTGGTCTTATCGGCCTTCATCAACATATTAATGTCGATCAATGGCATCGGCCAATAAGGCATAACAAAGATAACTACACTAGCTAATACTCTAGTGCAAATCTATATGAACCAATCAACCAATATAAATATGGCAATCACAGATAAACCCTAAAGAGTAATCTATACCAAGTGTATCTATATTCATTGACCCGTTCATGTAGATGGTAGATACACATAAAAACCTTATGATAATCATGTATATCAGGCAAGACTGGCTGAAACTCCAGTGCTATCCTTAATTACAACCGAAAACAAGCTTTGATTTAAATCTCAAAATAGGACTAAGATCGATAACAACTCAAAGTGTGAATTGAAACTTAACACAAAGAAAATCAAGTCGTCGATTGCTTTTGGGGATGGTAGATGCATTGAAAAATCTAGCCAAGCATAAAAATTAAACCGTCGTCGGCAATAAACCCTAAAATGAGTAGATCGCTGGCGAAGTGTAATTAAGACACTTGTCAAAATCATCCAAAACATGACAAACGACGACCACATCATCGAGGCTTAACGTGTCTAAAGCGACACGCTAGCCCCGACAATGTAGATCGTCGGGCACGAGTTCTTACCTCTGCTCTGGGGAAGCAAGAACTCGCCGGAAGTTGACCTCTTGTGAGGGTTGGCGATGCGCCGAAAGTAGATTAAAACAAACTGGTTGTTGTATTAGGTTGTGAGAGAGTTTCTATGTACAAACTATCGGGATATTTATACCCAAGATTACAACACGGTCCGTGTAGGACACAATCTTATCTCTAACTAACAAACAAGTCTTTTGCGGCAGACTCTTGTCAAAGATTAGATCTAAACATACTTGATTTACAAGATACAATTGCCTAAAACCGAGCCTATCTCTATTTGGCAACTTCCTTGAAGCTTATGTCGAGCCCAAACCAAGCCCACGCTGACTCTGTCAACTTCCAGCCTCTATCGGCCAATTACCGTATTGAATCCGTATCGGCCGATACACTTTCCCTGCTAGCGCTTCTCCCAGTCCGATACGTTCACCGAGTCCGATACGATGCTTGGTCCGACTCCAACTTAGTCCTTCCTCTCTGCTTCGGCTTCCTCTTCCCTCTCCGGGTCGATTACAAAAATCTGCTGTTAACATGCGGTACGTGGCATTCTTGAAAACGGGACTAAAGAAAAGATGGAGATCGGCGCAAACCTCGGCCGGGAGGCGCGGTGCGGACAGCGACGACGTACGGCGGCGGAGACGACGAAGACGACGGCAGCGGCAAAGATGAAGGACGTACGCGTTGAGAGTTGAGAGAGAATGAGAAACGGCTAAGTGTGGATCCGGAGAAGACGATGCGCCCAGCTATTTATAGTCGGGATCTTTAGTCCCGGGTGGTGGTATAAACCGGGACTAAAGATGTTATCTTTAGTCCCGGTTGTTTATATCTTTAGTCCCGGGTGGTGGTATAAACCGGGACTAAAGATAACATCTTTAGTCCCGGTTTATACCACCACCCGGGACTAAAGATATCTTTAGTCCCGGTTGCTGCCACCAACCGGGACTAAAGATGTTTTCCCGCTGCGGCCAAATTATCTTTTTGTCCTGGCTATGTTTAACAACCGGGACTAAAGATTGAAACAGTGCACATATAAATAACATATGACCTATTTTAATAGTTTCAATTTGATATTACATTTCAATAATGATATATAATTAAAATTTGACCAATTTAAATAATATTTGAATAATATTAAAATATCTAATACCATATTACCTATTTAAATAGTTTTAAATTATTATTAAATATAAATAATCACATATAAATAACATATGACCTATTTTAATAGTTTCAATTTGATATTACATTCCAATAATGATATATAATTAAAATTTGACCAATTTAAATACTATTTGAATAGTATTAAAATATTTAATACCATATTACCTATTTAAATAGTTTTAAATTATTATTAAATATAAATAATCACATATAAATAACATATGACGTTTCAATTTGATATTACATTCCAATAATTGATATTACTATCTAATACTATATTACCTATTTAAATAGTTCAAAATTGATATTACATATATAATTGTAGTACTAAAAAACACAAACATTACATGGTCTTCAATACATTATAAATAATTTGCGTCGTCCATACAACAACCTATGTCACAGTTTTCCTTACATAATTGTAGTAATAAAAAACACAAACATTGCATGGCCTTCAATACATTATAAATAATTTGCATTGTCCATACAACAACCTATGTCATAGTTTTTCTCACGTACTTTCTCCTCACTAATGTTCCTTCGCTATGATCGTTGCGTGAGTAAGGGGTGTCCTCCTTTGAAAGGAGGAAGCTAGGGTCAACCGTCACCGCGAACGGAGGTTGCCCGTCTAACGGATCGTAATCTTCGTCTGTCTTATTCTCGACTCCGACGATTTTCCATTTGCCTGGGAGAACCACGTGGCGCTTTGGCTCGTCGGGTCCATTACCCTTCTTTGGTTTGCTAGACATGTCCTTCACATAGAAAACATGTGTGACATCATTGGCTAGGACGAAAGGTTCGTCTGAGTATCGAACCTTGCTTAGGTCAATCGTTGTCATCCCACTGTCATCAATCGTTATACCTCCACCGGTGAGCCTAACCCATTGGCATCGAAACAGAGGTACCTTCAGGGGTCCGTAGTCTAGTCCCCATATGTCCTCGACGACACCGTAATACGTGCTAGTTGCACCATCGTATCTCATGGCGTCGATACGAATAGCAGAGTTCTGGTTTGTGCTCTTTCTGTCTTGGGCTCTTGTGTAAAATGTATACCCATTGATTTCATATCCTTGGAATGTCGATATCGAGCAAGAAGGCCCCCTCGCCAAGAAGGCTAGTTGTCGGTCAATGGTTTCTGCACCCATTAGACGTTGTCGTAGCCAAACGGGGAAAATATCGATGTGATGGCGTGTAATCCATGCATCAGACTTGCCGATGTTTTTCGACCGGACAATTGCCAGGTGCTCCTCGATGTAAGGAGCCACCAACGAAGATTGTTGCAAAACCGTGAAATGTGCTTTACGGAATAAATCGTTGTCCACGGTCATTATTGCTTTTCTTCCAAGAGTCCCCTTTCCCCGTAGTCTCCCCTCATGGCTTGATTCGAGTACCCCGATTGGACGAAGGTCTTCAATAAATTCTACGCAGAACTCAATGACCTCCTCTGTTCCATAACCCTTGGCGATGCTTGCTTCCGGACGAGAACGGTTATAAACGTATTTCTTTAGAACGCCCATGTACCTCTCGAAAGGAAACATGTTGTGTAGGTACACAGGACCGAGAATACTGATCTCTTTCACAAGGTGACATAGAAGATGCATCATTATATTGAAGAATGGCAGTGGAAAGATCATCTCAAAGCCGACGAGACATTGGGCCACGTCCTCTTGAAGGGTTGTTAAACTGTCTGGATCTATGATTTTTTGCGAAATTGCGTTCATGAAAGCACATAGCTTTGTTATTGTTCCCCGGACATTATCAGGAAGGATACCACGAATTATAACAGGAAGCAGTTGTGTCATCAACACGTGACAGTCATGAGACTTTAGGTTTGTGAATTTCTTTTCCTTCATGCTTATTATTCTCTTTATATTTGAGGAGTATCCAAACGGTACCTTGATGCTCTCCAGGCATTCAAACATACTTTTCTTCTCTTCCTTGCTCAGGGTGTAGCTTGCAGGACTCAAGTAATGGCTTCCTTTATCCTTTGGTTCCGGGTGAAGATCCTCGCGTTGTTGCATATGCTTGAGATCATTACGTGCTTCAAGTGTATCTTTCGACTTCCCATATACACCTAGGAAGCCTAACAGGTTGACGCAAAGGTTCTTAGTGAGGCGCATCACGTCGATCGCGTGCCGGACGTCTAAGACTTCCCAATAGGGTAACTCCCAAAAAATAGACTTCTTCTTCCACATCGCCACATGACCATCTTCGCTCTCTATAGGTTGGCTACCAGGTCCCTTTCCAAATACTACTTTTAGATCTTTCACCATAGCAAACATGGTTTTTCCGTTGCGATGTTTAGGCTTAGTACGGTGGTCTACCTTCTGTTCGAAATGCTTACCTTTTTTCTGTACAGGATGGGTTGCAACAAGGAATTGACGATGGCCCATGTAAACAACCTTCCTGCAGTGTTTCAGATACGTACTTTCAGTTTAATCCATGCAATGGGTGCAAGCCTTGTACCCCTTGTTTGACTGTCCGGATAGGTTGCTAAGTGCAGGCCAATCGTTAATGGTCACGAACAACAACGCTCGCAGGTTAAATTGCTCCTGTTTGTCCTCGTCCCACACGGAGACACCTTCTTTGTTCCACAGCAGAAGCAGATCCTCAACCAATGGTTTTAGGTACACATCAATGTCGTTACCAGGTTGCTTTGGGCCTTGAATGATAATTGGCATCATGATGTACTTTCGCTTCATGCATAGCCAAGTGGGAAGGTTGTAGATACACATGGTAACAGGCCAAGTGCTATGGCCGCTACTCATCTCTCCAAATGGATTCATGCCATCTGTACTTAAACCGAACCTTACGTTTCGGGCATCCTCTCCAAAGTCTGGAAATGTTCTATCGATGTTTCGCCACTGCGACCCGTCGGCGGGGTGTCTCAGCATCCCGTCTTGTTGACGTTCTTTTGCGAGCCAGTGCATCATGCTAGCATGCTCTTTGTTCCAGAACAAACGCTTGAGCCGTGGTATTATAGGGAAATACCACATCACCTTAGCAGGAACTTTCTTCTTCGAAGGCTGTCCGTCAACATCACCTGGATCATTTCGTCTAATCTTGTATCGTAGTGCTTTACAAACCGAGCATGCTTTTAGGTTCTCGTACTCCTCACCGCGACAGAGGATACAATCGTTCGGACATGCGTGTATCTTATGTACTTCTAGTCCTAGAGGGCATACCACCTTCTTAGCTTCGTACGTTGTTTCGGGCAACTCGTTTCCCTCCGGAAGAATGTTCTTGACGAGTTTCAATAACTCGCCAAATGCCTTATCACTTACACCATTTTTTGCCTTCCATTGCAAGAATTCTAACGTCGTACCCAATTTTTTGTGCCCCTGTTCGCAACCTGGGTACAACGAAGTTTTGTGGTCTGCTAACATACGGTCCAATTTTTAGACCTCCTTCTCACTTTCGCAGCCGTCCTTTACGTCCCGCAACATTTGACCAAGATCATCTACAGCGTCGTTATCTTGAACAGCTCCGTCCGCCTCGCCTTCCGGATTTTCTTCAAATCCACCGTATTGATGAGCCCAGTCCGGAATATTCTCGTCTTCTACTTCATCTTCTTCCATTGTAACCCCTAGCTCTCCGTGCGAGGTCCAACAATTATATCCAAGCATGAATCCAGACTCAAACATGTGCGCATGAATAGTTCTTAATGATGAATACTTCTTTCGGTTGCTGCACTTTTTGCATGGACAACACATGAAACCCTTGTACTTGTTAGCATTGGCCACCTTCAAAAAAATAATGCACATCTTCAATAAACTCTTTCGACCGTCGGTCCGCGGTGTACATCCATTGTCGATCCATCTAGACATCAAATAGTCCACTGTTACTAACGAAATCCACATTCTCGAAACTAATTAAATAATCATACAAAAATTTAAAACATCATTATTCAAAGTGAAACTAATTTCTAGAAAAGAGAATGGAGGAAATATTCTAATTTTGCCTAACATATTTTGCCTAACATCATTATCCAAATTTTCTAATTTCAAAATCAACCTAATTTTGCCAAACATATTTTCTCTCTCATCATTTTGCATAAACCTTTATGGAGAAAATATTTTATAGAAACAAAGCTATAAATGCAATATGCTAAGCATACATTATTAGAGAATGGATTTGCTAACCTTTTCGATCTCTCCGATTTGTATATTATCACCAAAACAAATTTATCAAAAATTTTGGCAACACTTCCCTTCTTCCTCCTCCTCTTGGCAGCAATGGCTTGGGCTGGAGGAGGAAGAAGTATAAAAAGGTGGATCACTATAGTCCCGGTTAATAACACTAACCGGGACTATAGATCTAAATTATCTTTAGTCCCGGTCTGTGTTATCAACCGGGACTAAAGATCTCCGCCCCCCTGACACCGGCCTGACAAGGCCGGTGGGTGTGTGAAGCAGGTCTAAAGATCATCGCGACCCGTTGTCTTTTTTAACCGGGACTAAAATTGATCTTTAGCCCCGGTTCGTATTCGAACCGGGATTATTCTGGCTTTTCTGATTCCGACCAAAGATCAGTTCTCTAGTAGTGTGATCAGGAACAATGTCGCCGGCGATATGTGGATGGAGCCGAGCCTGGTGTCCATAGTGTTGCCCTGCTGCACAGTGAGGGTGAAGATGAGCGGCACCGGGATGTAGCTAAGAACGGCAGTAGCGAAGATGGGTGCCATGCGTAGCACGATCATGGTCTCCTCCGCTGGGTCACGCTGCACAGCGACCATGCGCCAGCGTCATTACCTGTCTCGCCTGTTGCTTTGTCCAGACACCTACAAGCCATATATAGAAGATTCAATTTCTTACTCATTATAAGTTACATGTACGAACTGGTTTGATCTAGAAACTTAGGTACACCCTTTATTTCAAATTAATTATCGTTCTAAGTTTGTTTGAAGTCAATCTTATGTATCTTTGACCATTAATTGTTAGTAATTCATGTAGTCTAACAAAATATGAATTATATATCATAATAGAATTTTTCATGGTAAATAAAAAACTATAAATCTTATGATGTCAAGCTATATGAATTTATTGAAATTGACGATCAAATATTAGAATATTTGACTTAGAACAAAACTAGATTGACAAGTAATTTTAAACAGATTGATTACAAGACAAACTACATAGGCAATTCACTTAATCCACCACACTCGTCGCAAGGGGACTCAGCTTCACTTTTTATTTTGTTGAACACCATCTGGCTTTGATGCCATATTTAATTGTCTGCATCAGCCATTTCAACCCAAAATATTAAGCCGGTGAAAGAAGATGCACAATTTTCACTTATATTCCAGCATTACTACCAAATTAAAACAATACTCCAACAAACTAGCAATGTTCTAGTTTGGACAACATACCGAAATCCATCTGTTTTGGGGAGAACTTCAAGGGAATTGTTATCATCATCTTGGTTGATTTGCTTCAATTCGCTGGGGTCCTCCGGCACGCGGACGTTTCTTTTCTTGAATGCCGCTACAAAAACCTAAAGTACACCGTAGTGTGATGCATGGAGTGAGTAAGCAGATAGCATAAAAATAGTAGTAACTGTTTTTTTCTATTTGTCACCCATATATTATACATTTCTTATTAACCAATAATCTAAACTTCAATTCATCATACGAATTTAGCAAACTATACAGTTTACAACAACTCAAAACATTTAGTTCGAACAACGGGAATACCTGCAAGATTCTTGTGACGGGGCTCCCCGTAGGCGGCTGGTTCCGGTAGAGCGGGAAGGCGGCGGCCCAGACGAGCAACCCAAGCACGACGAAGGCGGCGCAGACGGCGAAGCTGACGCCCCAGCCCTTGCTGTTCTGCACCCACACGATGAAGACAAGGCCGACGAAGCCGCCGGTGGAGATGGCGAAGGTGTACCAGTTGTAGAAGCTCGTCTTCTGCCGCCGCTCGTCTGGATCGGCTGGGTCAAACTGGTCCCCGCCCAGAGCCGGCAGGCACGCCCTCATCGCGCCATCGCCGATCGGTACCAGGTACAAGCCCAGCAGCAGCAGGCTCAGGTTTGCGCCGCGCACTGGCTCGCAGGTTCTCGTCGCTGCCGCCGTGGCTGCCGGGCTGCACGCTGGCGGGTGCAAGGAGGGGTTGTATGCCTGAATTGCCAGAATGATGTAACCCTGCGACAGAGTAACCATCATCGTGTGAGAACTGAGAAGCTTTTTATGCTATCTGCTT
The DNA here is from genome assembly GCA_008326285.1 of Oryza officinalis. Lineage (NCBI taxonomy): Eukaryota > Viridiplantae > Streptophyta > Magnoliopsida > Poales > Poaceae > Oryza > Oryza officinalis. Next base: position 14,049,485 of record BDMV01000011.1, read on the forward strand.
ACTCTGTCCATGCACAGTTCTCCTTTATCCTGATTATTACCGAGCATCCGCAGTGATACACATGAGAAGTAACCGTGAGGTAAGTGTTATCTATCTATTTCTATCCATTTTTTTTAGAAAATAAAAATAAATTCAGCCTTTACTCAAACAAGCTATAGCCAATTATTATATAAAATCGCTCAAAAGCAATCACACACCACAGAGTTCCCATGCCGATTACAAACTATTAGGCAACAACACAAGATAAAAAAATCATAATTATTAAATCCTATTTGTGAATCTCTACCCGAAGTTGATGAAAATCTACATAACCGTTGACTCAAGTTTGTGACATGTATTCTTTATTAGCTTGATGTCGTCGTCACATCTTTGTAGTTAAAAGTCCATTAAACCTCCTTAAATGCTCTCAGGTTGTCACGTGGCACTCTAATAAATTAAAAAAATCTATGAAATTCTGAGAAAAAATAAAACATCTATCCCTGATTTTTACTTAAATTAGTGGGTCCAATACTATACGCTGTTAGATTAGATTGATATTAAAATAAACCAGACGCGTATAGTCCTCCTCCCATACACACCTCTCCTTTCTCTCCTTCTGTAGTTGAGTACATCCTTCCTTACAGTATGTATGGTACGTACTCGCACTTACTCTCCTTCATATTTTTTCAGTATAGTCGAGATAATATTTATTATAGTGACATTAAACTTTAAGTAATTATAACTTTATGAGCATAGACTACATTATCATATTCATATGACTCTTTACCAACATGTGTAAATAAATTAGCTCTACAATATTTGACTATAAAGTTTATACCATTATATTTTCTCCCATCTATTATATATTAAAAGTCTAATAAACTTCATACAAACTTTCAAGATGTCATGTGACACTCTAAGAAAATAAAGAAAATCTAATAAATTTCGAGAAAAAAATATCTGACCCTTGATTTTTTACTTAATACGATGGATCTATTATTTTTAACCATTAGATTTATCTTTTTAGTTTTATTTTGTTAGAGAAAAAAGCCCACATCTTTGTCACCTCCTTGGTTCCTCCCGTTATCTACGTACGTACGTACATCGGTACGTGCATTGACACCCCTGCACCATTCCAATCATGCACGTCTGTCCTCCCTCCCATTCTCTCTCTTATTTTTACGCAATATTAGTTATCTTTTATTTTGAAGCAATATTAGTTATATCATTAGACCATCTTTTATAAGAAAACAAATCCTTTCCACCTCCACCATCCTCCATATTAACAGGATCATATTTTTATAGAAACTTTTTCACTTTTTAATTTATTTAAACTGTCACTTAATTTATAATTAAACCAATCATTTACGATCTATATCGCTCATATTTTACTATATATGAAAATATGTCGTATGACATACACCATATCGTTTATATGGTAACCAAATAGCAATGAAATATCTATCTATCTATTTGTTAATTATGTACTAAAAATCCATAAAACATCTAATAAACGTTTCTAAATCGTCATATGGAAATCCTATAAACACTTGTATTTATAGACCGTCTAATAAATTAAAGTAACTTCAAGAAAAAAAAATCTAACCATCCTCCACTTCTGGTCCTGCAAGTGTTCACATACTCAGTTAAAAAAAAAGTACGCATGGATTCTGTTAGCATGGCGCAACACAAATATTCTCTTTTGTAAGGTGGTTAACTAAGATAGAAACCTAAATTTTAATGATTGTTGGATGGTTGAGAAATATTAGTCTCCTTCCTTCGTGTGGCTTCTACCACATATGCACAATAATATATGAACAGGCAACGTGTGGCTTCGTGTGGCTTCCCGTGCGCTCTAATCCCCCAAATTCTTAACAGGCAACTCAACATAAAAATGATAATATATTAAATATTCAAAGTGGCTATAATCATGAAATCATATACCGACTTTTAATATATCTATTGTTTTATTTATAGTTGTAGCAATAATTCAATGATCAAATATTAAATATTCAAATGATCATAAACCTATGTAGAGCTCGTAGAATACCACATGTCATTTCTCTAAATTTAGGAAAGTAAAATATTTGCCCATCGAGTTACGGATAAACCGATGGGCCTTGATCTATCTTAAACAAAACAAAATCCCCCTCTTGGCCCCACACATGTATGCACGCCTCCTCCCCTGCTTTTCTATTATATCCCCTCCTTATTTTTTAAGCTAATAATTTAATATAAGACAACCAATAATTCGAAACTACTCTTCACTTCTCTCCCCTTCCTATTTTTTAGCTATCAATTAAAAGAGACATAATCAATAATACCTGAAACTACCCCAATTTTTAATCCACACCTTTGATTTCTTATCTAACCATTGCTCTATTTATATTTGAACCAACAATTTATGATTCATAATGCCTATAGGTTGAAAAAAAAGACTTGTACAAAATAAAATAGTAAATGGGAAATATCAATAGGGAGTAAATTGAACCAATTAGAGAAAATCTAATAAATTCATAAAAGAATTTAGTTCTTACTTTTTCTTTAAATTGAAACAACCATTGCCATAACTATATTTATGTGCTTAGATATTAACCGCCTTCCATCTATTTTATACTCTCCACATAATGCATATATAAACCACATTAATGTGGTAGTGCGTAGTTGAGTTAAAAGTTATATTTGTTACTATTAAATTTAAATTCCAAGACTTATGTTGACTGCATATTTTTTGAAAAAAAATACTATAATGAATATCACCATAGTTTTCCATGATTTACTAAAAAAGAGAGTTCGTAGACATTCAACTAAAATGAATAACACCTTAGTTTTAATTTACACTTAATTTGTTAGACATGTTTCCATAACAAAATAAGTATGCCTCATTTTTAGATAATGAGGAAGGATTACTTAAAGGGATGAATTAAATATTTTATAGCATAAAACTAACAGATAGCTTATAAAAATTATCTAAGCAATATCGTTGAGGAACATCTGTAGAGAAATACTACTTTTGAGATTTGAAGCGTGGCATATACCATCTGATTAATATTCTGATCTTATAAGTTTATTCAACACAACTTATGATACAAGCCCACGCGTATGCGTGGGCTACCTTCCTAGTTCTACAAAAGTTTGTTACCTCCTCAATTCTTAAAGTACATTTTCTTGAAAAGCATCGAGCAGTTACGATATTTTAAAGTTAAACTTTGAGTGAACTTGGTTATTTCGATGATATATTGTTAAGGATGGCATTTGATAATACGAATTTAGACGTAGCTTTATCCACTTTTGTAGATTTGATTCTTACCGGGACAACGAGACTACGTTATACCATAGTAGTCACACGACGAATAATAATTAATTTTTGGTAAAATTTATTATAGGACACTCAAAATTTATGCCGGTAGACATCATAGAAACATGTCATAGCTAAAAGACACCCTAAAAAACTAATAATTTACTAGATGACATTTTCGGCTCAATTGAATAGGGAAATTCTTAAGAAAGACGAGAATGTCGCTAGGACCGAAAGCTTTTGAGCTGAGGTAGGAATGAAAATGAAATATGATATATGTTAGTGATATACTTGAGGTAATAGTAAATTTAGAGTTGCATAATTTCTAAATTTTCACTCTTACAGTATGTTTGAACCATGTGGTTCTAGGGGCATTTTCATCTTTATTAAGAATTTTTCTCTCTAATTGAGCCGAAAGTGTCCTATAACAAATTACCAGATTTTCGAGGTGTCTTTCAGCCGTAACACTTTTTTACCATGTTGATTAGCAAATTACACAAAATTTGAATGTCCTGTAGCAAATTTTTGCTTAATTTTTGGGCTCGACAAACGACGGGTGTCAGATGGTACTAGCTGATACCCATATGAGGAATTGATCGAACTAACCATAAAAATTTATGGTTCTTCACTAGTCACAATCACCTAGGATTGACGTCTTTAACTGACGTGATAAATATACTATATCTGACACCAAGTTTCTAAAGTTTGACCGGTGATATATTCAAAACTATTTATTTAGATCTGTTTTGCGAGAAACTACTCACAATATTGTAATTATGTCTTAAGTTAAAACAATAAACTAGTCATCTTAAGAACATCAAAGGTGAAAAATCCATGCAAGTGAAAAGAAAGAATTAACGTACTATGATCTCGATGGGTGCGAAGAAGACGATGGTGTAGAATCTCTTTATGTAAGAGTCGGCGAGGAGGGCCCCCAGGATAGAGAACACATGCAGCGCGGCGAAGTAGTTGCTCGCCGTCGTCGACGCCTCCGCGACGCCCATGTGCATGGTTCACCATGTGAAGGTAGCTCACCATGTTCAAAATGTTGGCGATGTTGGGCGCATATGTCATCAGCACCATCGCTGCATGCATTCGTACATATTGTATAGGGGCAAATGATATCCATGGTTCGGTGTCAAGTTTAAGAACTCAGTTTCTGATACTTTGAGTTGTATCAAGATTTAATTCGGGCTTGAACTCAAAATTTGAATTCTAGCACAGAAGGTTTCATTTAGCACCGTCTAAATTCAAGATTTGAGTGGACTTGCCGGAATTTTTGTTGTTGTAAGAAAAAAAGTTTGGTTTTCTTGTATCTTATACTTGAATTGAAGCCCTTTTATATATATATGTATGTATATATATGTATATGTATATATATATATGTATGTATATATATATATATGTATATATATATATGTATGTATATATATATATGTATATATATATGTATTAGTCTGAAATTTGGAAAAAATATTTCGTCCATTTCGGTGGGTCCGAGACAACATGGACATAAAATTTGGTCATAATTTGTCCAAAAATTTTAAATTTAGTTCATTTTGGTAGGTCCCGATTTTTTTTTGCAATTGAATCCGAGAACTGCTCAACGCTGAAGACTAGGAAGGACTGGCGGGGCATAACTTCATATTTCCGGACTTGAGAAGAAGAATATTGGAGGAAGGGTGATGGTGGAGGGAGGACGATGGGGATGAAGCCAGTTGGACAGGCCTCGCTAGCGCCATTAGTGTCTTATGGCTAACTGGCGAGGCAGGGTGTGGGAGGCGGCGTCTTGTGATGAAAAGTAAAAAGAACGATGCGGGAGTGAGGAAGGGGAAGAGCTAAGATTTACTGTTCTTGCACGACTCATGGGGAGATCTGAGCTGTCCAAAATTTGATTGAATTTTTTTTGGTCAATTGTGAATAGACAACCCCTATACCATATAGTCGGTTGTGTTTGTTATGCCCACGCAACTTGACATGTTTCATATGAAAGTGTAAATTTTAGAAAAAACTCATCTTTTACAGTAAAAAAAAAGAATACCATGAGTACTTGTGAGACAATAAGTGTTTCATAATACCCCATCCTTCCTCAAATCTCAATTAATTTTGAATAGTTAAACCGATCCCCTTAAACAAGATATCGATAATAAAAATATGAGATTTGGTACATCTCCACCATTAGGTGCCCTTCCAGACATCATTGTTCGACCCGCACCCTGGTTTCCATATACGGTTAGCACGGCATGTTTGCATTCCATTTTTTCCACATCTCTTGAAATAGATTACGCTACATTGTTTTTCCTTTCTCCTGGATAGTGTCTTATTAATTTTCACAATGAAGTTCCTCCATTTCTCCCCATAGCACCAAATTCTTTATTACCGCTACCATATATATCGTTGCATCCACGTAAATATAAACACAACACATTTCATTTCAAGTTTAGATCACAGGCACACCATTCCCTTTGTCACCCTTCCTCTCTTCTTGGGCTACAACCCTCTGGTCATTCCTATATACATACCTCCTCGCCAAGAAGATGCAGAGGACGACATAGAACCGGTCGAGCTTGCCCTTGTGCCATTCCAAAGCTCCATGTACGGTCTGCACCCTGCTTTCCATAATTGTTATTTGTTAGAATGTCTGCATTGCCATAAGACAATGTTTTTTCACCATCTCAAGAAATAGATTACGTTACATTGATTTTTTTTCCTCGCTGACACTATCATCTCTTATTGAATATATCACAATGAAGTTCATTTCTCCCCATACAACCAAATTAAAGTCTTTACTATCCCTACCATATATATTGTTACACCCACGTAAATATAAAGACAACACATTTCAACTTTAGATCACGTCCACACCATTTTCCGTGTTACCCTTCCTCTCTCCTTGGGCCACCACCCTCTGGTTATTCCTGTACACATACCTCCTAGCCAAAAACACGTAGATCACCAGCGCCACCACCTCGATGATGCAGAGGACGACGTAGAACCGGTCGAGCTTGCCCTTGTTCAAATTGGCCCCATCCAGCCACCCTCCGCCGTTGGCTCGCCGGGTGACACGGTTGGTGACCTGGATGAGAAGACTGCCGAGCCATGCCGACACGCCGAGGATGCAGTAGAAGATGGAACTGCCGATGGACTTCATCCCCATAGACGCCTCGCTGCAGAAGAACTCGAGGAGCCCCACGAAGGAGGTGACATCGACGATCCCGATGAGGAAGAACTGTGGCGTCAGCCAGAACACGGACAACGGGATCCCGGTGGTGGCGTCCACAAGGCCACTCTCCGCAGCGGTGATCTTCCTCCTCGTCTCCACCACCGCGGCGATTGCGGTGGCAATGATAGTAGCGATGAAGCCGATGCCGATCCGCTGGAGGTGGGTGACTCCACCCACGTAGCCGGTGAGCCTGCGCAGCGGCGGCACGATGACGCGGTCGTAGACGATGAGGATGACCATCTGGAAGACGGTCGGGATGAGGAACAATGTTGCCGGCGAGATGTGAACAGCGCCAAGCCTGGTGTCCATAGTGTTGCCCTGCTGCACAGTGAGGCTGAGGAGTAGCGGCACCGGGATATAGCTGAGAACAGCAGCGACAAAGATGGGCGCCATGCGCAGCACGATCTTCGTCTCCTCCACCTGGGTCACGCTGCATAGCGACCATGCGCCAGCGTCATTGCCAGTTTCCACCGCCGCTTTCTCCAAGCACCTGCAAATCATTGAAAATTCGATGGTACTTATTAAGTTGAATGTACAAACTTGTTTAACCTGGAAACTTCAACTGTTGAGAGAAGGAATGTAATTTACTTGTAATCCAACACTCTCCGCACATGAATGCTCTTTCATGCCTTACAAATAGAATATACAAGTGGGTTGCAATATTTTATTTAATCAAATGCCAGTCAGGTTCAATCCTGAGACAACTGGCTTTGTGCCATATGTAATTATATCCATTTGATATTACCAACAGAGTGACAGTCTAAATGTTGCCAATGTTCAGAGTTCGAACATACCAAAATCCATCCGTTTTGGGGAGAACTTCGCGGGCATTGGCATCATTATCTTGGTTGATTTGCTTCAATTCGCCGGGATTCTCCGGCAACCGGACGTTTCTTTTCTTGAATGCCGCTACAAAAACCTGACATACATAGCTTGATTATAGTGTCATGGACACAGCTGCAGGAAAAAACCATTTAACAAAAGAACAGTTTTGCTATTTGTCACCCGCTTTAAACTATATTATTTATGGGTCATCTCAACTTATACATATGTTTTTTTGTTTGAAACAATCTAAACTTACAATAAAATAACTTAAATTTACACTGCATGCTTTTTTCTGGATTATACAGAAGACTTCAATATCTTGGTATTAAGATTGGATGATTTACACAGCAATCTTAGCCGAAATTTAGCTATGACTGACAATTTTAGCATAATTTTTTAGCCTGAATCCAGAACATCTTTGACAGTTTCATGTCATCTAAACTTACACAAATATATAGCTTAAACAACCTGTAATGCAATTGCACCAGAGATTTAATTACTGAAACTTTCAGTTGAAATCTCTAATGAGGAAATCAGATACCATCACATACACACCTGCAAGATTCTTGTGATGGGACTCCCCATAGGCAGCTGATTCCGGTAGAGCGGGAAGGCCGCGGCCCAAACCAGCAACCCGAGCACGACGAAGGCAGCGGAGACGGCGAAGCCGATGCCCCAACCCTTGCTGTTCTGCACCCACACAATAAAGACGAGGCCGACGAAGCCGCCGGTTGAGACGGCAAAGGTGTACCAGTTGTAGAAGCTCGCCTCCTGCCGCTGCTCGTCCGGGTCGTCCAGGTCGAACTGATCCCCGCCCAGCGCTGGCAGGCACGCCCTCGCCGCGCCGTCGCCGATCGGGATCAGGTACAAGCCCAGCAGCAGCAGGCTCAGGTTTGCGCCGTGCACTGGCTCGCAGGTGGTCCTCGTCGCTGCCGTGGCCGCCGGGCTGCATGGCGGAGGGTGCAGCGAGGGGGTGTACGCTTGAACTGCTAGAAGGATGTAGCCCTGCCACGGAGTAATTAACCATCCATTTGTCAGAACTGACAAGCTTGTTTGGCTCATTACTGAAAATTTTGCAGTGTTGTTATTTTGTAATAAAACATAACTAGATGTGGTCAGGATGATTTTACTCCAATGTCTAAAAAATTTGCAGTGAAATTTTCCGCTTTCTTGAGAAGGAGAAATTGTGAAACAGGTATATGATTAGAATACTTGGAAGCTAATAACCCATCGTTCGCCAACAAAAATTTGTATTCTAGAACTTAATTTTAGAGTTGGTTTTGAAGTTTCTTCATCGTGGTGTGTATGTTTTTAGCATTTACTTTTAATTTGCTGATAACACATATATAAAGTTCTATACTGACAAAAAAACTCTCTAATAAGCGTTACAGGTTATAAACAGATACAGGGAAAACAATTGGTTAATTTTTGTGATGGTAAATTGTTAAGGAGGCAATTTGCTCGTGGGATGTAATGAAATTCCTTATTTTCTTATTCATGATCTTGTGGTAGCTCTGTAGTATTAGTAAGATGTCCCTAAAACAAACTTGTCCATTCCATTTAGTTATAAGAAATTTTATGGTACTTAAAAAACCGCCGGTAGATACCAAAAATTTATATTAAAAAATTTAAAAATTTTAAGTTTTACATTTTAAAATATGTGTTATCTTCCTATATCTTTCTAAGAATGATGAAATTACCCTGTGGTTATACTTCCAGCCGAAACCAGCAGTCAAGGCAGAATTTCCAGATTTCGCAGGAAAGCTCAGCGTTAGTATGCTTCGGCAACACCAACCTTATGTGTTTTTAAGAGATAGCCAATGATCTCTGGCATGTACTTTAATGATTCCTCTATTCACACCATGCTAACTTCATGTATGACATTTGCACCTCTGGAAAGAAAGAAAAAAAAGGGTCACCTCATATCTCATTAGTGCTCGCCCCTCGTTCTCTTGTCTCCCATGAATAATATGATAAGATGCATCTTTCAATGCCTATCATCATCGCTTCATCATCTACGCCCATTATGATGTGTTTCCATTTACTATACCGTGCAAAGCTAAACCTTGTGTTAACTTCGTTGTTTCCATGATAAATTGATAAGCCTGGCATTTGAAAGCAGTGGCATTTTCTTCTTGACAAACATAGAGCTCATAACATGCACGCACTCACCCTAGCTATGAACGTATGCACGTATACCTTATCTCTATGAGCACCTCATTCAATACATTTATTAAATGATACTATCTCTCTTTTTTAATATATAATGCCGTTGACTTTTTGACAAAAGTTTCACCATTCGTCTTATTCAAAATTTTTGTGTAAATATAAAAATATTTAAGTCATGCTTAAGGAACATTTGACGAAAATTCAGGTCACAACAAAATAAATGATAATTATATAATTTTTTTGAATAAGACAAATGATCAAATGAATCTCAAACAGTCAACGGCGTCATATATTAAAAAACCGAGGAAGTATTATGTTAAATTTGTTTTGTCTGCTCATTTCTTCATGTGTACGTTACGCGTCCCTGACCCTATCTTGATTAAAACCGAAAACCCTCTCTTCTGCAGATCCTGAAAATAGTAGCACAACCGGGTGGTAATGGGTCGAGATGTGGACTGGTTGGGGATATTTTACCGGTTCGAAGGCAAAATTAATATTTGAAATTTTAATTTCAAATTTTACTAGGTTGTCTACTGGTCAAATATTTAATTTTCAATTTGAAATGCTGTCCAATGGAACTGGGTAACATGTCATCAACCGATTTTAGTGTGGAGATGTATTTTTCCCGTGAAGCCAGTAGTGATGCCACACCCTAGAACTGCCAGCTAGTGCAGTACTTTGTTAGGGCATCTACAATGATGTTTAATAATTGGCTCTCTTCATTGTTATATAAGCAAATTTGATGACATGGATGAAAGAGAGAGAAGAAACTAAAAACATCATTGCAACGCATGATAATGGCTCAGAGTCAACTCTTAACATTTATTAACGAAAAGTTTGCTACATGAGGGTGGAGAAAAGAAAAGATGAATAATAAAAAAATATTTAGTATATTAATGATTAAAAAATCTTATTGTCTCTACTATTGTATGAGGATAGCCTCTATTGACATAAATTAATATAGAGAGCTCGTATTAGACTCTACCTTTATACACGTTCATAGAAAACCGGCATCAATGCTGATTACGAACCTGCACTATTAGGCCTTATTCGGCTAATTTCCTTCCTAGGAGATTCAATGTGATTTACAGAAAAATAATTCTTCAATTCCCTCCTCCTAAGAATTGGCAGAGCAAGCCCATATGGCATGTTTGGATAATGAGAAATCCGAGGTCAGATTGGGACATGGAAATAAATAAAAAGTTAGGATAAAATAAGACGGGGTAATGGATGTCTACGATTTAAAAGTTACTCCTTAATAGATGGAAATTCATTTTCCTTTGTTTTGTTTCTTTTCTACTTAACTTGATATCGCTTATCAATCAATTATTTGGCTGTGGAGATCTCTTTCCTAATTAAATCTCTGGCCATTAATCAGCACTCGGCAGTTTGATTGCCAATCACATCGGCATAATCATACATATAATAGTTGACAGAGCAGTTCTAAAGTTGACAGCTTCTAGAAAGCTTGTCGGAAAAAGGTCGAGTAGGTGCTAGATGTAGTAAGAAAAAGTGACTAATGGCGATGTTAGAAAGTAACATGAAGAATATTAAATGTCGTTTCTTGGATCATAATGCTCCAATAATCATGTGACAACATGATAACATGTCCATTAAAACCCTTAAGTGTTTTTCATTTTGAGAGCATTATTCCTCAACTATTTGTCAATTACTCACACCCTACCAACTTCATCTACGCCATATCAGCGAAAAAACAAGTCACTTCATCCGAACAGTGCTCACCTCTGTCTCCCATGATAGGCTGAATCGTAGGCTCACCTCATCTTTCATTGCCTAATGCCTATCATCATCATCTATGCCCCATATATGGTGATGTGTTGCCCTCTCCTACCATGCATAAAACAAGTGGATGTGTCGTTGGGGATGCCTAGCTTCTTCGTTACCCTCTTTAGATAAATTGATGGATTGCCTATAGTCTAATTAAGTAATCAATGTTGAAATTTCGGATAAAACCTGTTACTATTCATGTTGAAATAGAGCACAGAAGTAAGAGAATCTCAGGAGATACGCTAGTGCATTTAGATTTGACAAAGAGTTGAAATTAAATTTACATCATGGTGCTATACGTCACCATGGAAAATTTTATTTAGAAATCGATTATGCGCAGAGGAAAGGAAAAGATAAGTTTACGCTCTACGGACTGACAGACCAGTAAGTTTACTGTCCAATTTTGCATTTTGTCAAGAAAGGATCCACCGCCAGGACCAGCATACAGAACTGATCTTTACTCGATCGACAAAACCAGCAAATATCTCGGACGTTTAACGAATCGGTGCTAAAGATGTTTTAGTACTGGTTCTAAAAGTCCAAGTCCCCGAAATATCTTTAGTCTCGGTTGGTAACACCAACCGATCTTTAGTCCGGGTTGGTGTTACCAACCAGGATTAAAGATGCATTTTTAGTCCTGATTAGTAACACCAATTAGGACTAAAGATATTTTTAGTACTGGTTGGACTAAAGATGCCTCCAGGATTAGTTCAAAAATAAAGCATTTCTATCCAAGTCAGATATGTGTGGTAGGTGGGATAGTATTGCGCGTGAAGGTTGAGGTGAGAGATTTTGAGTTCAAATTCTATTTTGCACATATTTTTTTTATCTTTAGTCCCGATTTGATAATCCTGGTTCTATAACCGGTGCTAAAGAGGGTTATGAACCGATGTTAAAAATCGATTGTCCAGTAGTACAATTAGCTGCACAGGCTAGTCGGGTGGAATTTCAATAGGATTTGATTGTATTTTTGATGAATTGCAAAGAAAATTTCATAGCAAAATTCTTCTGGTTCCGCAGCTGCCCTGTTGTTGTGTTGAACAGCTTCCATTTTGCACATATTTTCTGCCCACATTTACATGCATTTATCCGCTACCTCCAGCTCAGCTGCAATGTTCTATGCTACCAACGTAGTGGGTTACTTAGTTGCTTGCTTATATCATGCATGGTCATACCGACCCAATCATTTCTTTAAGAGATAATCCAACTTATTGGCTGATATTTTTTATCTTCGTAAAGGATGAAAGCGACAACCCTGTTGTCTGCACTACATACAAATCAAACTGAAAGTTGACGCGTGACATGCAAATCAAGCCTACACGATAAGCTACCAAAATTAAAGATTCTTTTTCCCATCCCTATAAATAAAAGAACATGTAAAACTATTACTACACATCGTCAATAAATTGAATATCTACTGTTGGTTCTCAGTAATTTACTGCTTAAAACATTGTGAACCAGAAGTGATACAGAGCATCATTTACCGCTTGGGCGACGATAGTAATGCCGGTTAGGAACTGAAAGTGATATCAAATTGTTCGGTAGTGTAATTCTTTTATGGGTTAATCATCAAGACGGTAGGCTTCAAAACAAGTAGTTTCAGATTGTGCTAGCTAGAGGATTAGTATAGTGGATTTCATTGGAGTTCAAAAATCTCTGGATTCTTCGCTAGTCACAACCATCTAACACATCTTTTAGTTTCTCCTACTTGACATGCTTGTAAAAGTTTAACTACACCAACATTACATTATTTTTAAAACTTGTCCACTAATATATTTAAAACTACTATTTAGATTTTGTTTTGCAAGAATTATATAATTACAAGTCATTGAAAGTGCTTATACTATTGTAATTATGTATCAAGTTAAAATAACAAAAAATTAAAGGTGACCAAAATAAAACCGCATCTTAAATTAAAAATAAACGTACTATGATCTCGATGGGCGCGATGAGGAGGACGGCGTAGAAGCGCTTGAGGTAGGAGTCGGCGAGGAAGGCGGCCGGGATGGAGAACATCTGCAGCGCGGCGAAGTAGTTGCTCGCCGTCGTCGACGCCTGCGCCACGCCCATGTGCATGGTGCCCCGGAGGTAGCTCACCATGTTCATCATGTTTGCGATGTTGGGCGCGTTAGTCAACAGCACCATCGCTGTGCAGATTCAGGAAGAGGCACGCGTGCAATGCATCTCGTTGTCAGTTAAGTTGAAAAAACTGAGATTTCTTGGCAGTACTTGCATGTGTTGTACGCTACCTTTGTAATTTTGAGCACAGAAGTTTCAATTCAGCACCGTCTAATTAAAATTCGAGATGATCGATAGAATTGAAACTTGGGGGAATTTATATTTAATTTGCTGTTGTAAGCAAGAAAATGTTTTGGTTGCTTCCATAGAAAATATAGATATTCCAAGATTGATGGACCCAGCAAGCAAAAGATAAGCTTTTCTTTGTTGACTAGTATATCTCATTTCTGTCCATTCTAGAAGCCAACAACTATCAGCAGTGAGCAAAGGAGAGACAAATGAATCAAACAAGAAGAAGAAAGAAATAACAAAAGAAGCATGCAAGCATCATAATTAAGCTCACCATGGATGAAGATGGATGCTCTGACACCTCCATGCCTCTTGGTGTCCACCGGCCTCCCCCTCCAATCCACTAGCCCTGACGAGCTGCCCATCGATCACCTTGCGCGCGCGCTCTCTCTCTCTCTCTCTCAATTCTGAAACTATTCTTGCTACGTTATCTGATGATCTGGTTGTTGCAGTTGCAGCCAATATTTCTGTCTGGCTAGTGGCGATCGCTCGATCGGTGCAAATATAATGAGGAGAGGAGAGCGGTTGCAGTAGTGGTGGCGTAAGTAAGCGGCACTGAAGAAAAAGGAGGACGCTGGGTCCAATGGAAGTGAAGTAGCCGGTGGCCCGGACATATTGGGGGAGTGAGACTATGAGACGACAGTGAAGTGACACCAACTGTGGACTACGCGCACACGCGCCCAGTGATCTGGTGATTACTGCTAATTGATTAATCAGCCAATTGATCGAGATAATAAAGCCTTGATTAAGCTTGGTTTTTCTAAGAGACAAACGCAGCACTCACAAGTCACAACACGCGTACTGGATTAACCTTGATTAAACACGATACAAATGTAGGCGTTGGCAAGTCACAACGCGCACACAATCATTCCTAAGAAGGCTCAAACCACGCTCTATCTCTATGAACACTTCCAAAAGATCGGGCTAGCATATCTTCCTATGAAAACATACATGTACACCTTACCTATATGAGCACCTTGAAAAAACCAAAATGGTATATCTTGAAATTGACGAAGTCATCACGGGTGTCTTGCTATCGTAGGGTACGTCGTCTATCACTGAAAAAGTAATTAGCCGTAAATACGAGCATCCATATCACGTCTAAGACATGAACCCAGGTGAATTAGTTACATCACAAGAAACCTCTAACTAGTTATGTTACACTCAGTTCGAAATTAAGCTTGGTTTTGCTGTTGAGATGGGCTATATACGATGATATTATCAATTTTGTGTACGTGATTAAGAAGACGACTTTAACGTTTGACGAAATGCTTTTCTTTTTATACGATGATATTTTTTCTTTCTTTCTTGGCATTAAGATTTTTATTTGTCAAACTTCTATTGCATTTATATTTTGTTAAAAAGAGGAGTTACATCGGAGGAAGAAAACGAAGAAAAAAAGTAAATTACTTGTTACATCTAATTTGCTGCTACCTTTGCTCTGTAATAATTGATACTCGTACCATACTTTAAGCGCTTGTCTTCTTTTAAAAATATGTAAATTATTAAAAATGTTTTATATTAGTGAAGTAAAACTCTATTGCAATATATTTCCTCCGGGTATAATAGTTGTGGTTTTGGATAAGAACACGATCTTAAAAAATAACTTTAAAAAACAACTTTAATCGTTATTTTTTATTACAATATATATAAAAATATCAATATATATATGATTTTATTGGAGTATTTGTTAAGATCGATCGGCCACCATAACGAATACTTTAGATGCTATTTTTCAAAAAAAGTTTGACAATAGTCTTATCCAAAACAATACAATAATTACTATTAACAGGGACTAATCACTTAATCACTTCACCGTCGTAGTAAACACTGATAGCTATTCAAGGATAGAGGCATTAAACACTGATAGTACGATTAGAATATGATTCTTTGAAAAAAAGTCTTGGATTTTGTTGTCAGACATTATACTACTCCCTCCGTTTCTCCACTTCATATTATAAAGTAAGTCAAACTTATTTATGTTTGATTAATTAAGTTTATAACAAAACATAATAATATTTTTAACACAAAGCAAACATTATATTAAAATATATTCAATGTTAAATTCAATTACACTAATTTGATATTGTAGATGTTGCTAATTTTTCAATAAACTTAATCAAATCAAAAGAATTTGGACTAACGACTTGGAGGGAGTATTAGTTTCTTTACTTCCGTACACTCTAGGCCGCCAGTAATATTTCCTCCACGAAACAGGGTGCGCCGTCATGTGTTTTCACCCACTACTCAATAGTATCATTGACAGAAGGTTTTAGTTTTATTTGACATAATTCCTCCAAACTGAGTTTTTATTTACCACATAATTTCTGCATAATTTCAACATTGATATTTACTTGTGTCATGTGCAATCAATCGTACCTCCAATGTCGGTCTGACCGTCGGGACACGGAAGAAAGCCATAAACCTTCTTCTTGAAAGTAGAACAACTTTATTGTTTCTACTTGTGTGTTAAAAACTGCAATAACAACGTTTCTCTCTCAACTTTCGAACTGAAATGAAAACCTTGGCTAAAACCCTAATTTTCTCTCGAAACTATTCTCTCTCAAAAATCGATATCGAGAGCCTTATACCTAGAGGTGACTACTTATAAGCCACAAATCCAACATGGATAAGTAGTCCTAATCCCATTGAAAATCTATCTCTATGAGTATCAAACTTATCCTATTGCAATTCAATATTCAATCTTGTATACCGAATAGAATCTTCACAATCATGTGTGTTGTTCTATAGCACTAGTTTCCCGCATGATCTCCTGATCATCCGAACATGAACTTCCCGCAAGTTGACTCCTGATCCTTCACCAGTAATACCTCCTGAGACCTCAAGCAACACCTACACATCAATAAACCAAGAAAATATTTCCGAGCACAAGCACTTTCCCAACATGACGCAACATTAGCACACAATAGTATAACATAGGTATAGAAATCATCTACAAAAGCAGAAAGCAGTCACGAGAATCCATGAAAATAACCCGAAACTGACTCCAATTTAGAGTCATCCCAGTTGGACCGTTGGGTCGGTTCATCCAACCGATGCCTAGTTTGACCGACATTGATAAGGCGGTTGAACCGGCCTAACCCAGAGGCAAAATATCCAAGCACGAAAGTGCCTGGTCCAACCGGCGTTTACATGCCGGTCCGACTGGGATCATCCAAAACAGAACCCCTGTTCACGTCATTGTCCTGTCTGACTAGCACTTCCTATCTGGACTGACCGGACCTATACAAAAACAAACACCACTTCGCCAATAACTCACCAAATCACGAAAACCAATACAATTAACTTGCATGTCAATTGTTCATCACAAAATCATCAAGCAAAACATTGATTCTACACCCTCGTATCTGCCGGTTTTGGAACCGGCACTAAAAAAAGGTACTACTGAGGGCACCCATCAGAGCCTGATTAAGAATTGGCACTGATAATGGTATAATTTTTAAAAAAAGAATCATTGGCTTATTGCATCATTCAGCCTCTTTTATTGTAACTATAGTCTTACAAGAAGAGTAAAGTACAAAAGACATACCGGAACCTCCGAGAAAACTATAGAACCAAAGACTACTCTAAGGCTAACTCCACTAATACTATAGAGGATACAATATAAGATAGACAGAATTGCTCCTTGAGTGTGTGTTGTGAAGTCGGAATGCATCCTCCTTTTATAGCCCTCAATGACGGTTGAGTATGATGGTTAGGGAGGTTGGTGCACCCCTAACCATCATTAGGAAGGGCTGAGGAGTCGCCACGTGTAAGGTAGAGATGAGGGGTGGCCATGGCAGTTTGGCTGAACCAGGGGTTCGGTCAACCCCTGGGCCCTCCCTCTCTCCACCGACCTTCTCCAGAGACTGCCATGTGGGCCCCTTGGTCGATGCATGATGGATTGGCCCCACTTTAACTTGGTTTGAGCTAACCCTTCAATTTGTGTGCTCACATGTGATTCGCTGGAGGTGTATTTCTTTGCATGCCGACTCATTTCTCCTTCACTCTAGTGTATAATGTCTGCATACATAATACTTCTTCAAGACAAGTGGAACTACATTATTTATAACTAATATACCTGTAAAAAATGTTGGTTATTCCTTTATTTATTGAGTTAGTTGATGGTCGAAATCGATACTTAATGACCATCAACAACACCTCCAAGCAAAACCTTTGCTTGTCCTCAAGTAAAGATAAAACTTAGGTTGTTCATCAGGAGTTGCTACCATGGTTTTATTTCTCAAGAGTACCATGCCTACGACATATCCTTCTACCTAAAATTGAATAAGTTGGCAATGATACTTTTACCTCTGTTACCTTACTCCCCATGAGGCTTTCAGCTTCTTCTTATCTTGGGTAGTTGAGAGATAGAACGGATCGCAGAGCACCAATCACTTACTCTTTGTTCAACTTTCTTATTGGAGGTTTTCAAGAATTATGGAAATAAAATCAAAGTTCCTCAAATGATACTCTCAAATTGCT
Organism: Oryza officinalis; assembly: GCA_008326285.1. Classification (NCBI taxonomy): domain Eukaryota; kingdom Viridiplantae; phylum Streptophyta; class Magnoliopsida; order Poales; family Poaceae; genus Oryza; species Oryza officinalis. The sequence continues at coordinate 14,067,559 of BDMV01000011.1, forward strand.
CAATGTGTATAATTTCTCTCCATGGCATTGTGTTGCCTCTTTTTCATACCACCTCTAAAAGGTTTATATGTGGAGCTCAAGTTGGGAACAAATAAATGAGGCAATACTTGTATTATATATTTTGCAAAATCAAAAAGAGAATACAAGGAGAAAGCAAATATACAATTTGATCAAGATGTGCAAGTGTGTTATATGGTGGAAGGTGATAAGTGGTATTCCTTGTCATAAACTTTTTTTTATTCCTAATTGGAGATATGACTATTTTTCTTCTAACTATATTTTTCTCACGCTACTTAAGAACATTTGTGAGCATACACTCCTTTTCTCCTTTTTCTCATTTTTCTCTTCCCATAATGCTTGAGAATATTTTCTATTTTCTATCTCTTTTTTTTCTGTCACAACCATCTCTTTTGCTAACTACTAGGAGAGAATTTTTTGACTTACATAATGGAGTATTTATTTGTTGGATGCAGTATTGCTAACTCTCAGTGTAGAGGTAAAACAACTATGGTGGATGTAGAAATGTTTTTTTGCTAACCTCCAGTGTAGAGGGCAAGCGTATTTGGTGGGTGCGTGTGGGTGATCTTGATCAAGGAAGCATAAAAGAATCTCACAAGGGTCACAATAATTTGAAAAAACTCAATGCAATAACAAGTAGCATATGTGTAAAGGTTTTTGCAATGTAATCATGATATGACTTTTGTGGGAATTTACCATCATTGAGGAACTTATAAATTTTCATTCTTTTAAAAAACAAAGACTCCAGAGTAGTTTCACTTGGAGAAAGATTATTTATTGTGGTAGTTGACAGTGGAAATCGCTACTTAACAACCATCAACGGTACCCCCAAGTTGAACCTTTGCTAATCCTCGAGTAAAGATAAAACTTAGATTATTGATCAGGAGTTGCTATCATGCTTTTATTTCTCAAGAATGCTATACCTACAACATATCCTTCAACCTAAAATGAATAAGTTGGCAATAATACATTTACCTCTCTTACCTTACTCCCTATGGGGCTTTTAGCTTCTCCTCATCTTGGGTAGTTGAGAGATAGAACAGATCATAGACCACCAATCACTTACTCTTTGCATGCCAACTCTTTCTTACAGTTTGGGTGTACCATAGTTTTGCCCCCTCTGTAAGAGAAAAGGGAAACAACTTCCACTTCAAGGTGTCTTGCATCATGCCCGTATTTGTCAGACATGAACACAATTGCTCAAACTCATGCAGACGATACTAGGGACGGATTGTTCCCGAACCATGGGTATAAAACCACGACGGTGTTCCTAGCTGTTAACGACCAAATTTGGTAAATCAAGTATTGGATTTGAAGATAGAATCGAAGCGGATTTGGAGGAAGCTGGCGGTTACCAAAACAGAGCAAGAATCGGTTGGTGATCGAATCGGCTACGGTGTATCGGCTGGTGACCGAGTCGGCTATCGTGACCATCAGCTGAGACAGAGTCGGACAAGGATAGCTGATGTAGCCGATTCCGATGAGAGGATAACAGAGTCTTTGTCGGGTTCGGTTGGTGAGCTTCATAAGGATTCCCGCATACGGATTGGGTCCGAAGAAGGGAATTGTATCTATTACTTAGGATATAATGTTAGTTTCCTAATAGATACTGTCGGTTAGAGTTTGTATTAGGGAATTGTATTTAATATGAGTTGTAATAGAGATAAGAGTCGTGTCCGATAAGGACGTATTGTGTAATTCTGGGTATAAATTAAACCCAGGTTCGTGTAAAGAAAAGGACGAATCAATACAACTACTTGGGCGCATCGCCACCTTTACTCTTTCACTGTTTTTCGACGAGTTCTTGCTTTCAAGTTGGGCTGCATCGGCTTCGATCTCCAACAAGAGGTAAAACTTGTTATGGCGGTTTGCGCTCTCGGGATTAGTGCTTCCATCTTTATGATACTCTGATCCAGTTTGTGCGAATCGTCGAGTTATCATATATATTGTATAATCTGAATTGATATCAATATATAACTTAGATTGGCTGATGTCTGTTTCACAGAAAAGCAGCCGATAGGGTTATATATCGTTGTTGATCTAGATTATATAATACATCTACCATCTCGAAAAGGTTTTCATTGACTTGATCATCTAGACGTTGTGTTTCTCTACATGTTTGGTGCTGCATCAGTTAGGTTTGACCCACTAAATCATGTTTAGAACCACAGTTTCTAGCCTGTCTATGATTGCTAATAGAGATAGCGTCGGGGTTTCAGCCGATCTTACCTGGTTTAATTATCTTGTTGTCTTGATATATTAATTCTGCCCTTTATATCGAGATATTAACTTAGTAAAATATATTGAGCTTGTTGTCAAATCTGGTTAGGATCATCTTAACATTAGTTTGACGAGTTGTTTAATATATTTTGTTCATGATAATATCTCTGTATAAAGTAGTATCGGAGTACTAGCCGATACATGTTAGATTTACCCAATCGGCTATGCTATGAACTTGTATAATCTATGCTTTATAATATATTTAGGCATAAGTGATTTATACTGTCTCGGCGCCCTGTCCGATCTATCCCAATCACTTGGTTTAAACATATTTTGAGACTTAGATTATATTTTGTTGATATCTACAGCCGATTGAGTAGGTTTAGCTTTATCTTGCTTTGTCTGTTATAACCGATTTAATGCATCTTGCATCGGCTCAATGCTCAATGATATGTCATCGGTAAGCCAGCCAATCGGCTATCATTGGTGGATTTAACTACGTTTTCTTTCTTTGTTTCTTATTGGTTGCAGGATCAAACCAATTGGCATGCCTAGAACCCAAAAGAAATCTTTGGACCTGCACTGGAGTTAAGCAGATCTCCCAGGCCAGTGTGTGTTTTTTTTGCATCAACACTAGCCAAATGAAAGAATTGGTTTTGAAGAAAAAGGTGGCTCACAGAACTCGCCCTTCGAAGCAGAAAGATTTTTAATAGATTGATGCTCCATGGTACGTAAGAAGAGAAAGGAATAAAAGAAAAGAAAAGATACGAAGATGAACCAAGTTTGAAGATGATGCAGCAACCGTTCCCGGTAACGGCACCAGAAATGCTTGCTGGTATTTGTTACGGTCATAGATAAAACCACAAGGGCATGGATACCGATATAGCACTTCATCTTAGAGTATTCCAAGGGTATCGAATCACAGTGAATGTCTGTGTATATCTAAGAATATAATTCAATCCAAGGACACCAAGTAATGGTAGGCTTAGGTTAGAGACGATTCCTATGGTTTAGTTAAGTAAACTTAAGTTAGAGGTAAAACTCTATCGATTACTTTGGGCACAGGCTCTCCCTTGGTCTGCCAAGCTGAGTCCAACCTGCAGCTCTATAATGTACCCAAACGTGAAGGAATAGCAAGGACGCACAGGCTGTCGCCACCTACCGTCTACCTCACTTTTCGTGGAGCACAAAACAAACGAATGTAATTGGTAACCTAGACACTACGTCTAAACTATTGATTAGTACTCTAGCCTCGCGCAAGAACTTTCTCTTATCCAGAGTCCTAGTACGGGAGCACTTAATATAAATACTAAGCGACAAACCAACAACGATGGGAATATATCTCACTCAACATAGTAAATTAAATACCAAAAGGAAATCTCGAGCACTTATTTTCTTCAAGAAACATTTGCTAAGGTACAAGAGAGGAGAGAGTGCTGACAGCTCCGGCACTCCTCCGGAGCATCCCCTCACTCTTTACCTATTTTCTCCACGCTACTAATGTAATGCCTAAAGTATGAAAGTGAGTAGTACTCCACTTTGTTTTGTGTTGTAAAATGGCTTGAGCTCCTTCTTTTATAGGGTCATATGAAGGTTGGAATGGCAATTGCGGAGGTCGGTGCACCCACAACCGTCATTGAGAGGTGATCCAGACCGTCCACGTCGAAGGTGTAGATGAGTGGGGATAATGACGGTCTGGCCGAACCCCTGGTTTGGCTGACCTATGGACCCCACCAGTCTCCATCGCCTTCTTCTAGGGGCTGACATGTGGGCCCTTAAGATGGTGCATGATGGTTTGGCCGCACTTTAAGTTAGTGTTGCCTATCATATGGGCCCATCAATCGTCATGCTCGCATATGATTAGCCGGAGGTACATTTTGTCGCATGACAGCTGTAAATTCATCCAATATCACTTGCATACAAATATTTACTAATATTCGTGAAAATGGTTAGTGATAAACAATTACCACTAACTTTGATATTATATTTTTCATTCTTTTTTTGCAGGAGTTGACAGTTAAAGGCTAGGGACAACTCGGGATGACCACACGCAGTGGTGTTGACACCATTGACACCACTAGAAAAATGATTTTCGCCGGGGGCAAAAAGTGCTCTTTGCAGGAGGGAACAAGCACTGCCTGTTTTAGGCAAAGGCCTGCGAAAATTATCAATTTTCGCAGGCGGACCACTGGTCTGCCTAGGAAGATGGATTTTTGTAGGCAGAAGAATTAAGACATCCGTCTGGGAAAATCCATCTTCCCAGGTTGCCAACACCACAANCACCACAAAACCCCGCCTATGAAAATGTACACGGCCGCCTGCAAAAATGCCTTGCTCTGCTTTCCTTTCAGCAGGACAGGCCATCAGGGAAAATGTTTGTGCAAAATTTAAACTTTTTCGCCAAATTTTCTAATAGTATTTTTGAATCAAGAATGTTGTAGTTAATTATTTAAATGACACATCTGCATAGCTAGCAGCAAATAGACATATGACACGGAAATAATATATATACATATACATATATATATATATATATATATATATATATATATATATTGCAAGCATTAGTGAAAGGTATAGTGTGCATAATATATTACACACATGCATGACAAAATCAATGGTCCCTTCGAGCGACGGCCATACGTTAACATTTACAATACTGTTAGTCCGGATAATAATATTGTTAATTTTCACAAGCACGTGATACCACGCTCGAACAGACTTGTATTCTTCATTCGTCGCTCGATAGCCCTCGAGGTCGAAGAACAATCCATTTTTATGACAGAACTTGTGGTGGATGAAATGATAGAGGTCCCGCTGTATGTTTGTAATGCCTTCATCGTCAAAACTAGTTCGATATTCGATTCTAGGCAACTGCACGAAGCATGAAAATAAAGCAACATATTACATGTGCGTTAGGTCATTGAACTGACTTGAGCGACTTACGTCCTCCAGGTTGGTCCTGTACCTCCCCTTTACCTTGAGGAACTCACAAGTATAACATCCACAAAGGACACTACCCCTAGGTTGCTTGTGACACTTCATTAATACATACACGTAAAGAGAATTAGTTATACATGTAAGCAAAAGAATTAAAATACATAAGGTTGAGAGTATGTTTGTTGATTATATTACCGGTCAGTATGTATGCACTAGCAACTTCTCCCACGATGCCAGTTGTTCCCTGCCTCTTGCTTTGTAAAAGTTGTAGGCACTGTATATGTAACAGGATATTAAAGTTCGTATTACTGAGTGGACGAAATTTAATTATGAAGACCTCATGTATATAGGCTGCGTTCATTCCTTGTGTTGACAATGAATCTTTCATGCACGCAAAATGAACCGACTCATTAGTGCATGATGAATTTTGTATAGCTTTTTTTTTGAAAATGGATTAATATGATTTTTTGAAGCAACTTATTATAGAATTTTTTGTAAAAAACGCATAGTTCAGCAGTGTGGGAAGCGTACGTGCGAAAAATAAGGGTGGTGACTTGGGAACTTGAACAAAAGAACACAGCCATAGTACACGTACATGGATAAGAACCTCTTACTGTTGTAAAATTGTTAGGCATTCCCTCTACGCCTTGTAACTGTAATCGAGCGGGTTGAGGACTGTAGCAGTCCCGTACTTCGGGTGCTGGATAAGTTAGTCACAAATTAATTAATTAAGGTATAAGTTAGTCACAAATCAATTAATTAAGGTATGGACAGAGATCTAGTAGACTTACTTGAAACTGTACGCGATCATTATGACTGTTTTATCTTAAAAATTTAGGAATGCTCGTCCAATATAAACAGTCACTCCCAGCAACTTGGTGTTGTTCATATCCTTCTTATATGCATGGATCTCTTCAGTATTCTTGCCCTTAAGCTGCTCAAAATTTGCATTGAGAGTGACGGTATGCTGGGTTTGATATATCTTTGTTGGGTCCAGGTAACCAATGGGTTGATGTGTCTTATCAGCATCCATGTATTGTATCCTACAAAGGAAAAAGACTTATTAATCTGCTCGGGATTACAGTCTATATTTATTTATTTGTATAACTGTGCTTTAATACTCAGAGGCACAATGCAACAACAAAGTTGACGTCCAGCTTTTCACGGCAGTACAAGGCACAAAGGTCACCAAAATCGAGCAAAAAAACCTTCACCGTGCATGAAAGCAAGGGGTAGTGTTGTAACCGTTATGGACATAAGCCCTTTATTGCAGAAGTCTATGTACCATTTATGTAATATTCTCATCTCCCATGGACTTTCTTCAAGTGCATAATCAGGCCAAAAGGGTTTTGCCGTTTTCAAACTTCACCGGTACTTCATCTGTTGCAATGTATATGTCGCCAGCAAGTTCATTGGCCTTTTTTTTTGGTCATCTATGCCTTCCTTGGCATGTTGTTTCCCACCTCAAAAAACGGTTACCATCCACTTTTCTTTTTGCTTATTCTCTTACTTCAAGTTGTGGCTTCATAGCACTTTAGGCACTACCAACTTATCTTTACCGTTGTCATCGTCCTTGGGTTCGTTTACATCCTCTTTGGCAGGGGTTGGGCCTTCATACACATCGGGTTCTATTTCTTCACATTCCATACTGGCTGTGCCTTCTGGTTCATGTTGGACATATGACACAAGTTGTACTTCTGGTTCTAGTCCACGTGCCTTTGCTGCAATCGGGACTATTGCCAATACAGGTGCTTCCCCTATGCTCTTTGCTTGTTCACTTGCATCACGAGGTGCCTCCTGATGTCCCTTGTTATGGTTTTCAACCACATCATTTACCAGTTTCTTCTGCAGAGGTCTTGGTGGTTTCGGCACAGCGTTGGTGCAAGTCCCAAAGATATTATATTTTCCAACACATCCTCAAGTATGGCTATACCATTTTGTTAGGATGTCTAAATCATACGTCTTGAACCCTTCTTGCATAATTTGTAGCTGCACTTTCGCATAATCATCTGGAATAATATCCACGTGGTAAGTTCAGCTAGGGATAGCCATTCCTCTCGCGGCCTCAAGGGTTTTACCAACTCTACCAAAAGGGACATGCAACGTACATGGTTTATCCTCCGTTATTTCATCGAAGGGATATCCTGGATCCAGTATGTTCAAGGAATCTCTAGGTTTAGGCAATTAAACTTGGTTTATAGAAAATTCTATCATTTCTTTCTTTAAAAGTTATCATTCTTCCTCTCTTAAGAGATCCTTGTATGCGTCACGTTTCTTGTATGATGAGTCATCCTTTTTTAACCCTTCTTTCCAACTGAGCTTACAAGACATCCCTCAAACTGACCACCGTGCTCAGGATTGCTGAACACAGTGCTAAGTGCGTCCTTAGTCCTCTGTGCCTTAAATTTACCCTTTTTCTACTTGCTGGCTAAATGTTGTATATTGTTGACTATTTGCTGGAGCTTAGGATTTTCAAATACAACCCCTTCCTTATCCATACTATTGGGGGTTCTAGGATTTACCTAGTTCTTTTGATTGTTCATCCCATTCTTCCATTGGAACTGGTACCTTGCATCCCTCATTTCCTCCTCCTCTTTTCTCCACTGCTCAATCTTAGGTGTATACCCACCGGAGCCCATGCGATGGTGCCATTTGTTCCTATTGGCCAAGTCAGACATCTTCTTGCTCTTTGCCATTTCGTCCAGCAAGGCCTTGAACTTAACAAATTCGTCCCATTAGGTTGACATGATTTTCCCATATTTCTCAAAAGGTGTCTTCCCTTCTGCACATAGTGGGTGTTAAGCGAGGTTTCCCATCCGCGCCATGCCTTGTTCATTGTCTACATCGCGCAGTTCCTTGCCGCTCCTTCGGATCCCTATGGGAATTGAATCCTTTTCTTCAACTCATCCTAAAGGTGTTTTCTCAGTCCTTCTAAAACTTGGGTCCCAATCCTTTATTGTGATCGAGACATTGTGTCTGACGATGGCACCACATTAAGAGCTGTACTTTCCGCTTGCATGTGTGGGGGCCAGCGGCTCCACTTGGGGCTTATATGGGTCACCACAAAAATGGTCATCGACTAACTTGTTGATGCTTCTCTCTCCCCGCTTTTTTTAGGCTGTGAGGAGTCATAGGTTTTTTTAGACCGAGGTAGCTGGGACGTATCTTCTAGTTAGGCGGCTTTTGTTTCTTGACGTCAAGACCATCATGGGGGCGTTTCCTACAAGATGAAGATAATATCGATTTAGCATGAAAGAAACGGCTGAACGATGGAATTTGCACAACATCGTCAAAATTCAAAACATACTGCTTTCTCGTGGGTGACAGTCTTTGTCGCCTTCATTCCCGTTGGCGTCTTTCTTCCTCCTTTTAGCGCTTGGACATGAGTCACTTGGCAAGGAGTACACATCGTCCACCTTGCCATCATTGTGATCAGAACCCTGCAAGAACTCCATGATGGCCCGTGGAGCCTTCTCATTCTCATTGGCTACGGGTTGTTCCTCTCTATCTTTATTCTATCGACAATCATTATGTACTAGCGCCAAAAAATTGAACAGATAAAGTTTTAACTTACTCAATATTTCAGCAACTAAAAAGCTTCCAACAAAGAATTTACACAATATTTCCTCTGCACATACATAATAATGCCACTGAAAATTAAAATCACAAATATACATCAAATTCACCCACAAGTAATATTCCCTCCGCACATACATAATAATGACACCGAAAATTAAGCCACAATATTTCCACCCAAAATTCACCGAAATATATGCATCAAATTCACCCACAATATTTCCACCCAATATTAACCCACAATAATTCCACCCCAATTTCACCCAAATATATATCATCCAAAATTAACCCAAAATTCACCAAAAATGTCGCCCACATATCTCAATCACCCACATGTCAACACAACACAATAGGTATTATCCACTCTTATTCATATTGTGTTCAAATAAAATAGAATAAGAGTGGATAATACCTTTAAAATTTCTAGAAATCCATTAATTGTTAAAAAAATACCAAAATGAGGGGGAAAATCTTATAAAAAATGGGAAGTCCATATTGTGTTCAAATGAAATACAGTAAGCGTGGATAATACCTTTAAAATTTCTAGAAAATCCATGAATTGTTAAAAATACCAAAACGATGGGAAAATCCTATTAAAAATGGGAAGCCTACTCTTATTTATAAAGAGCACTATTCTTCTTTAGTTAGGTAGTTCTCCCCCCTCCTCTGTGAGAGACTTGTGGAAGAGAGCGAGAGACCAAGTGCTTTCATTGATCATTGGTGTTTACATTTATACATGGGAAAAAAGTGTCAACCATAGGGACGCGATGGTTTGGAACAACACAAGCGACATTATCTTCATAGATAATGGTAAGTGATTCTAATGAACCAGTACCACAAGATGTTAATATGTGGTTAATCATTCTGTGAAGCCATACACATTCACGTGATGCCTCATATAATGCAATTTTTTCAGAATGATTGGTGAAAGTAGCTACCAGAGTCTGTTTAGAAAACTTCCATGAAATAGTGGTCCCACCCTATAAAAATACGAATCCTGTTTGTGATATAGCGTTGTGGGGATCAGATAGATAGCCAGCATCAGCATACCCAATTAAAGTCGGATCCTGGTCCTTTTTAAAGAAAAGTCCTAAATCTCTTGTGCCATTAAAATATCGGAAAACATTCTTAACTCCAGTCCAATGGCATTTGGTAGGAGCAGTGCTGTATCTTGCTAATAGGTTTACTGCGAAAGCAAGATCTGGTCGCGTACTATTTGCAAGATATATGAGTACACCTATAGCACTGAGATATGGAAAATCAGGTCCTAGAACATCCTCTACATCTTTCTTTGGTCCAAATGAATCTTTCTCTACCTCTAGAGAGCGAACCACCATATGAGTTTTGGAAGGATATGACATATCCATATAGAATTTCTCCAATATTTTCTGGGTATATGCACTTTGGTGCACAAGGATTCCAGAAGGTAAATGCCCAAGTTGTAGACCTAGGCAAAATTTGGTTTGACCCAAAATCCTTCATCTCAAATTCCGTCTTTAAATAATAACGTGCTTCATCAATATCTTGTGTATTGCCAATGATGTTAAGGTCATCGACATATACCGAGATAATGCAAAAACCTGTGGGAGATTTTTTTTTTCTGAAGATGCACGGGCAATCATCACTTTTAGTGTATCCCTTTAGAGAAAGAAATTCACTTAATCGATTGTACCACATCCTGCCTGATTGTTTTAAGCTATAAAGTGACTTCTGCAACTTAATACAATACAAGTTACGATTTATCTTTTGATGCGGGATGTCAATTCCATCAGTAACCTTCAAGTAAATATAAGAATCAAGTGATCCATAAAGATATGCTGTCACTATGTCCATCAACTGAATAGATAGATGATTTTGTACTACCAATGATATTAAGTATCAGAAAGTTATACCACTTACAACCGAAGAATAAGTTTCGTTGAAATCAACGCCAGGTCTTTGTGTAAAACCTTGTGCTACAAGCCTTGCTTTATATCTCACCACCTCATTGTTTTCATTCCGTTTTTGGACGAAAACCCATTTGTATCCCACAGGAAAGATACCACGAGGAGTAGGCATAACAGCCAAAAATACATCTCTTTTATAAAGTGAGGCTAATTTCCTTTTAATTGCGTCCTTCCATTTGTTCCCGTCATAGCGCTTTTGGCACTCCTTTATAGACCTAGGTTCTGGATCAACTTGGAGGCATTTGGCAATTTGTTCGCAAAAATAGGTGTCGACAATTGTAGCTCTTCTATCAAAAGATTCTCCAGTTTCAGAGTAGTTGATGGCAATTTCATCAACCCTTATAGACTCATTGTGATCTCTAGAAACAATGTGTTTATAGTCTTCCAAATTCCTAGTCTCAGCATTGTGTTTAAATAAAATACAATAAGAGTGGATTGTGCTTTAATAATTTGCGAAATCCATAATCTATTCAAATAAATTATAAAATGAGTGAAGGTAGACCTCACATATGACAATTACATAACAATCCATAAGCAACATAACTACGATCATTGGAATCATATACATACGTTATCCTCTAATGGTCTTTCCCACTCCATCTTCCCGCTTGTACAGCTTCATGATATTCTCAATGGTTGCTTCTTGTTGATGTAAAAAACACACACTGGCCTGGGAGATCTGCTTAAGTCCAGTGCAGGTCCAAATATTTCTTTCGGGTTCTAGGCGTGCCAATTGGTTTGATCCTGCAACCAATAAGAAACAAAGAAAAACGCAGTTAAATCCACCAATGATAGCCGATCGGCTGGCTTGCCGATGACATATCATTGAGCATTGAGCCAATGCAAGATGCATTAAATCGGCTATAACAGATAAAGCAAGATAAAGCTAAATCTGCTCAATCGGCTGTAGATATCAACAAAATATAATCTAAGTCTCAGAATATATTTAAACCAAGTGATTGGGATAGATCGGACAGGGCGCCGAGACAGTATGAATCACTTATGTCTAAATATATTATAAAGCGTAGATTATACATGTTCATAGCATAGCCGATTAGGTAAATCTAACATGTATCGGCTAGTACTCCGATACTACTTTATATAGAGATATTATCATGAACAAAATATATTAAACAACTTGTCAAACTAAAGTTAAGATGATCCTAACCAGATTTGACAACAAGCTCAATATATTTTACTAAGTTAATATCTCGATATAAAGGGCAGATTTAATATATCAAGATAACAAGATAATTAAACCAGGTAAGATCGGCTGAAACCCCGACGCTATCTCTATTAGCAATCATAGACAGGCTAGAAACTATGGTTCTAAACATGATTTAGTAGGTCAAACCTAACTGATGCAGCACCAAATATGTAAAGAAACATAATGTCTAGATGATCAAGTCGATGAAAACCTTTTCGAGATGGTAGATATATTATATAATCTAGATCAACAGCGATATATAACCCTATCGATTGCTTTTCTGTGAAACAAACATTAACCGATCTAAGTTATATATTGATATCAATTCAGATTATACAATATATATGATAACTCGACGATTCACACAAACAGGATCAGAGTGTCATAAAGATGGAAGCACTTATCCCGAGAGCGCAAGCCGCCATAACAAGTTTTACCTCTTGTCGGAGATCGAAGCCGATGCAGCCCAACTCGAAAGCAAGAACTCGTCGAAAACAGTGAAAGAGAAAAGGTGGCGATGCGCCGAAATTGTTGTATTGATTCGTTGTCCTCTTTACACGAACCTGGGTTTAATTTATACCCAGAATTACACAATATGTCCTTGTCGGACACGACTCTTATCTCTATTACAACTCATATTGAAAATAATTCCCTAATACAAACTCTAACCGACAGTATCTATTAGGAAACTAACATTATATCCTAATTAATAGATACAATTCCCTTCTTTGGACCCAATCCGTATGTGGGAATCCTTATGAAGCTCATCAACCGAACCCGACAAAGACTCTGTTATCCTCTCGTCGGAATTGGCTACATCGGCTATCCTTGTCCGACTCTGTCTCAGCCGACGGTCACGATAGCCGACTCGGTCACCAGCCGATACACACCGTAGCCGATTCGGTCACCAACCGATTCTTGCTCTGTTTTGGTAACCGCCAGCTTCCTCCAAATTCGCTTTGATTCTATCTTCAAATCCAATACTTGATTTACCAAATTTGGTCGTTAAATCCAATACTTCCTCCTATTCCTGTAAGTATTTGTATCAAAAATATAAATCGGCCATTAATATTCTATTGACTAACAATCTTGTCTCTTTCAGGCCTTAGCCGACATGTTCTCTTTTGACATTAGGCAATTCATGGATGAAGAGGAAGAAACATCTAGCAAGGCTATTGCTCCTATAGCCGATGACTTAAAGGCTACCCTCAAGGATATTGCTCATTGGCTTGAAGGTTCCCTTGATGCTTTGGTTGTCAACTGTGGATCAATTAGAGCAAGATTTGAAGACATTCAAGATCAGATCCCAGACGATGTAGCCGAAATCATCTCTCCAGCAGTTTTCCTTGAACAATATCGTCACAAGTTGGAAAGATCAAGACAGAGGATAGCCGATAGACGAGAGCGAAAAAACCTTGAAGCAACCATCCATGCCAATCGGCAATCCATAAACGAGGAAAAAGCCAAACTTGATCAGATGATCTCTGGGCCAAGTTCTATCCAAAGCAATATAGATCGGCTAAAGAATAAGAAGATTGAACTACTGGCTGAATTAGAAGCCTGCAACGCTGAGTTATCACTAGAAGAACAGAAGCTTGCCGATTTACCAAGAGCCATTGAAGAACAAAAATCCAAGCTGAAGTCCTCGATTAGACACTTAGCCGATCTAAACAAATCCATGAAAGTCATCCTAGGAAGTGATGCAGCCGATGCCCAAGCCATAGAAGAAATAGAACAAATTAGGCAAAGGGCCATATCGGCTATCCAAAAACTTGTAACATGAATCCCCCGATGATAATGTAAACTCCATACTTGTATTTTTGCTTTGAAATATTGAAATTTTTGTATGTATATGCCCCCTAATTTTGTTATGGAGAACGAAACATCACAAAATTACAATCGGCTAAGAAAAAATAACCATGAAACACCGATTATACTAAAAAGAATTGTGCTAAGGGCGATATAACTTATATCGGCCATCTAAAGGCGATGTCAACACATCGGCTACCATGTATCGGCAAGATACAGCCGAATCATGAATTAATCCAAACACTTGGGTAATACTTTTTCAAATATTTTCCATTAAGAGCTCTTCCAAATATTTCTCCATCAAGTCCTTGTAACATGTAAGCCCCTTTAGAGACAGATTGGTAAATCCGAAAAGGTCCTTCCCAATTTGGTGACCACTTGCCGAACTTATTATCACGAGTTCCAATCGGCAGAATCAATTTCCAAACCAATTCTCCCTCCTCAAAAGATTTCGGTACCACCTTTTTATTATAATGTCGCGCAACACGCTCCTTAACTTTTGTTATCTTCTGTAAAGCATACATTCTGGATTGAACCAAGTCTTCTGACTCATCTACCATAAGATTATGATAGTCATCGGCTGTCAATTCATCTTGTAAATCAATCCTCCTTGAGCCGATGACATGCTCCCATGGCAAAACTGCTTCATGCCCATAGACTAACTTATATGGAGGAACTTGAATTGATCCATGACAAGCCATCCGATAAGACCATAATGCCTCAGCCAATCGGTTATGTCACTGCCTTGGAAAATCGGCAATCTTTCTCTTAATTAACTTAATTAAGCTTTTGTTAGATGCTTCCGCTTGACCATTGGCTTGCGCATAGTATGGTGAAGAATTCAACAATCTGATTCCCATACTCTCCATAGATTGAACAAACTCATCTGACACAAAAATAGATCCTTGATCAGTTGTAATTGTTTGTGGAAGACCAAATCGGTATATAATATGCTCTTTAACGAACTAGATCGCATCCCCAGAATCAACTTTTTTCAATGGAACCGCTTCCACCCACTTTGTAAAATAATCGGTTGCCACCAATATATACTTATGTCCTTTACTCGATGGTGGATTGATCTGGCCGATCATATCAATTCCCCAGCCTCTGAACGGCCATGGCTTGATTATTGGATTCATAGCCGATGCTGGTGCTCTCTGAATTGATCCAAATTGCTGGCAATCTCGACATCCCTTGTAATATCTAAAGCAATCCTCCAACATTGTCGGCCAAAAATACCCAACTCTTCGAAGTAACCACTTCATTTTATGAGCCAATTGATGAGTACCACAAATACCTTCATGAACTTCTCCCATCACAACTTTGGATTGATCAGCACTTAGACATTTCAGCAACACCCCATCAATCGTCCGATAATACAATTCATCATCTAACAAGACATATCTCAAAGCCTTATACCTCAATTTCCTTGAAACCGATTGAGAAGGATTCTTCAAATAATGAAACACATCATACCTCCAATCATCGGCTGCAATTGTAACAATCCCCATCTCAACATCTGTCACCATCGGCTTGTATCCCGATGCCCCCTGAGCCAAAGCATTAGCCTCTAAATTCTGCTCCCGAGGAACATATCTCAACGTCACCAGCCGAAACTCATCTATTAATGCCCGACACTTTTCATAATAAGCCACCAATACATCACTCTTGCATTCATATTCTCCGGCCAGTTGACTAATTACCAACAATGAATCACCCATGACTTCAATAGCATCGGCTTCAAACTCCTTCAAAAGTTACAAACCTTTGAGAACTGCCTCATACTCAGCTTGATTATTTGTAGCATATGGCTTGATGGTAAAAGCAAATTCAAAACTTGCCCCTCTTGGTGATATGATAACCAAACCGATGCCACAACCATGAATACAAACTAATCCATCAAAAAATAACGTCCAAGGTGCAATATCCACTGAGCCGATCGAATCATCACGATGTTCTACGATAAAATCGGCTATAGCTTGCCCCTTAATAGCTTTAGGTGACTCATACTTGAGATCGAATTCTGTTAAGGCATAAATCCACTTTCCAACCCTTCCTTTCAATACTGGAGCCGATACCATACATTTGACCACATCGGCTTTGCAAATTATAGTACATTCATTGGATAACAAATAATGCCTCAACTTTGTACATGAAAAATACAAGCATAAGCACAACTTCTCCACCGAAGAATACCTGGTTTCTGCATCCAAAAGTCTTCTGCTTAAATAAAAGATTACCCTCTCTTTACCTTCGAACTCCTGGATTAAGATCGAGCCGATTGACCTCTCATCGGCTGACAAGTATAATTTGAAAGGCACCCTTTTCTGTGGAGAAACTAAAACTGGAGGAGAACTTAAATACTTCTTAATATTATCCAAAGCCTTCTGTTGCTCTGCCCCCCATGTAAACTCCTGATCGGCTTTAAGCCTGAGTAAAGGTGTGAAAGGCTCTAATCTCTCAGACAAATTAGAAATAAATCTTCTGATAAAATTTATCTTGCCGATCAAAGATTGCAACTGTTTCTTGTCTTCTGGAGGTTGGATTTTCTGTATTGCACTAATGCTCCTTTGTGGTACTTCAATACCCCTCTCATGTACAAGAAAACCCAAAAATTGTCCAGCCGATACACCAAAAGCACATTTAGTAGGATTCATCTTTAAGCCATATTTTCTTGTTCTCTCAAATACTTTTCTTAGATCGGCTATATGATCAATAATCTCCTTGGATTTCACTACCACATCATCAATATAAATCTCAACCAACAAACCGATCAGATCATGAAAGATATAATTCATGGCTCTTTGATATGTAGCTCCAGCACTTTTCAATCCAAAAGTCATCACAACCCACTCATACAAGCCGATTGCACCAGGACACCTAAAAGCAGTCTTATGAATGTCTTCTTCTGCCATTAAAATTTGATTATATCCAGCATTGCCATCCATAAAACTTATAATTTTATGTCCTGAAGCAGCATCTACCAATTGATCGGCTATCAGCATTGGGTATTCATCCTTAGGAGTAGCCTTATTTAAATCCTTGAAATCGATGCAAACCCTAAGCTTGCCATTTTTCTTAATTACTGGAACTATATTAGAAACCCACTCAGCATATCGGCATGGACGAATAAAACCAGCATCATATAAACGACTAATCTCAGCTTTAATCGCATCATACATATCGGCTTTACATCTCCTAGGTGGTTGCTTATATGGCCGATATCCTGGTTTGATAGGAAGCCGATGTTCAACAATCGATCGGCTAAGTCCTGGCATCTCAGAATACTCCCAAGCAAAGCAATCGCTGTATTCTTTCAAAAGCTTTAATAATGTAAGTTTGAATTCAGATGATAGATTCTTACTGATGAATGTCGGCCTAGGCTTATCTCCTGACCCAATGTCAACTTCTTCCAAATCATCGGCCGACATAAAACCCTGACCAAGCTTACCATCAAGATCATCTACAGCATCTTCAGTATAGAAATCGAAACCCTCCACAACACCCTCAAAGTAACAACTGGGGTTCTCCATCTCCAATTGGCTGTATACCACAATCAGACACTTTTAGATAATCTCCTTGCCAGATTTTTCCTGATAAGCAATCTATTCCATCCATCTCCCAAACAGATAAATCGGCATTAGCAACATGTACTGACCTGTCGGCTGGAACAACCTCTATCTTGTCACCTTGCCATTGGATTAAGCTCTGATGCATGGTTGAAGGAATACAACAATTAGCATGAATCCAATCCCTTCCAAGCAGTAAGCTATATGAACCTTTCCCATCAATGACAAAAAATGTAATAGGAACAGTCTTGCTGCCGATTGTCAATTCTACATTAAGAACTCCTTTGGTCTCTGAAGGATTGCCACCAAAATCTTTAAGAACCATATTAGTCTTGATGAGGTCATCTGAACTCCTTCCCAATTTCTTAAATGTTGCATATGGCATTAAATTCACTGCAGCCCGACCATCAACTAACATTTTGGATATTGGCTTACCGTTAACAAATCCTTTGACATACAATGGCTTGAGGTGCCGATTCTCTGTTCCCTCGGGTTTCTCAAAAACAGCCTGTTCCGGTAACAATATCAATCTAGCACAAGATTCTTCCATGATATCTGCATTGTCTTGATTAGCCTCGAACTCCGCGGGTAGCACAAATACCATGTTGACCGATGAAGAAGCAATGTCCTTTCCTTTAATTACCCTTCTCGCTTCATCGGTTTCACTCTCATCGGCTGGTACTATTTTACTCTTAACACACCATTCCTGTTTTGTTTTTGTTCTCTTCAGTCGATGATCAATTTCTTGTTCAACTTCATGAAATTGTTCCCTGCTCCTCATCCTCTGAACCCTTCTCTTCTGACTTTTAGAAAAAATCCCAGAAGGACACCATTGAGCTCTTGAAGTATCTTCAACATCATCCTCTTGGAAATAATCTTGATGAATCGGGCCCAACCTCTGATGAACAGGCAACTTCCTTTGCATCAGCCGATCCTCTTTAGAATGAAATCGGCTAAAACTCCCATTATAGTTTTCATCGGCATTAGCACAACCTGGGCAGTCTTCTATCGATGGTAATCTCATCCCTTTATTCCAACAAAATATGAAAAATTCGCAGTTCTAATGTAGATCAAATCTATCATCATCCTCATAATATTGCCTTTCTTGCCGATCATATCTCTTTTGATATTTATTAATCATACTCGTAGAGTCAAACTTATTGAGCCGATTGTCCCTTCTGTCGGCTGTCCTCCCACTTGTATGAACTATGTTGATAGGAAAAGGATTACCATCAATCTTCATCGGCTTCTTGGAGTCATCAAATTTTATCCTGCCTTGCTCAATGGCCACCTGGATCTGTTGCCGAAATACTTTACATTCATTAGTACTATGAGACCCTGTATTGTGCCACTTGCAGTATTTCCTCCTCCCTAATTCCTCAGCCGATGGAATCACATGACCAGCAGGCAGCTGAATTTGTTTCTCCCGAAGCAAAAGATCAAAAATTTTGTCAGCTTTATTGACATCAAAATCATATTTCTCCTCCTTTCCAGAATTCTTGACCCATTGACATGGAATCACCTTTTTGTTCCTTGCCCATTCGGCTGCTGCTACCTCAGGAACATCCTCTTCCTCAGAATCAGAAATATAAGAATTAATGAAGTTCACCTTTTTAAATGCTCTATTGGCCTCTTGAATTCTTTGTTCGTGTGCTGTTATCTTCTGGGCCAAATGAGCCAAACTATCAAAGTCTTGAGCCGAAAACCTCTCTTTGATTGGTGTTAATAAACCTTGGAAGGCTAAATCGGCTAACTGAGAATCTGTCAACGCCAAGCTGTAACATCTGTTTCAGATTTCCCTAAACCTTTGAATATAATCTTGGACAGATTCTTCCCTTTTTGCCTAATGTTTATCAAATCAGATAGTTTCATCTCATGAACTCCACTGTAGAAATATTTGTGAAACCGTTTTTCCAGATCGGCCCAACTGTGAACAGAATTATAAGGTAAAGACGAAAACCATGTAAAAGCCGATCCAGACAGAGACAAAGGGAATAGCCTGACTCTTAAAGCGTCAGTAGCCGATGCTTCACCACATTGAACTAAAAATCGGCTAACATGCTCATAAGTTGATACAT
The DNA here is from genome assembly GCA_008326285.1 of Oryza officinalis. Taxonomy (NCBI): domain Eukaryota; kingdom Viridiplantae; phylum Streptophyta; class Magnoliopsida; order Poales; family Poaceae; genus Oryza; species Oryza officinalis. Next base: position 14,086,922 of record BDMV01000011.1, read on the forward strand.
TATCTTGTCCTGAGAACTTTGAAAAGTCTGGGACCTTGTATCTGCTTGGTAATGGCACTCTTTCAAAATACTCTGGATATGGATGCCGATACAGATTGTCACCATCCCTTGGTTTTAATCCAAACTGTTCTCTCATCACATCAGCTATCATATCGGCCCAAGGTTTCTGCCGAGCTCCATCTTGATGTTGTGGCTGTATCGGCTCGTCTCGGTAAAACTGCGGCTGATGATATGGTTGAGGAGACGTTCTCTGCTGATATTGCACCTGTGGTGAATGAAGTTGATTTTGATAATTAAGATTGCCACCTGCGTGGGTCTGAGGCATTCGTGGAGCACTAAAATCTTGTTGATTCGGAACAAATTGAGTAGTGGCAGCTTGTTGCTGGAAGGTTGGCACTTGCTGTCTTGCTGGTGTATGCAGGATCGACTGAGCAACTGGCTGATTGAGATTGAACATAGCTGCAACTTGCTCAGCTGATATTTGAGGTATGTTTTACCCTATATACTAAGGTTGTTGTCGGACCAGTACATGAGGATTAAATTCTACTTGCTTCTGTACCGACGCTGGTATCTCTTATTGAACTGTAACCGATGTTGATGCCATCGGCTGTCCTGGGGCTATATTTGTGGCAGGTTTTGGCTGGCTGGTCATAAGCGGCTTATATTGCGGAAAGACCCCATCTGGTAAGAAAATTGGTCCTTTAGCTTGGTGTTCAGCAATAGTACCATCAACCACAGACTTGATCATATTTGTTAAAGTGTTGACAAGCACTCCTGATTGGTTGATCAAAGCATGATGCACAGCATAGTCAATCCGATCTTGCAAATTTCTGGGTTCTTCAGGAGATTCCTCTTGCCTAACCCCTTTTTCCTTCTCAGAACTTGACTCTGGCTCTTCATTGTTGGGCAAAGCTACTTTGTATCTCTGAACCACCGTTCCTGATCTAGTTTGGACAAAAGAATGTAAGTACTGGTTTTGAAGCTTGTTCATTATATCCTCCAGCTCTGCCTTTTGTTCCATCGTCAACTTGTCCACTGTCATTGGAATAATATTCTCTGGGTCAACGTCAGTTGTCTTGAAGTCTACCATGATGAAAATTTTTCGAAGTCCCACTGGGCGTGCCAAAAGCGTGTTGATGTAAAAAACACACACTGGCTTGGGAGATCTGCTTAACTCCAGTGCAGGTCCAAATATTTCTTTTGGGTTCTAGGCGTGCCAATTGGTTTGATCCTGCAACCAATAAGAAACAAAGAAAAACACAGTTAAATCCACCAATGATAGCCGATCGGCTGGCTTGCCGATGACATATCATTGAGCATTGAGCCGATGCAAGATGCATTAAATCGGCTATAACAGATAAAGCAAGATAAAGCTAAATCTACTCAATCGGCTGTAGATATCAACAAAATATAATCTAAGTCTCAGAATATATTTAAACCAAGTGATTGGGATAGATCGGACAGGGCGCCGAGACAGTATGAATCACTTATGACTAAATATATTATAAAGCGTAGATTATACATGTTCATAGCATAGCCGATTAGGTAAATCTAACATGTATCGGCTAGTACTCCGATACTACTTTATACAGAGATATTATCATGAACAAAATATATTAAACAACTTGTCAAACTAATGTTAAGATGATCCTAACCAGATTTGACAACAAGCTCAATATATTTTACTAAGTTAATATCTCGATATAAAGGGCAGATTTAATATATCAAGATAACAAGATAATTAAACCAGGTAAGATCGGCTGAAACCCCGACGCTATCTCTATTAGCAATCATAGACAGGCTAGAAACTATGGTTCTAAACATGATTTAGTAGGTCAAACCTAACTGATGCAGCACCAAATATGTAAAGAAACATAATGTCTAGATGATCAAGTCGATGAAAACCTTTTCGAGATGGTAGATATATTATATAATCTAGATCAACAGCGATATATAACCCTATCAGTTGCTTTTCTGTGAAACAAACATTAACCAATCTAAGTTATATATTGATATCAATTCAGATTATACAATATATATGATAACTCGACGATTCACACAAACAGGATCAGAGTGTCATAAAGATGGAAGCACTAATCCCGAGAGCGCAAGCCGCCATAACAAGTTTTACCTCTTGTCGGAGATCGAAGCCAATGCAGCCCAACTCGAAAGCAAGAACTCGTTGAAAACAGTGAAAGAGAAAAGGTGGCGATGCGCCGAAATTGTTGTATTGATTCGTTGTCCTCTTTACACGAACCTGGGTTTAATTTATACCCAGAATTACACAATATGTCCTTGTCGGACACGACTCTTATCTCTATTACAACTCATATTGAAAATAATTCCCTAATACAAACTCTAACCGACAGTATCTATTAGGAAACTAACATTATATCCTAATTAATAGATACAATTCCCTTCTTTGGACCCAATCCGTATGTGGGAATCCTTATGAAGCTCATCAACCGAACCCGACAAAGACTCTGTTATCCTCTCGTCGGAATCGGCTACATCGGCTATCCTTGTCCGACTCTGTCTCAGCCGACGGTCACGATAGCCAACTCGGTCACCAGCCGATACACACCGTAGCCGATTCGGTCACCAACCAATTCTTGCTCTGTTTTGGTAACCGCCAGCTTCCTCCAAATCCGCTTCGATTCTATCTTCAAATCCAATACTTGATTTACCAAATTTGGTCGTTAACACTTCTGCAAGCTTAATCTTATTTAGAAATTGAGTATACAGTGGCATGCTATCATACTAGTTGTAATCTTTGACATCTTCAACTCCATGAACTCCCGAGATATTTTTCTTTCCAGGTAGCACTATTTTTTTTCACATTCTCATGGTCTGTTACTTAGAATATCTATGCCACGCGATCAGCAATACCCATGGCCATCCTTGTGACCTACATTATCGAGGTCAACACCAGTAAGCCCGTATTTGTCAACATAAACACCTTTGACCGACTGGCACTTGCACAGAGGGATCTGCATTGTTAGGCCATAGTCGACTTCTCAGATTTCTTCAATGAACCCAAAGTAGGTATTTTTGTGCCCCGATGCATCCATTGCCTCCACTTGTTTTGAGTAATGGTCTTATTGTCCTGGGCTTTTGTGTAAAGTACGTATCCATTAATGTCATATCCTTGCTATGAATTGAATGAATGTGATGCACCACATGACAACCTCTTCATGGTAATTTCATTCGTGGTTTCTCCATCTGGTAAATTATGTTCTCCCAACCAATCTCTGAAGCAGAGTTTGTGTTCTTTCATGATCCACTCATATGTGTGGCCCTTATTGTTAGCTTTTGTGATTTTCAGGTGTTGCTCAATGTATTTTTCAACTATAGCAAGCTATTGAAGAACATTGTAATGTGTTTCTCAGACTACTTTGTAGTCTAGGTTGACTATTGGTATTTGTTACGCACACAGATAACTTCGTGACTGCACAGATACCGTTGTAGCACTTCATCTCAGAGTATTCTAAGGATATCGAATCATAGGAAACATGTATGTATTATCTAAGAATAGGATTCTATCCAAGGACAACAATTCTATCCTATGGATTTAATTAGCTGATTTAAGTTAAAGGTAAAACTCTATCGAATGCTTCAACCACCGTCATCCCATGGTCTGCTAGGCGGAGTCTAGCCTTTAGCTCTATGATGTACCAGAACGTAGAGGGATACGAAGGATGGATAGGGCTATCATCACTTGCCGCCTACCTCACATTCCGTGGAGCACACAACAAACGAAGGTAATCGCGAACCTACAAACCACGCCTAAGCTATTGATTACTACTCTAGCATTGCAGAAGAACTTCCTTCTTTATAAACTAAGCGACGAACCCGCACCGATGAAGATATATTTCACTTAAATAAACTAACTAAATAACATAAAGGAAATCTTGAACACTTACTTTATAAAAGAAGCATCCGCCGCGGTACAAGTAGAAGAAGGCCAACAATCCCGGCACACCTCTGGAACTCTGGTGGAAGTATGCCGACGAACCCGGTAGTCCTCCGGAAATTATTTTAGAAAACTCCGATTATTTGGGGCACTCCTTCTGGAGCTTCCCCTTACTCTCTCCTAATCCCACGTACTAAAGTAAAGTCTAAAATATGAAAATGATTTGTACTCTACTTTGTTGTTCTAAAATATGAAAATGATTTGTACTCTACTTTGTTGTTTATCTTTCAAGTGAATGAGCTCCTCCTTTTATAGTGTGCTATGACGGTTAAGAATGGCAGTTACTCTTCCACAATCGTCATTGGGAGAGCATGAGGGACCTACACGTGTAAGGTGGAGAAGAGGTGGGCTAGTGGTGGTTCGACCAATCCAGGAGTTCAGCTGACCCCTGGGTCCCACCAATCTCCACCTCCTTTCTCCATAGGCTTATTGGTGGGCCCTATGGCAGTTGAGGATGGTCTGGCCCCACTTTAGGTTGGTTTTAACTGACATGTGGGCCCTCCAATCCTTGTGCTCGCATTTGATTGGCTAAAGGTTCATTTTGTTGCATGGCACATGCGTTTTCTCCCAAAAATCACCTGCATACTAATATTCACCAAAACTATTGGAGAAGGTTAGTAAATAAATCCTACCACCAAGTTTCATATTATATTTTGTATTTTCTACGCAGGACTTCATGGGTAAAGTTTGCACTTAATGACCGTCAGCATTGAAGAACCTATTCTTTCCCTTTGTTCCCCTCCCAGCCAATCTACCCTCGTGTCGTGGTACTGGTACTTCAATTGTCTTTCCATATTTTAGGTAAACGATACAACACTCAACACTCAACAATTCTGTACGTAGCACTTCAAAATGACCATGTAATGCTCGTACGACCACATTTGAAGTAGATACAATTTGGCATGTGCAATTATCTGAGGCACTATATGAACCATGAGGTGCTCCATCATATTAAAATATGGTGGAGGGAAACACATCTAAAGTTCACATTCGGTCTAATGTGAGAATGAACGAAGAATTGCTAACTCTTCAGGATTGATGACCTTCTATGAAACCGCATTAAAAAAGTGCATATCTTTGTGATAGCAACCTTGACATGTTTTGGTTTAATGACCCTTATAGCAATGGCGAGAAATAGGGTGAGCATGACATGACAGTCATGTGAATTATAACTAGATATTGACAAATCTTTGATAGAGACTAGTCACTTGATGTTTGATGAGAAATCTATGGGCACTTTAACACCGTGAATGCACTTGCAAAATGCCTTCTTCTCCTCAGGTGTTAGTTTGAAATACGCTGGAGGGAGATATATTTTTCCATTATTCTCTCCTCTGTCCGGTGTAGTTCTTCCCTTATTTCCCTTATTTACTAGGTCAGTATGTATTGTAGACCATCGTTTGTCTTACTTGGTATGTCTAGTAATGTTTCGATGGTCTTGTGGAACACATTCCTTTCTAGATGCATGACATTTATGGTATGACAAATCTCTAGATCTTTCTAGTATGACAGGTAATTAAAGAAAATCGAATGCTTCTTGATTAGGGAAGGGGGGTCTTCATCTGGTTTCTTACACTTTGCTCCCTTTGAACATTTCTTGGGTCTTTTTCTGTACACGGTATGTATTTTCTCTGTCATGGCACATATTTTCTCCCCAGTTTTAGTTTTTGATGGAGGATCATTCTCTTCGGTACCATCGAATTCTGACGTCATCTTACGGTATTTATGATTTCTACATAAGAAGCGCCGGTGCCGCATATAAACAATCTTATCAGAACTTAGGAGGTATCTATAGTAGGTTCCATTAAGCAGATCACACATCCTGTTTTCCCTTTAACCTGTCCCAAAACTAAAAACATGGCGGATATTTGTTAATGGTAACGAAAATGATGGCGTTCACTATGAAGTATTGTCTTAAATACTCGTCCCACACATTCATCTTGGCTTTCCATAAATCTTTCATATCTTCCATAAATGGTTCAAGAAATACATCAATGTAAATAGTAGGCTACCAGGGGCCTTGTATAAGGACACTGTGTAAAACGTACTTTCAATTCTGACAAAGCTAGGTAGGAAGATTGTACATGGTCACTAGTTAAGTGCTATATGACTTGCTCATGTCTCCAAAAGGCTTCACTCCATCAATACCCAGTGTAATCCTAATATTTCCTGGGGTCTTTAGTAATTTAGGGGTACAATGCATCAAAGTTTTTCCACTAACGAGCATCCGCTGGGTGTCAAAGCATCCCATCTTTCTTGCATCCTTTTTTATGCCAGTTCATTAGTTTCGCATCTCGGAGGTTTGAGTACAAACGCTTGATGTGATCTTTCACAGGAACGTACCACATCACCAGTTGAGGGATTTTTTTCTTACTTTGCTCGAACATGTCTATCTCTTCTTTGTCAACAAAATTAACATATGAGGAAGTGTTGTTGGTTGATTTGTGCCGGCTAGCATTGCATGTTGGACATTTATCTAACTAAGCATACTCTTTCCTGTATAGGATGCAATGGTTCACGCATGCATGAATCTTTTGCACGTCAAGAGAAAGGGGACAAATTAGTTTCTTCACTTGATATTTATTGGAAGGTAATGAGTGAGGCTTCGGTAACATGATTTTCAAAAGCTGTAGTAAGCTATCAAAACTACTATCAGACCAAGCATATCTGGCCTTCACCTTCATAAGTTTAAGCACTGAATGTAATATTGAGAACTCCCTGTTACAACCCTTTGACTTATCATACAAAAGATCCTTCGCTGCCTTTGCTGCCTTTGTCATCAGGATCCACTTGTTGCTCGCCATGATGGGTACATATCATGTAGTCACCCATAAACCCACGCATCACTAAGTGGCCCATTATTTTCGTAGTATCTGACATACTTTTTCATTCTTACAGTCAGCACATGGAGAATGTATCTCTATTGTATTGTTAGTCTAAGCATGCGTCTTGACAATATCAATAAATTTAGATACTTTATCTGTATATGACGGCCTATGTCTTGGCATATGATACATCCATTGCCTATACATATCTCTAAAAGTATTTCATTTATAATTATATTAACAAATTTAAATTACACAAAAAAACCTATTTATTAACAAACTTAGCATTGCTCGCTATAGGAAAGAGAAATATAAATAACTATAGGATGGTAATATATAAATTTAACGTAAACAAAATACATATTTTTTCTCTCTCCTATCTAGATCTAGTGGATGGAAAGTGGGCAAAATATATATTTTGGATAACAAAACCATCACATTTAACGACTAGGGAATGAGAGGACAACATGACATCAAGGTATATACATAGATCCATCACAATCATAGCATAGAAAAGCATAAAAGGCAAAATAAAAAATATGTGGATCTAACCACTGTAGAAAAATCCACTGAAGATATCGAGTTCAAACCCCCCTATATTTTGCTTCGGGTGAACTAAACAGGGCTCGAGGGAAGCAAGAAGAATATAAAGGTAAATTATCCCAGATGGACGTCTTAAACCCCCGCCCTTAAGTCGTCCGCCTAGGAAAATGTATCTTCATAGGCAGATGGCCATATCTCCCCCCCCCCCATAATGTAGGCAAACGTTTGGTGCCAAAAATCATGCCCACCTGCTTAGTGAAAAGCTCCTTGTCTTCGAAAATCATTTTCCTACCAGTGTGACAATACCATGCGGACGAGGTAGGATACCAACAGGAATGTTCCATCGAATGGCACTAGCAAAGAATGACATCGAGACAGTCGCCGAGCAACATGGAGTAAGGTCAATGCACCCGCTGATGCCGGAGAAGAACATAGGTAGCCTAACAAGAGATGATGCTAGCAACGAGTCATTCTGGACAAAGATGAATAAGAAGTAGGGATAATGGTTTAAAATGATGAGATCAGTAGCCTGAGCAATAACGCCTAGACCACTAGCTTAGAGTGGAAACAATGGCAACAGGAAGAAGACACAGGTGGTGCTGCTCATAGTATGTGGTGGCAGATCTTATGCCAAATAGAAGTTAATTAGCACACGGATACTGCTATAGCTTTCACATGGGAGTATTCCAGACTATCAATTCCGCAAGGAATGGAATCGATATATTGTCCAGGTTGATCATCTAGTTTTGAAAATATGATGATGGTGGAGGTAAGATGAGAAGATAATTCTGAGATGAGATGTCTTCCTGATCTGGGTTGCCATGTGATTAGTCTCTCTCACTACTACTGAAACGATTTCCATGGACACCCCCCTTTCTTTTTGCAGGCATGCTAAAAAAAACATCCGGATGCAAAAATATCCAGAAGCTGCTTAGTTAAGGCCTGCCTACAAAAATCAATTTCACAGACGGGTCCTCTTGTCAATTTCTCCAAAGCTTAGTGTGTCATGGAAATGGAATGGAGGGGGTATTTATACCCTCTAGCCATAGTCACTGCACCAGTAGGGGTGGAAGGCAGTGTCGGCTAGGACGCGTCCGGCCAGGCATAGTTCGACTGGACCATGTGTACTAGCCAGATGCCTCTCCTGAGTCGGTTGCTTCATCCGATTGGCCAAGATCACACGCGAAGTTGGTTCCCTGTATAGGCACCTTTTTCGGTCCCAACACAAACTGACCTAAAGATTTGTAGTGTTAACGGAGTATCCAACCACCTCGATCTAGAAAAGTCTAAACCAAGCTAGCTTTGAAGATAAAACCAGCTAGCGGAGCCGATTTAGAGATCAAAACCAGCCTCTAGGCCAATTTAGATCGATGTGAAGATAAATACCCGTCTTGTGGGCGAATCGGAAGGTTTACGGGACAAACCTACAAATTGGTATCGCACTCTCGGAGCAAAGGCGAATGATTTACGGTACAAATCGACAAAGATGGATGAAACTAGGGTAAAGTAGAAGACATGGATGAAAATTAAAGGTAGAAGAACGATGTGATAAATTGTGTAGGGATTTTGGTTGGGGGTTAGAATCGAACCGGCCAAACCCTTATAAAGGGGTGGTCTTGACTTCGACTCGACCTTTTCCATGTCATACTCGGGGCATGAACCAATTTAAACTTGCAAAATACCTTCCCAAGCAAGGAATCCCGAGATCCGACAAACTGGACTCGAAGTTGGACTCGACGGTCTGACCGGCCGCATGTCGCCAGTTAGACCGGCCCCACAACACCGGTCTGACGGCCCTATTGCGACGGTTAGACCAACCCTATGAAGGAAACCGGATCCTTTCCAAATTTGGCCATATTTTCCTATTTTCATTCTAGGTGTCAAATTTGGGTGTTAACCCATCCCCATATCTTTTTATCGATCTTGTGAGCCAAAAAACATATAACACATGATCTTAGGGCGATAATATCTATCGGCCATACGGGCTTCCAAGTGCCTGGTAAACCGCGTGGTCTTAGGGCGATAATCTCTATCAGCCATATGGGCTTCCAGGTGCCTGGTAAACTGTTCTCTTTGTAGTGTCCTAACAAATCAGCAATTTTCTGAGAACGATTCACACAACTCTGCATAAACATTTCCAACTAAATGATTACCCACCAAGCACTTTGCACTTAGACCCTAGTGGTAAAGTCGTCTTTTTATGTCAAGTCCCTAATATTGAAATAATTTCACTTCAATTATAAATTGAGGCCATCCTTCTCTTTTCATCTCTTTAGTCCCTTCCAAAGTCTTCAAACATTTATCAGTCACTTTATCATTATTAACCTCACCCAAACTAGGAGAATCAACCGACTAAATAATTTATCGCTCAAGCCGATTAATAAATTCCACCATGCCTTATAGCAACTTCATTTGTAGCAATTTCAGATTGATTGGTGTCTAAACATATACCTTGAAAGTATTAACTCTATGGTCTGGCAATGTAATTCTTTGTTAAACAAAATGCATCTAAATGCTTACAGCCGAACTCTCCAATCAACCTTCTCCGATTAACCGTCTTGCTTAGATTTTTTAAATATTCAACTAGTGGAACCCTCCAATTTGTAATATTGAAGTCATAACACATCAACCGAATTTCACATGATCAATTTGGCTAAACAATCAAATTTAAGCTCATGCCTCTAGCTACGTGTTGCGGGAGGCCATCCCCAGTCAGACCGGTCTTGTGCTCGGTCAGACCAAGGAACAAGCTACAGTCAGACCGACATTGAAGCATCGGTCAGATCAGCTGTGTGATTGCGGTTAGACCGACTTGATCTAAATTCTCACACAACTTCCAATCAAGCACCAGCTTTGTAGTATAAAATTTCCCTCTCCTATATTGATAACCAGATGCTTGTTGTGTCAAATCATTGGACAAAATATCCTTCCTTCTAGATGTATGAAAAATTGAACATCCAACTAGTATGTCTAGATGTATACTAATTCAAGTGGTTATTGAAAAAACAATTATCACGACACCAAAAACTCCTAGCCCTTGAGGTACGATGAATAATGAATCACCAAAGATATATGTCTCACATGCATGGATTCCAATAAACTACAAATGTAAATAATCAGCTCAAGCATAGATGCAAAATTATTCTAATAGGGTCAATGTTGTCAAAACATCTCTAGATAAAAATAATGCAAAACTAGCACATTGGCCATTAACACAAGCCAAATTACTAAGAAGCAAAACTTTCATGGTGCATTGATTATGAAATCAATATCTTATATGGTGATCCATAAAAACATACATGATTTGGCTTTTAACAAATATCAAAGACTCATGAGCCAAATCATATTTCATCAAATAAATTGTATGCCAACTTGCCAATTCTATCACTCAGAATTGGCCTTTGCAACATGGATGTGTAATATCAATTTGATAAGCAAAAAACACATGTGCTAGATAGCAAGCACTGTTCCAACATGGCATAGGCATAATATAATGATGAACACAATAAACACATACCTTGCCTTAGCATCCAATAAATGGCAGCTCAAAGATATGATATTGTACCCATCGCCATTCATCTCTCTCGATCTCATTAGAAACATGTTTGTCGGTGACATGGGACCGGGGGTATCATGATTAGAGGCTTGAGTAGCCGCGGTCACCGACGTGGCCCGACCCCCTCGGGGGGGTCGGGCCCGAGGGTGACGTGGCCACCCCTCCCTCTGTCTCCCCGAGGGGTCGGGCCACTCCCGTTTCGGCCCCGAGGGCTGGGGCGCCCCGACCCCCTGCGATTTTGGCGCCACGTGTGTGGGTTAGGTGAGCACCGCAGGGCTCACCTAACCGCATTTATAGCGGATCAGACGAGCGCGCCACGCCGCATTTAATGCGGCGTAGCGCACGCTTATCCGGTCCGTGACCGGTTGCGGTGTGTGACCGGTCACAGACTGGTCAGATCGCGGGTTAGGTGGCGACAGGCGGCCTGTGGCACGTCTCGCCCCGTCCCGTCAGAATGATGAGAGCCTCCTGGCTCTCGTCCCTAGCCGGAGCCGGCATGCTAACTCCTGGAGTTGGTATGTCAGCCCCGGTCAGATCCATTCCAGACTTCAGCGCAAGCATGGCAAGAAAGTCGCTTGCCGTTTAATGAAGGTTGAAATGGGCGTCCACCGGGAGAGCTGGCAAGCGGGGCAGGAGGCATGTACCGTGCCTGTCAGAGGTCACTTCCGGCTGTAGACTAGCCCTGATTGTAAAAAGAATGCTTTCTTTCTTAGGCAGCTAGAGGCCCATGTGGTGACCCCTTGCCAGATAAAAGGAGGCCCAGGCCTAGGAAAGAAAGGGGGGGACTCCGGCGAATACGCTCTGGGGACCGAACTCTCTTTGTATTGCTGGAGGCCCTCAGATCCACCAGAACACAGGAGTAGGGTGTTACGCTTCTCAGCGGCCCGAACCTGTCTACGTCGCCCGTGTTTTGTGCGTTTCCTCTCTCGCTGACGTTCCTCAGATCGAGGGCAAAGAACCTCACCTAGCGCCCCCGGCCGAACCGGCAAAGGGGGGCCCACGCGGTCTCCCGGTGAGGAGCTCCTCGCTCTGTCATCTGGCGCGCCAGGTAGGGGGCGCGCGTGTCTTTCTAAGCCCTCATCCTCTTTCGTGTGTGCCAAGTTTCGCCCGGTCAGCCCTATGGCCGAACGGGCAGTGGCGCACAGCCTCTCTCCGAGCGCTAGCGGTGATGACGAGGAGCAGAACCCGCGCCGTCGGGCTCGCACCCCGCCGTCCCCCTCTCGCCGATGTCTTGGGCGGGGGAAGGCGCTCGAGGAGGTCGAAGGATCCGTGACTTCGCCGCTCGCGGGCGATGGGGAAGGACGGCGAGGCGGGGCGCGTCGCCGCCTCGTCTACGAGGACGGCGGCACGCCCCAGGGCGCGCTCCAGGCTGCGGGCGCACTCCTACGTCACCCGCCCGTCGTCCCCGAACCAGAGACTCCAGCCCGGCGTTGGCTGGATGACGTGGCCAACTTGGTCATGACGGCGCAGCAGCGTCTAGGCACCGGCGGGCGGTCCTCCACCGCTGGGACCTCTGACGCTGCCGCCACCGGCTCCATGTCGTCGAGGTGGACGGCACGGCGAACGACGGCCGATACACGCCGTTCGTCCGCCGTTCCCTCGTCAACGCCTCCGACCCAAGGAGATGTGCGTGGGGGCCGGATGCCCGGCTCGATATCGAGCGCCGGCGCGACGCTCGTCGTGCCGCCCACGCAACGGAGGGCGCCTCCTCGACAGGAGCGCCACTTCGGTCCGGTCACGGGGGCCGACCCCCCGTGTCCCCGGTTGGCGGTGCCGGCTGTCGAGCCTTTGTGGCTAGCCTTCGGAATGTCCGTTGGCCCCCAAGGTTCCGGCCCACCATCACCGAAAAATACGACGGAAGCGTCAACCCCGCCGAGTTTCTCCAGATCTACACGACCGGGATCGAGGCCGCGGGGGGTGACGACAGGGTCATGGCGAATTTCTTCCCCATGGCCCTGAAGGGTCAGGCGCGGGGTTGGCTAATGAACTTGCCACCCGCGTTGGTTCACTCTTGGGAGGATTTGTGCCAGCAGTTCACTACGAACTTTCAGGGCACATATCCGCGCCCAGGCGAAGAAGCGGACTTGCATGCGGTACGGCGGAGGGACGATGAGTCCCTTCGCTCGTACATTCAGCGGTTCTGTCAAGTCCGCAACACCATACCATGCATCCCCGCACACGCGGTGATCTACGCGTTCAAGGGGGGCGTGCGGCACAACCGCATGCTCGAGAAGATCGCCTCCAAGGAGCCCCAGACCATCGCGCAGCTTTTCCAGCTCGCGGACCGTGTGGCTCGCAAGGAGGAGGCCTGGACCTGGAACTCCTCTGGCTCTGGCGTGGTAGCTCCGGCCGCCCCCGGGTCCGCCGCTCGATCAGGGCAGCGGGATAGGAGGCGGAAGAAGAGGTCGGCCCGTTCCGACGACGAGGGTCATGTCCTCGCCGTCGAGGGCGCTTCGCGGGCCCCCCGAAAGGGGAGGCCTGCAAGCGACAAAAAGAAGGAGGCCGGCGTTCCCAGCAGGGAGCGCCCGACCGGCAAGTGGTGCACCGTGCACAGCACCTCCCTCCACGGCCTCGCGGACTGCCGCGCGGTCAAAAGCTTGGCTGAGCGGACGAGGAAGTGGGAGGAGGAGAAGAGGCAGGAGCGCCGTGAGGGCAAGGCCCCGGCAGCTCCCACCGGCAACCGGCGAGGTGAGGCCAAGCAGAAGGCCCCCGCTGAGGACATCGATGATGGCGACGGTGACCTGGGCTTTCAGGAGCCTGAGGCCACCGTCGCCACCGTCGATGGGGGAGCGTGCGCTCACACTTCTCGCCGGAGCCTCAAGGCCATGAAACACGAGCTTCTGGCCGCGGCCCCTACCCATGAGGCGACACGGCGGGCGCGGTGGTCGGAGGTTGCCCTCACCTTCGACCAGACTGACCACCCACCGTGCGTTGCCCGGGGAGGGCAGATCGCGATGGTGGTTTCCCCCACCGTCTGCAATGTGAAGTTGGGGCGTGTCCTCGTAGACGGGGGTGTAGCCCTCAACATTCTTTCCCCCGCAGCCTTTGATGCCGTCAAGGCCCCGGGGATGGTGCTCCGGCCGTCCCAGCCGATCATCAGCGTGACGCCCGGGCACACCTGGCCGCTGGGTCATATCGACCTCCCGGTCACCTTCGGTGGTTCCACCAACTTCCGCACGGAGCCGGTGGACTTCGATGTGGCGGACCTCAGTCTGCCCTACAACGCGGTCCTGGGGAGGCCCGCGTTGGTGAAGTTCATGGCGGCGGTCCACTACGCCTATCTCCAGATGAAGATGCCGGGCCCCGGTGGCCCCATCACCGTCCATGGCGACCTCAAAGTCGCGCTTGCTTGTATGGAGCAGCGCGCGGACCACCTCGCCGCGGCGTCCAAGCCCGCGGGTGGCGACGAGAGGCTCAGCACCTCCGTCCCACCCGCCCCGAGGCAGCGGATGGTCACGTGTGACGAGGTCCCGGTCAAGGAGGTTGCCCTGGGCGACGGCCCGTCCAAGACCACACGAATCGGTGGTCTTCTGGACGACAAATAGGAAGACGCGCTCGTCTCCTTCCTGTGGGCAAACGCCGACGTCTTCGCCTGGAGACCGGCGGACATGCCCGGGGTCCCCAGGGAGGTGATTGAGCACCGTCTCGCCGTGCGGCCGGGCGCAAGGCCGGTCCGATAGAAAGTGCGGCGGCAGGCCCCGGAACGCCAAGCCTTCATCCGCGAAGAGGTGGCGCGACTTCTGGAGGCCGGATTCATCCATGAGGTCATCCATCCGGAGTGGCTGGCGAACCCGGTCGTCGTCCCTAAGGCGAACGGCAAGCTTCGGATGTGCATCGACTACACCAACCTCAACAAGGCATGTCCTAAGGACCCTTATCCCCTGCCACGCATAGATCAGATTGTCGACTCCACCGCGGGGTGCGACCTTTTGTGTTTTCTAGATGCATACTCTGGTTATCATCAGATTCGCATGGCTAGGGAGGATGAGGAGAAAACTGCATTCATTACCCCCATAGGAAGTTATTGTTATACAACAATGCCTTGCGGGTTAAAGAATGCAGGTCCTACTTTTTAACGTACTACTCGAATTTCTTTGGGTAGTCAGATAGGACGCAACGTTGAGGCCTATGTCGATGACTTGGTTGTGAAGACGCACAACCAAGAGACCTTGCTCTCGGATTTAGCGGAAACTTTCGAAAGTCTCCGCTCCGCCCGCATAAAGCTGAACCCCGATAAGTGTGTGTTCGGCGTGCCTGCGGGCAAGCTTCTTGGGTTTTTGATCTCTGCCCGAGGCATCGAGGCCAACCCTGAGAAGATATGAGCTATAGAGCAGATGCGCCCCCCCAGCAAGCTTAGGGATGTGCAGTGCGTCACCGGCTGCATGGCCGCCTTAAGTCGATTCATATCGAGGCTGGGAGAGAAGGCGCTACCCCTATTCAAGCTCCTCAAATGCTCCGGGCCGTTTACCTGGACGGAGGAGGCTGAGCGGGCACTCACTCAATTGAAGGTGTACCTCAGTTCTCCCCCAGTCCTAGTCGCCCCGGAGCCAGATGAGCCGTTGCTACTCTACCTGGCGGCAACCCCGCAGGTGGTCAGCGCGGCGTTGGTCGTGGAGCGCGACGAGGACAACCCTCGCTCCGCCCCCCCACCCTGTGTCGACTCGACCCGGGAGAGAGCAGGGAGGAGAGGCCCCCGAGCCGAACGGCGGCCTAAGGCCCCCGACGGCCGGAGCTGGCCCTCCGCCTGCTTGTCCGACGGTGCCAGGCGCCCCCGACCCCTAGGATGGCCCCCGAGCCACTGCGGGAAGGCCGCGCCTGTCGCCCTCCGACCCCGAGGTCATCGGCACAGAAGCCGAGTGCGCCCCGCACGGCCTCTCGGACGAAGGGCGCCCTGGAAATACGGCCCCTAGCGAAGAGGACAGGCCCCGCCGAAAGGTGCAGCGGCCCGTCTACTTCGTTAGCGAGGCCCTCCGGGACGCCAAGATCCGATACCCTCAGGCCCAGAAGATGCTTTACACAATTCTGATGGCTTCGAGGAAGTTGCGCCATTATTTCCAGGCGCATCGGGTCACGGTGGTTACGTCTTACCCCCTCGGCCAAATCTTGCATAACCGAGAGGGTACTGGACGAGTGGTGAGATGGGCAATCGAACTCTCTGAATTCGATTTGTGCTTTGAACCACGCCACGCGATCAAGAGCCAGGCCCTCGCCGACTTTGTAGCAGAGTGGACCCCAGCTCCCGAGCCTGTCCCCGTCCCCGAGGCCAGCCTGGGCCCCTCGCAGCTGCCTCACACCGCCTACTGGGTGATGCAGTTCGACGGCTCCCTGTCTCTTCAGGGCGCCGGTGCGGGGGTCACTTTGACCTCGCCAAGCGGAGACGTCCTCAGATATCTGGTCCACCTCGACTTTCGGGCGACCAACAATATGGCAGAGTATGAGGGACTCCTTGCGGGACTCAGAGTGGCGGCTGGACTAGGGATCCGCCGCCTCCTGGTGTTAGGCGACTCCCAGTTGGTCGTTAACCAGGTCTGTAAGGAGTACCGGTGCTCTGACCCGCAGATGGACGCCTACGTCCGCCAGGTGCGGCGTATGGAGCGCCATTTCGACGGGATAGAGCTTCGGCACGTGCCCAGGCGGGATAACGCGGTCGCCGACGAGCTCTCAAGGCTCGCTTCCTCGCGAGCCCAAACCCCACCGGGCACCTTTGAAGAAAGGCTTGCCCAGTCGTCGGCGTGACCCGACCCCCTAGGGGAGACGGACGCGCCTGAACGGCCCCCGAGGCCCGTCGGAGTCTAGGCCTCGGGACCCGAGGGGAGCGCTCCCAGCTCCCCTAGATTGATTGCTTGGATCACTGAGATCCAGGCGTACCTCGCAGATAAGACTCTACCCGAGGACCGCGAAGGGAGTGAACGCGTCCATCGCATCTCCAAGCGCTACGTGCTGGTGGAAGGGACCCTCTATCGGCGCGGGGCTAACGGAGTCCTCCTGAAGTGCATTCCTTGGGAACAAGGCGTCGAGCTTCTCGCCGATGTCCATGAAGGCGAGTGCGGAGCCCACTCCGCCTCACGCACCTTGGTTGGCAAGGCCTTTCGCCAGGGTTTCTATTGGCCGACGGCTCTCAACGATGCGGTTGACCTGGTCCGGCGGTGCAGGGCGTGCCAATTCCACGCCAAGCAAACGCATCAGCCGGCCCAGGCCCTGCAGACCATACCTCTCTCGTGGCCGTTTGCTGTCTGGGGGCTCGATATCCTGGGTCCGTTCAGGCGGGCCCCGGGCGGGTTCGAGTATTTGTATGTCGCTGTCGACAAGTTCACTAAGTGGCTCGAGGCTTATCCAGTCATCAAGATCGATAAGCACTCGGCGCTAAAATTCATCAAGGGCATCACTGCTCGGTTCGGGGTGCCTAACCGTATTATTACGGATAACGGCACCCAGTTCACTAGTGAGCTCTTCGGCGACTACTGCGAAGACATGGGCATCAAGCTCTTCTTCGCCTCACCCGCCCACCCCAGAAACAACGGCCAGGTGGAGCGCGCCAATGCGGAAATCCTCAAAGGCCTCAAAACCAAGACCTTCAACATCCTCAAGAAGCACGGCGACTCGTGGATCGAGGAGCTGCCAGCGGTGCTCTGGGCGAACCGAACCACGCCAAGCCGAGCAACCGGGGAAACGCCTTTCTTCCTCGTCTACGGCGCGGAGGCGGTCCTCCCATCTGAGGTCACCCTGAGGTCCCCTCGGGCCACCATGTATTGCGAGGCTGATCAAGATCAGCTTCGCCGAGACGACCTCGACTACCTAGAAGAGCGAAGGCGGCGCGCGGCCCTCCGAGCCGCGCGCTACCAGCAGAGCCTGCGGCGCTACCATCAGCGCCACGTCCGAGCCCGATCACTCTGCGTTGACGACCTCATCCTACGCCGCGTCCAAACGCGTGCTGGACTGAGCAAGCTCTCACCAATGTGGGAGGGTGTGTATCGAGTGATCGGCGTCCCCCGGCCGGGCTCGGTTCGGTTGGCCACGAGCGACGGCACAGAGCTGCCTAACCCGTGGAACATTGAACATCTTCGTCGCTTCTACCCCTGATGGGGGTCGGGTGTCATGTCTCGGGCTCGGGCCAACCCCGCACCCCCCTCGGGCGTGCAGGGTTGGCCGGGGGCTACCACATGCATATACTTATCTTTTTTTTTCTCTTCCATATTTCAATAAAAGCACTTTCGATTTCCTGAGGACTGTGTCTGTGCTGTCGTTTCCCTTTGAAGAATCTTGGCTTGAATTAATACGCTCGTGCTCGACCCTGCCCTCGGTGGCCCGGGCCGGTTAAAACTGCCAAATGGGGCCCAGAACCGAGCCGTGCCCCAGGGCACGGTGAACTCCGGGGGGGAATCGGCAAAGGCCCACAATCAGGTCCCCCTAACCCTCGGTCACCGCGCTCCCGGCCTGGCCAGTCTCGACACGCGGATCTCCCCAGGCACTAGCTCCGACCCACGCCGTTTGAGGTTGGGGCCTGGGCACGAGCCCTTGTTCAAGTCAAGACGCAGAAGGACCGCAGCACAAACCATCCTCGTCTCATACACACAACAAACATAACTGACATAGAAATTTCCACTTTATTTGATTGCAGATTAAACCAGTCTATACAAGAAGGAGGCTCGAAGGCCTCGGAAGGAGAAGGAAAAATTATTAAGATTGGCGGGGGCCTGGGGGCTCACTCCGACGCGCCCGGGTCGTCGGCCTCGTCGTCGCTGTCATCCGCACCGTCGTCACCGTCCTCCTCCTCGTCGGAGTCGAGGGCGAACGCGAGCCGAGGGGCTGTCCCCTCAAAGCTGTGGACGATGTGGTCGGCGGCGTCCCGGACCTGTGCGCGTGCGCCGTCCTCGGTTCCGGGAGGAAACTCTTCCAGCGCCGCCCACGGGGAGAAGTCAGGGTCCCTGCCCTGGTAGCTCGCCAGTACGAGCTCCACCGCCCCCCGGGCGAGGTCCCTCGAGGATGACTTGATCGTCTCCTCGAGCTCCTCAGGGAGCCGTTCGAGGGCCCCGGACATCTCCGAGAGGCACTGGGCGAGGCCCCCCTGGTTGGCAGCGTACTTCGCGTACCGCCCGCCCCAAAGGCCCGCCTGATGCCCGGCGCGGTCTAGGCGGGAGACGGCGTCCCGAAGCATGCCGGGTCCTACCTCGCTCGCCAAGCGGAGGGCCTCGACCTCCCCGGCGGATGAGTCCAGCGCGCCCTGCAGCTCGGCGACGATGTGCTCGGCGGATGCGAGGCGGGCGGCTAGGTCGCCGTGGCCCGCGGCCGCCCCGCCGCTGTGCGCTCTCGCGTCCAGCTCCTTCGCCCACGCCTCGAGCTCAGCGGCCCGCTGGTCCAGCGCGGCCCTCTTGGCGCGGGCGCCTTCCAGATTGCGGCGCGCCTGCTCCTCCAGCGCCGCCTCGCGGAGAAACAGGCTGTCCGCCAGCCGCTGCGCCGCGGCCTCGGCCTCCTCGAGAGCTCGCCCCCGCTCGGTGAGCGCGTCCTCGCGGAGGCGGAGTGCGGACTCCTCTTCGGCGGAGGCGGCCTCGTGCGCCGCCAGCGTTGCCTCCCGGGTGGCGACGGCGGCCTCGCGGTCCGCCAGGGCGCTCTCCTTCGCGTCCAGGGCGCGGGCGCGCTCCTCCAGTGCCGTGACGCGGGCCTCAAGGGCCTCTTCGCGCTGGCAGGACGCCGCCTCGTTCTCCGCCGCCCGCTGTTCCCGGGCAGCGGCGGCGTCAAGGACTCCCCGGGCGGCGTCGAGCTTCTCCTCTAGCTCCGCCGCCCGGCTCCCGTATTGGAGGCGGAGGTCGTCCCGCGCCTCGTCGAGCACGGCGGTGGCGATGAGGGCGGTCTCCCGCTCCTCCTCCACCTCCCTGGCGATCTCCGCCAGGTTTCTGCGATGGGCCTCGAGCTGTGAGGTGTGCCGGCGGTGCACCTTGCGGCCCGCCTCCACCATGGCCTCCACCGAGCGCCGCCCCTCCTCGACGCGCGCCCACGCTACGTCGAGCTCCGCCCGCTCCACCTGCAGGGCCTCCATCTGGGCACTTAACCCGTCCAGCACCGTGCTGTTCGCGGCGGCCAGGGCCTGCAGGAGGGATTCCGCGCTTAGCGGGGTAGCGGAAGGCAGAGGGGAGAGCCGCCTCGGTGTAGGTGCCGCGCGGCTCGGCCCGCCGATCGGCGTGCTGGACTCGGGGGAGTCCCCTGAAGCTGGCTCGTTCCGAGCGTCGCTCGGGGCATCGGGCCCGAGCGGCGCACCTGCGGCCTCGTCGTGGGTGGCCTCGGGAGTCGTCGTCGCCTCGGGCGGAGTTGGGTCGGGGGCTTGGCAGGTGGCCTGGCGTGCACGCGACGCCTCTGCCTCCCAGGCGGACTCCCCAGCCCGGCGGAGTCTGGCCTCCTCCCGAGCGGCTTCCTCGGCCTGGCGAACCCGGGCGGCCTCCTGGGCAGCCTCCTCGGCTTCCCGGAGGCGGTCCGCGGCTTCCCGCCGGTCAGCCTCCCGCCTCCGGGCCTCCGCGGTCGTCGTCTCCTCGGCCTCGGACCGGCCGGATTTGGAATGGCGTGGGGGGCGCGACGGGATCTCGCTGAGGCAGAAGAAAAACCAGAGACAAAAAGAAACGGGTGAGTAAAAACTCGCCTTGGGAGATGGGAGTATGAATACGGTCGCAGTGGGCGCGGGGACGAACCTGCGGGGAGGTCGGCTGAACGACCACCTCGGGGGCGAGATGAGGCTCTCCCGGCATGGCTCGGTCTCCCCCATTTTGCGGAGCCGTTTCTTCTTTCGCTCCCCCTCGGGCTGCGGCGTCGGCACGGCACCCTCCAGGTGCCTGCTGCTGGCACGCACCGCCCCGCCCCCTCGGGGAGGAGATGGGGGAGGAGTGCCCTCCTTCTTCCTCTTCCCTCGGGCGTCGGCAGGGCGGCTGCCCCCCGGGCCCCCGTCGCGGGACCCAGAAGCACGACCCCCTCCCAGGGTAGATTGTTCCCCCCTGCGGCTCCCGCCCGCGCCATCATGGCCTCGGGTGGCCCGCTCCCCCGACGCCCCGACCACCTGCATGATGGCCAGGATGTTGGCGCGCTCTGGGTCGCAGCAGAGGGGGAGGACCCCTTGGGGGATGAGGGATGCCTCCACTGAGCTGAGATTCAGCACCCGTTGGACCACCATCCTGAAGTCCTCAGGGTCCCGGTCCCATTTGCGCCCCTGGTGGGTCCTCAGGTGGTCCTTGGGCCCGGTGTACTCCAGGCGCCCCGGGCGCGCCGCTGGAGCGGCGCGATCCGGCGACGGAGGTAGTCGCCGAACACCATGGCCCCCGTGAGCCCCTGGGATCACAGACCCGCCAGGCGGTCAAGAACGGCGTCGTAGCCGTCCCCCAGATCTACCGCCGCCCGCCAGCTGGAGGCCTGCGCCGCGGGCTGGCTCGGAAGTCGGAGGCGCGCTTCGTCCGCGAGGGGGGTGTAGAACCAATCGCTCTTCCAGTCGTCCCACTTCTTGCGGAGAACGCAGGGAATGTAGCGGTTCAGCACCTGCCCCCGCGGCTGGAAGTAGCAGCCACCGACTACCGTCGGCGGCGACACCGACTGCACGGTGAAGAACCACCGGAACAGCCGGAGAGATGGGCGCACCCCGATAAACATCTCGCACAGGTGCGCGAAGATGGCCAACGTCATTATCGCGTTGGGGGTGAGGTGCGCCGTCGGGAGATCGTAGAACTCCAGAATGTCCATGAAGAAAGTAGAGAATGGCGGGACCAGCCTCGCCATTGCGAAAGAGAGGAAGAAGACGGACCGCCCCGGGTGGTGTGGCGCCGGGCGTCCCTCGCCCAGCGCGACCACCTCCCGGCCGGTGGCAGATTCTGGCATGAATCGGCGCGGCAGCCCGGCCTGCCTCTCGCTCGTGATGCGGGAAGGCGGCAGCATGCTACCGTCGAGCGGTGCGGAGCCCCGTGCCATGACGCCGGCGGAGGAGGAGCTTGAGAGCGAGCGCGTGCGGCACGGGTAGGGCACAGGAAACGAAGAGTTAGGGCACAAGTGGCGAAGGCAAGGGGAAGAGTGGCGAGAGGAAGGAAACGAATCCCTTCCTCGGCGTCTTTATACCCTTGCCAACGCTATGCCCGGTTCCTCGCTTCCCGCGCCCACTACCTCGCCCCCTCGTTTCTCGCGCCCACGCCTCCACTAACCCCACTCGCCCGTTTGCGGCGCACGCGGCAGGCGTGCGGCCGTGGCGGTTGAGATGGGGCAGATCGTGCGCGCATTAACTATGCTCGCCAACCGTGAAAGACGCCATCATCATATCCCCAGGCGAAACGAACCGGCTCGTCCCGATTCACGCGCTGCTCGAGTAATGTAGCGGTCTTAAAGAGGCCGCTCATTATTATCGGTCGGTTTTCCCTTGCCGATGCGCGCGATTCGCGACCGTTGAGTTTCTGCCCGCCTGTAGGGACCGGTCCCACCTGTCACCGGGCCTAAGGAGTGGCGTCACGCCCGAGCGCTTCCCCTGAGGGAGGCGGTCGCCCTGGCGTAACGCCGGGGGCTACTGTCGGTGACATGGGACCGGGGGTATCATGACTAGAGGCTTGAGTAGCCGCGGTCACCCACGTGGCCCGACCCCCCCGAGGGGGTCGGGCCCGAGGGTGACGTTGCCACCCCTCCCTCTGTCTCCCCGAGGGGTCGGGCCGCTCCCGTTTCGGCCCCGAGGGCTGGGGTGCCCCGACCCCCTACGATTTTGGCACCACGTGTGTGGGTTAGGTGAGCACCGCAGGGCTCACCTAACCGCATTTATAGCGGATCAGACGAGCGTGCCACGCCGCATTTAATGCGGTGTAGCGCACGCTTATCCGGTCCGTGACCGGTCGCGGTGTGTGACCGGTCACAGACCGGTCAGATCGCGGGTTAGGTGGCGACAGGCGGCCTGTGGCACGTCTCGCCCCGTCCCGTCAGAATGATGAGAGCCTCCTGGCTCTCGTCCCTAGCCGGAGCCGGCATGCTAACTCCTGGAGTTGGTATGTCAGCCCCGGTCAGATCCATTCCAGACTTCAGCGCAAGCATGGCAAGAAAGTCGCTTGCCGTTTAATGAAGGTTGAAACGGGCGTCCACCGGGAGAGCTGGCGAGCGGGGCAGGAGGCGCGTACTGTGCCTGTCAGCGGTCACTTCCGGCTGTAGACTAGCCCTGATTGTAAAAAGAATGCTTTCTTTCTTAGGCAGCTAGAGGCCCATGTGGTGACCCCTTGCCAGATAAAAGGAGGCCCAGGCCTAGGAAAGAAAGGGGGGGACTCCGACGAATACGCTATGGGGACCGAACTCTCTTTGTATTGCTGGAGGCCCTCAGATCCACCAGAACACAGGAGTAGGGTGTTACGCTTCTCAGCGGCTCAAACCTGTCTACGTCGCCCGTGTTTTGTGTGTTTCCTCTCTCACTGACGTTCCTCAGATCGAGGGCAAAGAACCTCACCTAGCGCCACCGGCCGAACCGGCAAAGGGAGGCCCGCGCGGTCTCCCGCTGAGGAGCTCCTCGCTCCGTCAATGTTAATGTCTTGACCCCCGAGCAAAATCGGCTTTCATGATGCATGATTTCAAAGGCAAAATAAACACCATATTAATGTCAACAGAATCCTGTGAGGGAGACTTATCTCTAATGACCGATGGTTCATCTCTCGTCAAATTGGATTTATCACTACTTTGGAAAATCACTGGTCTGTCAACTTTTATCACCTTGGGTCTCCATACTTGCTCTAAATTGTTGCACATTTGATTCTTTGTGTGTTCGGCCTTTGGCACCTTTTGATCTTTGGCATGAAAATGTTATAGCCTCCTCTTTTGAGAGCGGGATAGGCAAAAACATAATCACTTTGGCGTTGGTTGTGTTCCAGGAGCTACATGATGATTCTTGATATATGGATTGAAAGCTCCTTTTGTGGAGAATATGGGTACCGGGTATCCACACAGCCTACATATTCTACTAGAGATAGGAGGTGGGTTAGATCCATATATTATGTAATAGAGTAGAACTCGGTCATAATATTATCTTGTGTTCTATAGCATGGCCTAGAGTCCCGATTGAGTACTACCATGTAATAGATTAGAAAACTGATGTCGTATATGGCTAGGTTTTCCTCCGTGTAACCCTGCCCCCCAATCTATGTATGGTAGGCAGGGAGGCCTCTAGGGGCAGGATCACAAGATGATCACAGAGATATCACAACTTGATCATCAGATCAATATACACTTGATGGATACAATCCTCAAACAGGAGTAGGGTATTACTTCTGATTGAGAGGGCCTGAACCTGTCTAAATCATTGTCTTCCGCATCCATCCACTTTTAGGTCTCGATCGCTACCCCCTTTTATTATTGCCGAATTCCAGTTTCAATAGTTGGCGCGCCAGGTAGGGGTTACGTCGAGTTTCCTATCGACGAGTGCGACAGAATCACCTTCATGAGTCGTCAGCTTCATCTTTGTTTTGGGAGCTTTGACTGCCTCGCCGCCGACAACTTCAACAAGTTCTCGCTCTTTGACTTGGATATAAATTAGTTGGGGGAGATTCAATCTAGCTAAGGAGGATAACAACCACTCTACCACAGCGAGTTTCAGATTCAATCTACTATGGCCGCCGTCAGCGTCGCCTTTGTCAGCAAGCTTCTTCGCTTCGAAGAGTTAGACTTTATCGTCACGAGAATAACTGCTATTACAGACACGTTGTTTTCGACGTCACCGACACGATCATCATGGACATGGACTCGAGGCATCGCTCTGCGGATAATCGACCATGAGCTTACTTCGTCATCGCCGACTGGTTTCTTCGCCTCCATGGATGGTGTGCTCCGCCGCCGTTGCTGATGGCGACATCGTCTTCACCATTGGTCGTCTTCGTCATCGCCGACTGGTTTCTTCGCCTCCACAGATGGTGTGCTTCACCGTCGTTGCTGATGGCGACATTGTCTTCACCGTCGGTCGTCTTCGTCATCGCCGACTGGTTTCTTTGCCTCCATGGATGGTGTACTCCATCGCCATTGCTGATGGCGACATCGTCTTCACCATCAGTCGTCTTCGTCATCGCCGACTGATTTCTTCGCCTCCATGGTTGGTGTGCTTGACCGCCGTTGCTGATGGCGACATCATCTTCACCGTTGGTCGTCTTCATCATCGCCGACTAGATTCTTCGCCTCCATGGATGGTGTGCTCCGCCGCCTGCTGATAGCGACATCGTTTTCACCGTCGGTCGTCTTCATCATCGCCGATTGGTTTCTTCATCTCCACGGTTAGGGGATTCCGTTGCTGACTGGTGTTTTCGCTTCCATGGCCGTACGTCTTTGTCACTTTGTTGGGAACCTTCACCTTCACCATCGGTCGCCTCCACGCTGCTTTCTCAGTTGGTGTCTTCGTCGCCATTGATGGATGACCTTGTCCCTAGAGCGGCCACCTCTGCCGTCACCAGTGAAAATACCAAAAAGCTAAGTCATCATTAATCTTGTTCTTTATATGATATTTTCTTTTTCCTCTGCCTCACTACATCAACTGGTCCTCCGTTGAGCAGTGAGTCGAGGGCTACAGATGTTATATCATATTTTTGCAACAATTTTATAATGTTTATCTCAATTGCTTGCGAAATAATCCAAGTAGAAAAGTGTTGATCGAGTTATGAAACTCTATTTCCTTATGCTTTCCGTTTGGTTTGTCGATGGGTAGTTGCCTTTGGGCCGAATCCTAGCACCCGGGGGCTCGTTGGATGGAGTGACGCAAGGTGCTAAGTATTACTCGGAAGAAATCAAAAGCATAGAGATAAGATAATTTGTTTTCTGCTCTTAGCAACTACAAAAGTACCTGAATAGTAAATTCTAATACGTGAAACTTTGTTCCATTAATGACGAACTCATGTCAATGACTAGTCGGGCAGTGTGTTTAAACGTGAGGAGTCATCTACTCGGGGAAATCAAAACCAACAAGAGGACAAATACATATTTATAAATATTTTAAAATACATGAATTTTTCTCAAGTATTATATTTGCATCAAATACTACTTATCCTACATATTTATACTGCAGGATCCAAATCCAGATATGCATAATAGGGATTCATGGCTATAAGCTTATCTCCTATGCTTTGGGAATCGATCAGTCAGAACATCATTGTCGGCTTGCCTTCGCCGCCGTCGACTGGTGTCTCCGCCTACACGGTTGGTTGGTCACACCACCGTTGTTGGGCATCTACATCTTCATCTCCGGCTTGCCTTCGCCGCCGCCGACTGGTGTCTCCGCCTAAACGGTTGGTTGGTAAGACCACTATTGTTGGGTGTTTACGTCTTCTTCGTCGGCCTGCCTTCGCCGCCACCGACTGGTGTCTCTGCCAATACGGTTGGTTGGTCACACCACCGTTGTTGGGCGTCTACGTCTTCATCACCACCGCCGACTGGTGTCTCCGCCTACACGATTGGTTGGTCACACTACCGTTGTTGGGCGTCTACGGTTTCATCGTCGGCTTGCCTTCACCGCCGCCGACTGGTGTCTCCGCCTACACAGTTGATTAGTCACACCACCGTTGTTGGGCGTCTACGGCTTCATCGTCGGCTTGCCTTCGCCACCGCCGACTGATGTCTCCGCCTACATGGTTGGTTGGTCACACCACCATTGTTGGGCGTCAACGTCTTCATCGTCGGCCTGCCTTCGCCGCTACCGACTGGTGTCTCCGCCTACACGGTTGGTTGGTGATACCACCGTTGTTGGGCGTCTACGTCTTCATCGTCGGCTTGCCTTCGCCGCCGCCAACTGGTGTCTCCGCCTACACGGTTGGTTGGTCACACCACCGTTGTTGGGCGTCTACGTCTTCATCGTCGGCTTGCCTTCGCCGCCGCCGACTGGTGTTTTCGCCTACACGGTTGGTTGGTCACACCACCGTTGTTGGGCGTCTACGTCTTCAGCCTTCGCCATCGCCGACTGGTGTCTCCACCTACACGGCTAGCCTATTATGTTGCCGCTCATGGACGTCTTTGTTTTTGCCATGATTTTGCCTCTTTCGTCGATGACTGGTTTTTCGCTATCGACTGGTGGTTTTGCCTTCACGACTATGCGCCTTCAACATCGTTGTTGGAACCTTGTCTTCGCCACTGGTTTGCCTCTGTTGCCATCAACTCATGTCCACGTCATCACAGCCATGCAATTCTGTAACCATTGTGGAGCGACTTCATCTTCATTGTCTTTGGCACCGGCAAATTCTATTGCCTCTACTTCGCAAGCTTAGTTACTTCACCAACTACGACGTCTCCAAGAGCCTCAACATGTGGGCATGTGCCACCAAATACGACGCCATGTTAATCTACTACAACAAATGGTGTTCCAATGCTCAAGATTTCTACTCAGGACATCCTCAATGCGTATCTTCACTCAAGCATTGGCTACTCAATGACAAGCTATAGTTCTTCACTCTATGTTTAGTTGTTTCCCAACTAAGCATAGAGTTGGGGGCTACACAAATACAGGACTCAAAATTCTGGGTGTTATGACAAGATGAAGCAATTAATTAACCAGTTCGTAAGTTCTACGAAATCAACTTCGGAATCATCAACTTCGTCTTCACTCCAGAGTAGGCTTTCTACTTCAGCAACTCCAACATTTTCACCGATAACTTTGGCTCTCAGTTGATGCTACAGCCTATTCCAAGTTTCTCAAGTGTCAAGTTCAAGATTTAATTTATATGTCATGGTCAAGTTTGGAGTTCTACTCGGATATTACTTCAAGCCTCCTACGTTCGGCTAGGAAGTTTGGAATCATCAACTAATCAACTCAGATTCGATGAATTGGATAACAGCATCTACTTCCTCCAAGTAAAGCATTTTCAACAGCTACAACATCAAGTTCTACTACCATCATCATAAATCAAGAGGCGTTGCATCAATCTTCATCATGCACATGTTAGCGTCAAGGAAACTACTCGAGCTTCGATGTCTTCTCAACAGTTTAATGGATTATTATCATTCACGTCACGATTGACACCTTTGTCATCGACATTAACTTCATCTTCAGTCAACTACTGTCAACCAAGTTCTTTGCTTCAGGAGTTTGGCCTTCGTCTACACTAAAATTTGACTAGGTCATCAACATCGCCATCTTCATCAATATCTTGCCATGTTTCTTCGGCCTAGTCTACTCTGTCACCGTTCATGGGAACTTCGTCAGTACTGGTCATATCTGCTATTACCAGATGATTTCTTCACTTCTACGATTGGTGGATTTCGCTGCCACCGTTGACAGGCAACTTTGTCTCTACAACTGGCTGTTTCTCTTGCTGTGGATCGTCACCACCAGTTGCTAATTAGCATTTTCGTCTTCATCGTTCGACTAACTCCATCGTTGCCGACTAATGATCTTGTCGTCATTGCTGGCCTACGTCGTCGCCATTGACAGGCGTCATCGTCTTCACTGCCAGCTGCCTTGTCTATTGTTGCCGACTAATCTTCTCGATTCCATGGCTACATGTCTCCGTCACCATTGTTGAGAAACTTCGTCTTCATAGCCGACCATCTTTGCTGCCGCTAGTCGTCATTACTACTGGTCATGTTTGCCGTCGCCAACTGTTTTCTTCGTCTCCATGGTTAGTGGATTTCGCCATCGTTGTTGATGGGCAACTACGTTTCCACCACTGACATCTTCATCACCTCTGATGGGCAATTTTATCTCCATATTGGTGATCTCGCTTCCATGCCGACTGCATCAGTTGCCACCAATGGATAACCTCGACTGCGATAGAAGGACAAGCAACATGCTCAGGGGCTTACTAGCTCTAGCACAAGAATCATACCTTCAATCTGGACTTATTCTGGATATATACAACATGAATTTATGGCCACAAGCTTATCTCCTACGCTCAAGGTCTAGACCAATCATTATTCCACACAAGAGTCACAAGCTGAGTTCTTGCGCCAGTCGGGATTCAATTATCAAATCTACTTTGGTACATCTCATGAGGGATAACCACTCAGATCAGAAGCTGCTCAGATGAGATGCGTTTGATCTACATTACCCGGGAGATTTTTCATTTGGGAGCATATTAAAAGGCGTGCTATATACGTCATATTTTAAGGGTATCGGTGGGCATATTTTGGGCTTAATCCCAATATGTTCGTAGCCCATATTCTCAGGTGTGGCTTGTCATGTGTCTCTAGGGACTTAAGCAAATTTGCCTTAGCAATATGCACGTGCTCTATTGCCCAATACCTTCAAAATCCTTTGATACAGCAGTTACACAACTTTTTAGGAGTTGGTACGATGCAATTTGGAAGGTGACAAACAGTAAAGTTTTTTTACAATTGTCCTGGTAACTTTGTTCTATAGGTTGCAGGAGCTGTTTGATTTTTTCCAAAGCAATTGATTTTATATATTATATCAATGTTATCTTTCCACCTTGTTGTGCTTTTCTAATTAAGACCAATATTATGACTTAGGCTGATTATATCTTGGTCATATTTTTCAGGCAGTTGATAAATCTATTTATGGGTTTTATTAACTCGGATTTTATATCACGAATGCCGTATATTTCTGAGTATGGTGAAATGTGTGTCTTATAGGAACTTAGACATATTTGATTTGGCAATATGTATACAATATGATACCATTGCTCATGTTCACTATGCAACAAGCTTTGTTGGAGTTATTCGCTATGTGACTTTTTCCAAAATGCTTTTGGCTTTGGTTAAGCATGTTACTATATCAAACCGCTCAGATGGTTAAGATTATTAACGTTCTTGACTATATGCTTAGTTTATTCAACTAAACACATAGTCAGGGGCTACACCTAATTAGGTGCATCTAGTCGATGCACCTAAGTATATTTTTAATTAAATTTTCTCAGCCCTTCACAGCCTTTTGATTTGGTAAAAGCACTCGGGCGACTATAGCAGATATGATTGAAGCACTCGGCTTTGGATTTATTTGGTTTGAGGTGAAGTTATCTCGTCGACTGCGAAGGTTTCAGGGGCTACTGTGGAGAATATAGGTACCGGGTATCCACACGGCCTCCATATTCGACTAGAGATAGGAGGTGGGTTAGATCCATATATTATGTAATAGAGTAGGACTCGATCCTAATATTGCCTTGTGTTCTATGGCATGGCCTAGAGTCCCGATTGAGTACTACCATGTAATAGATTAGAAAACTGATGTTGTATATGGCTAGGTTTTCCTCGTAACCCTCTCCCCCAATCTATATAAAGTGGGCAGGGAGGCCTCTAGCGGCAAGATCACAAGATGATCACAGAGATATTCACAACTTGATCGTCAGATCAATATACACCGGGCGGATACAATCCCCAAACAGGAGTAGGGTATTACCTCTGATTGAGAGGGCCTGAACCTGTCTAAATCATTGTCTTCCGCATCTATCCACTTTTAGGACTCGTGCGCTACACCCTTTTATTATTGCCGAATTCCAGTTTCGACACCTTTCTTGCCCTTAAGTTTCTTGGTCATCTCTGGTGTCCCCCGGTCGGACCAGCCATGCAGCCCAATCAGATCGGTCTTGAGGTTCGATCAGGCCAGTCGTAGGCTACCGGTCAGACCAGCTAGATGCCTCGGTCAGACCACTGTTGTTGGTGGTCATGGCGTCAGCTTCGGTCCTCTTTGCTTGTAGAGTATCCGTCGCATCTCTAGTAGATATTTGGACATCTTGGGACTATTCCTTGATTGCAATGACCTCCGGAACTTTAGTTTGTTTTCTCACCCACACATTCCTCACCTTTTTCACCTTTGATCTACTGGACCGATTCTTTTGTGGAAAATGGTCTTGACTAGAGTTAGATGAATAATTTGGCATTGACCTTGGTGATTCCTTCCATCCTTGAATAAATGACATAGGTGGTTGAGGCATTCACGGCATGTTATACATAAAAAGGATAACCGAACAGTGGCATTGGATATAAATAACATGGCATCACAACGAAAGGCTTGTATGAAGTTGGTATTTATGGTGGCTCCGATTGCATTGGCATTTTACCAAGGCTCCTCCTATAAGGTGATCTTGGTCTTTTTATATCATTAGGCCGATTGTCAAATCGTTGACGAGCCAATCCCTTCTTGTATTTAGCTATAAGCATCTTGAAAGTAAGATTTGGCTTTTTAATCTTATGGGAACTACTAGATGACTCATCTTTATTAACACTCTCTTGTGGACTCGGCTTGACATGGTTGAATCAACACTATCTTGTTAAAGTCTATAGGAGCAATAGAGAGAGGATAACTAACAATTCTGGTCTTAGATGTAGGTGTAACTGAAATAGTTTTACAAGTGACCGATGAATTATCAAGCGGTCTTTGATCCCTCAAGTTCGCATCTCCAAAATAATCATGAAACGCATGCTCCAATTGTGACCAAATAAAAATTGAATTAGTAGCAAGTAAACTAAACCATGTAGATGCAAAACTTGATAAAGAAAGAGGAAATAACTTCAGCAAATCGTCACTACCGGCCTTCCCATATTGATCAATAAACTGGCCGATGTGCTCAATTGTTGTTATAGTATTCTTACATGTGAATTTTGTAAAGTTAGGCACCTCAAATCCTTGTGTGTATGGGACCGAATCTATATGTTTACAATACGACCTTTCAAATGTATGCAATGTTGCTTTAGACTTTATTTCACCACTACCCCGCAAGACATTGCCAATCTCTTTTTTAACACTCACATGACCGCTTTGTTGTTCGGTCTTAGATGACAACAATATCCCACTTTCAGTTCTAATACAATCCTAACAGTCACTAAGTTCGGCTATATTTTCTATAGTGTCATTGTCTAAACTAGTAACGCAATCCGAACCATTACTTGGTCCGGCTACACTTGTTATTGCATTATCATCTAAGCTAGCACTTAAACTATTGTCATCCACTCAGCTTTCGTGAGCCAAAGCTTCATGCAACACATGATTAGTATCAAAAAATACCTGGCCATTCATTCTCTCTTGAATAGGAATAAGCAATCCATTATATGCAATGTCGGCCAAATCTCTTTCAGTTGTATTCAAATTAGAACATCAGGATCTAGCATCTCTAAACCTCTTAATATAATTAGTGACAGATTTATCCTGTTTTTGCCTAACCGACGTAAAATCTGTCAACCTAAGTTCAATTACACCAGTATAGAAATAATCATGAAATTAGTGTTTCAATTGAGCCCAAGTATAGATAGAATTTGCCAGTAAAGAAGTAAGCCAAGGACAAGCAGTACAAAAAGGACAATGACAAAGGAAATAAATGCAAGTTAAAAATATTGGAACTACTTGCTTCACCACATTTAGCTAAAAATTGTCCTATGTGTTCATATGTGATCCTATTATCCTCGTCACTAAATTTTATGAATTCGGGCACTATGAAATCACAAGGATATGAGATTGTATCAAAGTAATTAGAATAAGGCTTTTGAATAGCCTCATACTTTAGCTCAATTTTAAAATCTTCTCTAACCAGGGCACGTATAGGCACTTCAGGCCTTAATTGATTATCTTTATCTATTTGAGGCCTAAAAGTTTTCGGCATGACAGGGTTTTGAGAATAAACCTCCCGCTGGCCATAATCTGTGTCTTGTGCCAATCCATATACTCGATAGTTTTGGACTGGATTAAAGCAATCATTGGCGCAAATAGCATGTGTATATGGAATAGCTTGACTAACAATATTAATGGGAGACGGATAGTAACTGAGACCAGTACCGTTAGTCATGGCGCAAGAATTTAGAAAATGTTCTAGGGCATCGGTTTGACCAGCTACAAGCAGTCCGGTTAGACTGGCCAAGTGCCCGGTCTGACTTGTGGTCAGTGCTGCCAAGAGACTGGCCACAGGCGGCACAGTCTGACCGGCTGTAGAGAGTGCAGTCTGACTAACGGACGGAGCGGTCAGACCAACGTCACGCCCGGTCTGGCTGTAGGCCAGGTTCTCTGTATAGTCGATTCCCGATTCCCGTGCAATTGGCTATGTAAATACCCATTGATCCATCCATAGCATTATAGGCATGATGTATAGAAGCAAAACTAGAAGTACCATTAGATTGTTGATAACTGGCTATTGTGGTGCCAATTTTCTTAATGACATCGTGAAATCTAGTATTAAAAGCATCATCTAATGTATCGTCAAATTTATCGATATAAGCGCTAATAGATGCATCTATACAACGATCAATAGTTTTTTTAAGAGCAAGAGATGGATCGGGTGGATCGGAGGTTACCTTATGTGAAACCATGACTTGAGGTAGCAGGACGTCTCTTTTGGAGATGCCTAAATTGATCCTGGCGAATTGTGCGAGCATTGCCTTCTCCAACATCGCCACTTGTTTTTCAAGATCCTGCCGCTACTCCTCGGTCAAGTCTTACTTGGTGAGCATGTTTTGATCTCTTTTTCACTTGTCATGGTCAATTAAGACGCTGCTTGATTAATTTCGGCCATATAGCTCTAGGCTGAAATCATTAGACCATGTAGATCAAATAATAATGAAGCTCCTTGCAGCAAACTACCAAGCTAAAGCGGGCAATTTTGATCCTTGACTGGATAGCCGATGCAATATGAATCGGCTTTGGTTTTTGATTGATTTTCTTTTGTTGCCATGTACGTGGATACAGCAGCACTGCTGCCTTGCTCTCTGCTCACACGTGTGTAGTTGGTTGGGTTGCTTCGGTCGGTATGTATGCAGCACTGCAGCAAGTTTGCGGCAATTATTTCCTTGCCGCGCACAGCAGATGTTGCCGCCGAGATCTCTTGCAGCGCGTGGCTCCTCGACTTAGGGTTTTAGCCGAACCAATCTGTTCGGCCAGGAAGATGCATGAAAGCAACGCCGGCGGCTTGTTCACGTGACAATTGCTGGCTGTTGTATTGATGAAAATTGAACGCCAGCAACAGATTGTAGATACCTGGATGATCGAACCAATTCAGCGCCTGACAGATTAATTCGAAGAAAGCAAACACGATGGTGGTGATTGATGTTTAGGTTGATTTCGGCCATTGCAAAGCCGAAAACTTGATATCCCTAGCGGAGTTGCCAATTCATGTTGGTGCCTTTTTCGGTCCCAACACGGACTCACCTAAAGATTTACGGTGTTAACGGAGTCGCCAACCACCTCAATCTACAAAAATCTAAACCAAGACGGGTTTGCAAGATAAAGTCGGCTAGCGGAGCTGATTTAGAGATCAAAACCAGCCTGTAGGTCGATTTAGATCTATATAGAAATAACAACCCATCTCGTGGTCAATCAGAAGGTTTATGTGAAAAAACTACAAATGGGTACCGCACTCTCATAGCAAATTCGGATGATTTACGGCGCAAATCGATAAAGATGGACAAAATTAGGGTAAATTAGAAGACATGGCTGAAAAGTAAAGGTAACAGAACGATTCAATATATTGTGTAGGGATTGTGGTCGGGGGGTTAGAATCGAACCGAAAATAGCCCTTAGCGTTGGTCTTGCCTTCTATTGGACCCTTTCCATTTCTTACTTGGGGTGGAGACCAACTAAAACTCACAAAATACCTTCCCAAGCAAGAAAACCTGAGACCCGATAAATTGGACTCAGAGTTGGACTCAGCCGGTCAGACCAACCACATGCTGCTGGTCAACCGACCCTTTGGCGGCGGTCAGACCGGCCCCTTGAAGGAAAATGGGTCCTTTCCAAATTCGACCATGTTTTCCTATTTTCATTGTAGGTGCCAAATTTGGATGTTAACACCCTCCCTCGAATTCTTTCCATTTGCGTGGCCAAGGTTGGTTTGGAGTTGGACTACGTTGGTCGGCCCAATGATTGGGGCCGGCCAAGCTTTGTATCGGACGGTTAGTCCAATGTCTAGGTCAGTTGGCCTTCACGCTCTCTGGGCGAGGTCGGAAGTTACACCAGCCGGGCAAGCCTAATGGCCAACCAGCCTAACTAAGGCCCTATTTGGGGAGGTTAAAATTTTGAGAAGCAGCTGGTGACAAGCTAGCTGGTGAAAATTTAAAGAAGCTGGGAAAGGCAGCTTCTGGCTTTTAGTTCATTTTCTTGATTCTATAACTACAGCTTCTCAGAATCTGGGTGAAAATCTAAATGGTTTAGGAGAGCTTCTGGCAGCTGAAGATTCTAGGAGAAGCTGCAGCTGCCAGAAGCTCCAAACAGACCCTATGGAGGTCAGCAGGCCAGGCCTTCCCCTGGGTCGCCTAGTCCTTCTCTCTTCCAGTTATTTCTTGGTGACAACAGTAGCGGTATGGAGGGTGGCGGTCGACGGCTCTGAATTTATTTTTTGGATTTGATCTGCCACGTTGTTAAATTCTGTAAATGTTTTGCCAGATTGAAATTTTTGCTTGTTCTGTCACTGCTGAATGCAATGATTTTGCTTGTGAGTTCTGAAATTTTGCAGTGTAGTGAAAACCATATAAATCTGTGTATGCAACTCTGCATCAATGTATGAATGAGAATTAATGCATGTGTGTCTGGTAGATCGATACCTGCAAATTGCATCAGTGTGTGACCTATAAAATGGTATGTTGTGGAAGTTTCCCCTTCCCCTGCACCGTGCATGCACGGTTGGCACAGGGGCGAACCCTAGCCCCGCCGCTGCCCTCGTTCCCCCTCTCCTTCGCCTCGCCACTGCTAGAGTTCCGAGCGGCCAGCTGGGATGGCGGTGGCAGGGCCAAACTCCTGGCAGCACTTCGTCTTCAATGCATGCAAGGCAATGCGGCGCAAAGCTTCGGATCCGACTCCGACGCAGCTGGAACCGACATTTCCACAGTTGATATGATCGGAGCAGACTGCGCAACGGCAGCGGGAGGTGGCTGCAGCCAGCGTGGGCTGCGGCAAAGGGAGGATGCCATGAGAGGTGGCCGGTGCGAGTAATGGCAGAGGGAGGCCGCCGCGGCCGGTGGCAAGGCACGAGCGACGGCAGCGGGTGTTCACTGTGGCCGGTGGCAAGGAGGCCGCCACAGTCTGCGGCAATGGGAGGCCGCCATGGCCAGCGGCAAGGAGGCCACCGTGAGCAGCAGCAATGAGAGGTCGGCAAGTCCGGGGGAGCAGGCAAGCGATGTGCACTACTACAGAAAGGATTTTTGCAGACGGGCAGATTCGATCTTCGCATGCGGTTGGCCGGGCCGCATGCGCGAAAAGGTCTGTGAAGATCACCATTTGCGCATGCGGCCGGAGCCAGCCGCATGCGAAGATCGATCTTCGCATGCGGTCAGTTATGACGGCCGCATGCGAAAACCGATCTTCGCATGCGGCCGATATAAGCAGCCGCATGCGAAGATAGATTTTCGCATGCGGTCCAATTAAGTGGACCGTTTGGGAAAACAAATTTTCCAACAGCAAAATTAATACTCTATCGTATTTGATATTATATTTCGTATGATTTATTATCGTATTTTCGAATAGACGCATATGAGATAGTCGGATTGATGATATTACTGTAAGAAATATCAAATACATAACCATAAATTGAAACGTTGTTTACATACGAAGCATATATTACAAATATCACAACTGTTTCATCACATATATAATTAGTGTACATCTCATTGCATTTGTTCTTTCTCCCATTCTCTGAGAGGTTGAAATTTGTCTTCCAATGCGAGTTCACTCTGGTTGTCGTAGAAGAGACCTCTTGCGTTGCAGACATCACGACGGATGAATCGGCAGAGGTCAGCGCACACGTTCCAGATAGTCCTGTCGTCGAATCGTTGTGCAACATAAGGGATTTTCGGGATCTGTGCACAGCAAAGTCAACAAAAGGTTACTAAGTGAAATATGTGTTGTAGTTGGGTTTCTTTGTAAAGAAAGAAATGCTGACGTACTTGGTCACTGGTTGTTCGGTACCTCCCGTTGACTCTGAGCATCTCGCACACGTAATATCCGCACAAGTTGGTTCCCGCTGGTTGTTTGTAACACTGCGATATAATTACGAGGGACCAATCATTAGACATAATTCAGGAACTAATGTACGATAGTTTGTTGTATTGGCATATATATGTTCGTACCGGCCAGCCAGTCTTGACGGATAACTTCTTCTTGGCCGGATCATGTACTGGTCCACCTCTTTTGCGGTAGTACTTATGTGCTCTGTTAGAACAAAACAATTGTTTCTCCAGTACTAAGAAAACTAGAAGTCAAAAAAAATGTCTATTGAAATGTGTATCACTTACAAATTCAAAATAGTTAGGAATTCCATAAACGTCTCCTTGTCATAGTGTGCGGGGTCCAACGATACAATCAATTGGTCTTTTGGATATACGAGGAATAGTATGTAGTGGTCGCTGCAATTAAGAAAGACAAATTAGAGATAGAGAATTTAAAAAATGATAAATTAATTTAACACAGAAGAGAACGCTTACCTGAACGCGTAGGGGACCATCACGACATTTTTGTCGGCGTGCGCCAACATTGCTATTGCCAAGTATGTTGCTACCTCCAGCTTCTTGGTCTTGTGTAATTGCTTGATATATTCTTCCTTTTCTGGAGGGGTCTTGTCAACCAATTCCGGGCAGTCGGCTCTCATCTGTACGGTGTGTTGCGTTTTGCATATCCTTGTTGGATCGACGTAGCCAACCGATGATCCAGTTCTGTCAGCTTCGTGAAATTGCATCCTATACAATGTAAATGAAGTAATGAGATATGGTTTTTTTGTTTGGAATGATACGTGTAACATATAAGAGTTCAGACTTACAGGCAGAACGCGGCAAGGAGATTCACATCCATTTTGTCTAGCTTGTAGATGGCGTATAGGTCCCGGAAAGAGATAAAGAATATCCCATTAGGACCACTCATGAAAGCGCCTTCCGGGACGGCGACGCTTATGAAACCGAGACCCTTCCTAGCAGCCTTGATGTACCATTCATGCATTACCCTCATTTCCCAGGGTAGTTTGTTAAGAAGATAAGTTGGTAAAAATGGCTTGCCATATTCATAATTTTCAGGCACATCTGCAGATACCCAAGATTGGACTTCATCTTGGGCTCGTAGTACTGACTTCTGACTGTCTGACATGACATGCGCTAGTTCTTTTGACTTATCAGAATTCCTGAAAGCTGAAAACATGAACTTCTCCTTATCCTTGTCAATCTCCTTTGGGTCGTATGTTGATATCAACTTTGGAATTAGACGACGAGGTTCCAAGGGATTAGACCTCGGTCCGGATTTAGTTCCTTCAGGTATGGGCAGTTGTTCCACCGGAGCAGATTGGGGTGTGGGCGGAGAGGGTTGAATTGTTCGCGGAGAGGGGGGAGCTGGAGGAGCTGCCTCTTGAGCTGGGGAGGGCGGTGGAGTAGGTAGGCGAGGCGGGGACCTAATCGATGGTGGCGACGCTGGATCTGGAGGGGAAGGTGGTCCAGGAGGCGACGGTGGTGCTGGAGCGGCAGCTGTCTTTGCTTGTTTTGAGGTTGGAGTTAAAGATGTTGGTGCTGGAGCGGCAGCTGTCAGGATTATGTCTCGACGATGCCACAATATAAACTGATTTACTGCATCGCCGAGAAGTTCAATCCCCTCCGGTGCAGGGATGTCTAGTTCCATAGAAGTGTGCTCGCTATGTACCTTAGCGACTTGTACCCTTGCATAATCCTCAGGGATTGCCGTGTTGTGGAATTGCCGGCCGGGTATCGCTAAACCCGTTGCAACCTCTTTAGTCTTTCCAGCGCGGCCGATAGGTACTACGAGTGAGCACGGAGTTGGTTCGGTTATACCATCCACAGCGCAAGGAGTTGTGTCCACTGAGCCTGCACTGCTACGTACTTGAGTTGTTGGCTGTGGAGATTGGATGGTTTGCTGGCTATCAGGGAATAGCCTTGGAAAGGCCGTGGGGTTTTCAGCTGCCAACGAATAGAAGTGTTCCTTCACTTGCGCATAGATTTTGTCCGATAGTTGTTCTTTGTATTTGTCTCTCTTCTTATAGCTTGATGTGTCCTGTGGGAACCCTAACCTCCAACTCGTCTTTGACGACAAACCCCTTACACGTCCAGAGTGTTCGGCGGTCCCCAAGGCTGCAGT
This sequence comes from Oryza officinalis, assembly GCA_008326285.1. Classification (NCBI taxonomy): domain Eukaryota; kingdom Viridiplantae; phylum Streptophyta; class Magnoliopsida; order Poales; family Poaceae; genus Oryza; species Oryza officinalis. The sequence goes on from BDMV01000011.1 coordinate 14,125,771, forward strand.
AAGTTGGTCATTCTCCCTCCGTGGGACGAACTGTCCTGATCTTTCTTTCTCGGCGATCTTCTGCAAATTTTCAGTGATCTGTTCTATGTCAGGAGTCTCGAATAGTATATCTCCCTCCTCCGAGACCTGACCTGTGCTGCGCGCCCACACCCAATTCTTGCTTCGTTCCACCATGGGGTCTACGAGCAAAGGCTTGCCAGCGGCTGCAAACTTTTGCTCGGTTTCTCGCCATCGATCGACGTGCCCAGCGTATCCACTCGAACCCAATCGATGGGGATATTTGTTCTTCTTCGCCAGATCTGACATTTTTTTCCTCAACGCCAACGCTTCAGCTGTGGTACGATCCGCAACGAACGTATCCCAGTCAGCCTGCGATATATGTCCATAGTCATTGAACGGGGGGCGATTCTTCTGGACGTAATCCCGATTTAGATCGGACTTCCACTGTCGCCATCGATCTCCCATCTTTTTAAGTGCGTACTCTCTGCCTATGACCTCCGATCCAGGAGGGTACACGAAATACCTTTGCAAATCATTCCAGAGCAGTGTCTTGATGTTCTCGTCCACCTTTTCCCATAACTTAACATTGATTGGACAACGTGTCCTGACTAGAGTGCCACAGGTGTTGCTGAACCTGGACCTCACAATCGATGGCTCGACGGGCTTCCCATCCTGATCGACAGCAATCACGTTGTATGTTTCCTTTGGTAATTTGTTCTTGCTTCTCTCACCACGTCTTCTTTTCCCACTCCCGCCTGCACTCGCAGATGTATCCGTACGATCCGGGGCAGATGTAGCAGTGTCCATTTCAACTTCTTCCGATCTGCGAGTCCTCCCGGCCTTACGTTTCGAGCGGCGTCGGACTTCCATCTGCAGAACATAAGTCACTCTCTATATCATTAGGCAGATTTGGTATTTACGTACGAATTAATATATGGCTAACGATGTTCAACACTTACGGCCTGTTCCATAGGTATGTAGTCCGGATCATCATCGCGAGGAGCGACTTGTATTACTTCCATCGGGTCACTTGGTGTTCGCCACGTTTCTTCACTAGAAGCGTCAGCCTCCTTGTTGCTACCGGAAATCTGAGGAGCTTTGCCTTCTTCAGGCGCTACTGGGGCATTCGATGGAACCTTGTCGTTCGACATCTTTCACATTGACGTAAAAACAAATGAGTACACAAACCCGAATATGATTTCTCATATAACTATAAGTAAATATGTTACTACTTTTTTAAAAAAATTTTGCAAAAAGACATAGGAGTATAACTCAGTCACAGAGGTTGCCATCAGTAGATCGTACGTTTTTAAAGATCTTTGGTATTTTCGTGCATTTATCGTGTCGTTTTCGCACTCTCACTCAACGACGACGTTATATTATTTCGTAAACTAAGGAGCCGTACTATCGTGTCTTTTTTTTCTCAAATTCTGTAGGGAACATATTATTAAACAACCATTTATTAGTAATTAAGTTTTAAAATTCAAAGCTGGCTATGGCGCCTTTCGAGTCTAGGGTTATCAACTGAGCCTAACATTATATACACGACACTTTTCATTGCAATCTCTCTCCCTCTCAATCACACCAACATAAATTAAGACATGTGAGAGCTATCGGTGCGTGAATTTTGTACGTTAATTATGACAGTTTTCACAAGCCATTCGAAAGGAAAATATGTTGAAAGGATCATCACAAACTTAAATACATAGGAATCACAGGAGCAAAGCTTCCATCATATTGTTGCAGTTTATACCTCATCACTTGACCCTCATAAACAGAATTAAGTTATCATATGAAACTGGTCATCATAATGTTTCCCAAGCAAGCATTTTAGTTTATAATCATTTGTGAAAAAAGAACATATGTACAAACGGCGCATTAAATTTTATTCGGTTAAAATTAAGGCAGCTGTGCAAGGAAACCAGTTCTCAGGATCGCAAATCGAACGAGAATGGATAATGCTCAACACATACAGTAAACATGACAGGGATCAGTTTAGAAAACATGGCTATCAGTCATGGGCTATTAGAAACAGGGACCAATGTTTTCTTCATCATTTCCACCAAAACGTCAGGCTTTACAAAGAGAAGTTCGTGTAGGACAACGCATCTCGCCTGATCAAGAACAGGTCAACCATTAACACCCCACTTTCTAACCATTACTTGGCTAATCTTGGCGCAGTATAATAATCACAGAAATCTTAACTAATAAAATGCTCGTTAGATACATATAGTTTTAGGTAATTAAAGGCTAAACACAGTTAATAAGTACTAATTATATGTATACATATACATATATATATATCACATTGCAAAAAACTTCACATTGAAAAAAAAATCACATTTCATATATACATTTCACATTGCAAAAAATTCACAGTTATCACATTTCACACATACATATACATATACATATATATATCACATTGCAAAAAATGGTACGTCACAAAAAAAAAAGGAGTTACCGGCGGCGGCTAGGGTTCGGCGGCGGCCGCGGTGCGCGTGGAGGAAGAGGAGGAGGCCGGAGCCGGCGGCGGCGAGGGGGAAGGAGGAGATGGCGGCTAGGGGGAAGGAGAGGAGGCCGGCGTCGACGAGGGCGACGGCGTCGGCGGCGTGGATGCGACCGGCGGCGGCCGCGGTGCGCGTGGAGTCGGAGCCGGAGGCAGGAGCCGGCGGTGGCGAGGGGGAAGGACGAGACGGCGGCTAGGGGGGAGGAGAGGAGGCCGGCGACGAGGGCGACGGCGTCGGTGGCGTGGATGCGACAGGCGCTCGCTAGGGTTCGACGGCGGCGACGAGATTTGGCAGCCTGGCGGCAGTGTTCGGCGCGCTAAGACTTAGAAAATTTCCCCATCCCGCGCTCCCCCATATATAGGCCCAGATCATCGCATGCGGGCGGCTTTACCGGCCGCATGGAAAAATGATCTTTCCATGCGGCTGTCTCAGCGGACCGCATGGAAAGATAATTTTTCCATGCGGTCCGCTGAGACAGCCGCATGGAAAGATCATTTTTCCATGCGGCCGGTAAAGCCGCCCGCATGTGATAATGTTCTTTCCATGCGGCCATCTTAAGAGCCCGCATGCAAAAATAATTTTGCCTTTTGGTTAAACTTTTTTTTCCCATATTAGTAAACTTCATTGGTACAACTAATTTTTTTTATTACACACAATATTTTCATTGGTACAACGTTTAGCAGTTCGAAATGTGGGCCACTTTCATTCATCCCGATAAATTTAGAACACCACGACAACTAAAGGTTACAAAAGAACTAGAGCTTAATTATCTTTGCGATACCATCTGATCGAATGTACGACATATTAGTTTCGTCGATGGTTCGCTCGACCTTCTTAATTCGCATAGGAAGATCGGTAAACAATGGTACATCGTCGAACTGGTTGTAATCAGCGGGGTCTTCGATGTTGTCGATGCCGATGATCTGTTGTTTTCTGTCCACGACAATATCCATCCGTTCATCCAAAGGGTCCTTCACATAAAACACTTGAGCTACACGCTCTGCTAAAACCCAAGGATCATCCTTGTGGCCTATCTTACTGTGATCGACTATCGTTAGCCCATAGTCGTCCACGGAAACCCCTGTTGTGTCTTTCACCCATTGACAACGGAGCACAGGGATCTGGATGTTCAGGCCGTAGTCGAGTTCCCATATTTCCTTTATGGTCCCGTAATACAACTTCTTTTCACCAGTTGGGTCGATCGCTTCGACACGAATCCCACTGTTTTGTGAGACGCTTTTCTTGTCCTTCGTACTCGTGTACAAGGTAAAGCCATTGATGTCGTACCCTTGCCATGAGTTGACAATACTTGAAGGCCCACTTGCCAATCTTTGTAAAGTAAGTTGCTCCGTACAATCACCGACTGGCAGGTTTAGATCTTTGAACCATTGAGGAAATCGACGCCTGTGCTCTCTTGAAACCCAATCGGCGGATCGTCCTGGGAAGCAGGCTTTGATTTCTTCAAAGTGTCGCTCAATGAATGGCTCGACGATAGCGAGCTGTTGTAGAACGCTGCTGTGTGCCACGGCCACTGTTTTGTAATCATTATCGAAAAACTGCTTCCTACCAACAGTACCCCTTCCAGATAATCTCCCTTCGTGTCGATGCACAGGAATCCCAATGGCATTACCATCCTTTATGTAATCCATACAACACTCGACCGCCTCTTCAGTTGTGTATCCCTCTATCATTGATCCTTCGGGGTGAGCGCGATTGCGTACATAGCCTTTGAGGATTGACATGTAACGCTCATACGCCCACATCTGGTGTAAGTATAAGGGACCAAGTTCAATAATCTGAGGGACGATGTGAACGATCAAATGCTCCATCATATCTAAATATGATGGTGGGAAATACATCTCCAGCTGACATACGGTCTCCACAGCAAATGTCTGAAGGGGACCTAATTCGAGAGGATCAAATACCTTTTGTGAGATTCGATTGAAAAAGTAGCACAACTTTGTTATAACCACCTTGGTATGGACAGGTTTGACTGCCCTTATAGCAATTGGTAGGAATACCGTTAGCATCCTATGGCAGTCGTGCGCATTGTATCCGGAAATGGTCAAATCTTTCGTTGAGACTAGCTTCCTGATGTTCGATGAGAAACCACTAGGCACTCTCACCCCTTGTAAGCATTTACAGAAGGCTTTTTTCTCTTCAAGTGTCAACGAGTAACAAGCAGGAGGTATCTTGCTCTTTCCATTTGCCAGCTCTACTGGGTGAAGGTCATGCCTTATGTCCAAATTTACAAGATCATTACGTGACTTCAGTCCATCCTTCGTCTTACTCGGGATGTCCAGCAAGGTGCCGATGGTGCTATCAAACACGTTCTTCTCGAGGTGCATAACATCAATTGCATGACGGATCTCTAGGTCCTTCCAGTAATCTAAGTATCTGAAGAAAATTGAGTGCTTCTTGAATGGCAATGTAGTATTCTCCACGTCATCAACTTTCTTCCTCTTTGCTGTCTTCTTCTTTCCCTTGCCAAATACAACCTTAATGTTCTTTGTTATATCATACACGTAAGTACCACTTCGTGTTTCAGGGCCAGTCTCGTTCTCCACTGTCTTGTCGAACAATCTGGCCATCTTACGATACTTGTGTTTTCGTGGTAGAAACCGTCGATGTCGCATGTACACTATCTTCTTAGACGACGTCAGGTATTTGTACGAAGTCATATCCAGACATATCAGACACCCAGTCTTCCCTTTAATCTGACCGGATAATGAAAAGTTTGCAGGTAGATCATTGATGGTAACAAATATGATCGCACGTAGATTGAAGTGCTCCCGCTTGTACTCATCCCACAGCCGTAACCCCTCTTTCCATAGCTCCTCCATGTCCTCCATCAAAGGCTCAAGAAAAACATCTATATCGATTCCAGGTTGCTTCGGACCTTGTATGAGGATAGTGAGAAGAATATACTTTCGTTTCTGACATATCCATGTTGGAAGATTATACATTGTGAGAAGAACTGGCCATGTGCTGTGTGAGCTGCTTAAATCACCAAACGGGTTCATTCCATCAGTGCTCAACGCGAACCTTACATTCCTTGGATCCTTACCAAATTCTGGGTGCTTTGCATCAAATGTCTTCCACTGGCGAGCATCGGCAGGATGTCGAATCATACCGTCTGTCTTTCGGCCCTCTTGATGCCATCTCATCAACTCAGCATCAGTCGGGTTTGAGTACAGACGCTTCATGCGGTCCTTAATTGGTAGGTACCACATCACCATTGATGGAATTTTTTTTCGCTTACGCTCCGATGAATCTAGGTCAGTAGACTCTGTGTGAACGGGCCCATTTCCCGTTTTATACCGACTTGTGCCACACGTTGGGCAACTTTCCAAGTCTGCATATTCTTTGCGGTATAATATACAATGATTCTCACAAGCATGAATCTTTTCAACACCAAGAGATAAAGGACATATGAGTTTCTTCGCTTGATATGTATTCGAAGGTATGAAGTTAGGCTTAGGAAACAACACACTCAACAAGCTCATCAGATCATTAAAATTTGTGTCCGACCATCCATGTTTAGCCTTCAATCTCAGAAGTTCAAGCACTGAACGCAGTACCGTGAAATCCTTATCACATCCGTTCGTTTCATCGTAAAGAAGATCCTTCGATGCTTTCTCCAGTGCCTGCCAATTCTCTAACCGTCGTGATCTACCCGCTAGAACCTCAGGTTCGACATGGCGTAGCATATCTTCTATATCAAAACCGCCCTCAAAATCATCACTATCTGTGGACACGTCTACATTTAACCTTTCACGGGACATGTCTTCGATTACAAAATTCTCTGCCTCATTCATCTCCGGACTTAACTCTTCATCATCATCTTGGGGATCGGCGATTTCCCCGTGATAGGTCCAAACCTTATAATTGGCGGTGAATCCATGTTGCATTATGTGTCCCAAAATTTCGCCATGATCTACCAGCAATTTCTGATTCTTGCAATGACGACACGGACAAAAAATTTTTGCCATATTCTCCCTCAAAGCATGCGCCTTAGCCTGATCAATAAATTTAGATGCTTCCTTCATAAATATTGGCTGAGTTCTCCGCATCTCATACATCCATGACGACCGATCCATCTATATATAAAGACAATAAAATTACAGACACAAATAATAGACCGCAGGTATTTTATAAAGACGTGTAAATACATATATATATCCATCAGAAAAATACAACAATACAAGTAACTAGTATGTATAAGTGTTTACATCCAAAATTTACACATCAAAACATATATTTTGAAGCTAGATTTTGCAAAAACTAGCTAAAACAAACCTTATCAAAATTTTAAAAAAGCTATAATTTCCACCAACGAAATTTAATAAAAATGGAGCCAAATGAAGGAGGAGAGAGAGTTCTTCACCTTTCATATAAACTTTAAGCAAAGATTTCGAGTTGAAAACCTCCCCCCCTATTTGTTGCATGCATAGGAGAGAGAAGAGCTCGGTTTGAAATGGTGAAGTTCGGGCTTGCTGCAAGATATATGGGCCCATCATCGCATGCGGTCCGTTAAGACAGCCGCATGCGACGATTCATTATCGCATGCGGCTGCTTAAGACGACCGCATGCGATAATAGGCCTATTATCGCATGCGGCCGTCTTAAGCAGCCGCATGCATTATCGCATACGGCTGCTTAAGACGGCCGCATGCGATAATAGGCCTATTATCGCATGCGGTCGTCTTAAGCAGCCGCATGCGATAATGAATCTTCGCATGCGGTTGATTAACCTGCCCTCAGGGGGGCGATTTTTGCAGGCGCGCCCACAGGTCGGCCGCATGCGAAGATAAAGCCCCCCCGTACAGAAAAATGTTCTCTGTAGTAGTGGTGGGTGAGGCTGCCCTGGACGGATGAGGTCTCTGACCGTTGCTACGAGGATGGCCGATGTGGGTGATGACTCTGTGGGCTACGAGAGATGGCGTCGCCTGGGCAGAAGACCCTGTGAAGGCGGGTTTGGGCTTGCCAGCGTTGGGGCGCTGGTACTACATAGGTGTGGGTTTGTAGAGGTTGTTTGGGCGGTGGAGCTCTAGGGTGGTAACGGCAAGCGCGGAAGAGGGTGTGGCAGGCGAAAGCCTAGCTCGGGATTCCCTAAACCTGCAGCAACGACATCTTTGGGCACCGTGACACCCCCTTGGGTCGTTGTCGAGCTGCTACCTTCTCTCTATCTAGCAAGACACTTCGGATGAAAACCCAGTCATGTTGGACAGGAGACGATCGGGCCTATGGTGTCATGACCTCCCTGGAGGCATTGTCTAGGAGGTCTTGTCCCCCGTCATTGCCGCCTTTTCATTGTTTGGGTGTCGGCAGTTCTTGTTTGTCATCATCAGGTTGGGGTGAGGGACGAGTGGATCTTCTTCTCTCTCGCTCTCTCCCTCACCTCAACCCTTCTACGTGAGGACAACCGATATCTCATCGATGGTCCCTTGTGAGGAGTCGGTGTGTGGAGGGGGGGCATTTGCGACCACTCTGTAGGCCTAGTGGCGATCAGCCATGCTTAGTGACGGTCATCTTGGAGCTAGCGCCTTCTCTTGGGTTTTGGAAGGAGCTACTAGCGTGTGGCAATGGTATGTTTGTTTTTGTTTTTTCTCCTGGTAATGACCACCCAAGGATTGTAATCCTGTATTTTTTTTGGCTATATTAATATGAAACTTCACACTGTCGTATGGGTCATTTCAAAAATAAAATTGTATGTTGATTGAAGTTTTTCTTTTGGGAAATGGCCATCCTTGACGAGTTGTCCTATGAACCCGCAGTGATAACAGTTCAAAAATGACGGCAGCAGGGGAGCCCTTTCTGTACTAGTGTACCCAGGTGGTCCCTGAGCTGAAAAAAACGTATGCTCTTGAGCGCTTTCTTTCAATCATTGATTTTGGTAATGGAAAATGCATGTGTCAAGGAATTGATCAATTCTTACAGTCTATCCATACTGCTTCATTCTTATAGTTAGCACATGAACAATGTATCTTCATTGTATTATTACTAAAATCAGTCAATTTAGATACTTCATCCACAATCATAGCATAAAAAATTATATGCAACATGGTGCTTTCACTATTTTGCATGCATAGATCCATCACTAATAAGACATAAAAGTAAATAAAAATGTAAGAAGAGATGGATTGCATGGATCTAACCATTATTGAAAAATCCACCGAAGATTTCGAGTTCAAAATATCCCTTCTATATTTTGCTTATTTTTTAAGACAGAAACTTCGTATGAACTATGCAGAACTCGAAAAGGAAGAAGGTTATGTAGGATAATTTTCCCAAACGTATCACTTAAGGTGTTGCCTAAAAAGATTGATCTTCGTAGGCAGAGCACTTAAGTGGTCCGTCTGGGATAATATCCTATCTTCCCAGACGGCTAAATAATGCGTCGCTTAACAAGATGTATCTTCCTAGGCGACGACTTATGTGGTCCGTCTGGAAAGATAGATCTTCGCAAGCCTCCCCTTCTCATCTTGCAGGCGGACCGGTAGAGGCAAAATTTCTTTCAGCATAAAAAATAGGTGTACCTCATCTGAGAAAATGATTTTTCGAGTAGCGTGAGGCACGACCAAATCCAGCCCTATGATGTTGAGATAGAGAAAATGACTTACGGGGATTATGTTTGTAGGCGGGGTGTTGTTGTGCAAAGTGTCGTTAGTCCAAAAATTCAGTCTACCACCTAATTTAAGCGGCGATGTGTACTTTGATAGAGTGGCTAGAGCAAATATGGAGGCACACCATCACTGTTTCTCCCTGCACCTAAGAAAAACCTTACTCTTGAAATTAATGCCCTAATTAACCAGAGAACAACACTCCAGTACATACATCCTTATGTTCTAAATTTATGCCTTGTCACACATGGATATAAATATAGAACATAACATATATCACTAAATTTAGTCCTATTCCCGTTGAACACTGTTTCCTTTAGATGGATACTGAATACTGAATACAGTTGAATGAAAAGTGTACAATTGGTTGGATTATTGGTGCACATCAATCAGTCATTGTGTGGGGGTTATGATGCTCAAAGCTATAGGTAGTGGGTGAAGACTGTAGGACTTCAGTGCAACACCAAATATGTCTATTCCTTTTGCATGATTGCAATGGTCCAGCCGACACAACGATCAATCCAGCTACCTGGCGTTCTCTGTACATGTGCCGAGTGTGCATCATGCTGATGTAGTTCACCACGCAAGCAAAGCGTGCTCAGGCAAAATCTAGAGAAAATTAGCTAGACCACTCGAAAATTATGTTTTTTTTAATTGCATCCACAACAGTAGTTTTTTTTTCATTTTTTGAAAGGAATCAGCATGAGAATGTGCCACAACAGTAGGTCATATGTGTCCTGCATTGTTCATGAACAATGTTGTGAATACCACAAACATTAGGTCATCCAAAATATTTACTCTGTTCTCAGTTAATGATGTGAGTGGTATCTATACCTGCAGCCACCTTGAGTTGTACGTTTCAGTTGGTTATTTTGTCACACATGATAATATTCCCACAATGACGATAATTGAGTTTTAGTTTTAGGTTTCCTAATAAATATAACAGTGACATTACACAAATAATTAGTTGCACAGAAATTCAATCTCAAATTTTATTGCCCTACACCGCAGTCTTGTATAGGCACCATCAATAGCGGATGATTTAATTTGCTTCTATAGCCTTATATATGTTTTAACGTAAAGACTAGATTAAATAAAATTATCGGAAATATATGTTGATTTAACTAACAGCACATGACTAAGTACTAATGTCATAACTATTTTTTTTAATACGAGCAGCACAGGATGGCATGATGTTTCATATTGATATAGCAAGAACAAAAAATTAAGACTTGAAAGGCTATAGTTAGGCGGGAAAAAGGTAACCACCATCACACGTTGATAGTGCCTACACATACCAACAGACTAGCACCTCACGCCGACATCTGCTATATGAGATCAAAAGACGCCAGAACCACAATGAAGCCATAACCAAACCGCCCACCAATGCCTACAGACAACTAAATCCACGGTCTACCAAACAACTGAGAGGGGTTGTAGAGGGAAAGAGCAAGAGAGAAGAAGATTCACTTGTCCTATGAACAGGTGTGCCATCGTCCAGAAGTATCAGCCCAACCGTCTGAAGGTAGAAGGCATAAACTGAACCTCCTATGCAATGCCTACCAAAGCGATGCCATCGCCAGCTGAGGAAAAGAGGACAAGGTTTTCACTTGGGGTGTCCTGTCAAGGGGAGAGCACGACACATCGAAAATGCCTTCTGAAGGGATAACGACACTCAAAAGTATCTCCATTGATGACCAAGCAAATCACTAGGCTAGGCTTTCGCCCGCCGCCTAGCTATCCCCAGCAGTTGCAGCCACATTGACTCACCAGCCTCCAACATTACCGGTGTGAGGAAACTGCTGGCCGATGCTCCTCAGCCGACCATCCTCAACCCAACTCTCCACCCTAGGCTGCCGCAGGCCAAATCTGCCACAAGGACTGAGCACATCCATCCTCCCTTAATGTCGATCTGTTCTGTCACTGTCGATGTCATCGACAAATGCCATGGACCAGATCGTCACTGCACTGAGCACAACTACCATCTCCATGCTAGATCAGGTCCACAAATGCAGCCCAGCGCCACCCAAGATGACATAGCACGGATCGTCGCAAGGGTTGACAGCACCCAACCTTTCCCGATGTGGATCTAACCCACGGCGTTGTCCCCGGCTGAGCTCCTTCTTCTCCTACCCCTTCTCCTCCCTGCTATGCTAGGGCCCGCTATGGAGGGTGGATGTACCATTCATCGGTCGCCACGCGTCGAGCTGCCTCCTTGACCCTCCGGCCAAACCATGCTATGGACATCCTAGGTAATATATCGTCCAGTCTCCAACATGACCAACAAACGTATTTTGATGAGTGGGATCTGTACACACATAAATAGCCACTCATCCTTAGTATATCCACAATCACGGTTGACACCTTTCAATATATTAACCACGATGCCAAGTAGTGAGTAAGAGAGATTTGATGGAATAACTTGCCAGTCAACTTTAACCTAAGATATGCACGTCAAACCACTCAAAGGTGACGAACAATTGTGTTACATATCTTAGGGGACTTGATCAAAATCGCTACATTCCACGATCATCTCAATTACTCAAAAACCTTACTCATGCTTAGCTAGTCCCAAAGAGAAGCAACTAGGCTCGCAATTTTATCAAAAGCAATTGATAAACATCACAAATGCATAAATATGGATAAAAGGGCAGCAAGGTACATACGACTTAACCGGGTTTTTAAACCTGTCAAACAACACAAATGATACTAGTGGAAGTCTCATAAATTCATATAAGCAAAAGTAAAACCCGTGGTGTAGCAACCATCCCACACGTGCAACCAACCGGGGCAAGAGCCGAGCTGAAAACGCTATTTACTACCCTCACCGCTCTTGGTAGGGTAGCAAGGACACTCAACCACGCCGGTGTCCTCTCCTGAAAATGCAGGCATCAAGTTAAGTACAAGATTGTCCTTACAAGTCTTACATATTTTAATATACGTACACAAAGAAGAGAGGAGTGTGCAAGCTTCTATCTTGGAAAGATGTTATAATAGTTCACGTTTTGCATAAAGATAGTTTTATTCAGCAAGTAGTCAATTGAAAGCATAGCATTTCTAAAACTATCATAATCTGACATTTCTGAACAGCAAGCATGTAAATCTAAAATTGATCGCAAATGAGCACAACCGGTGCTCTCATCACAATCCGTGGGCTACCTTTGCCAAACCTTTAATTCCAAACATAAACATCACCATATCCATGACTAAACCAAACCATTTAACCCAAAGTTTGAAGCTAACATGATTGAGAAACACATCAAGCATTGTCTGTAACCGTAGACATGGCTATTCGAATAGTTTTTACTCTGATTAGAGGTGTACAATTTTATCCACACGAAATGAACAAGGATCAAATACTTCACACGCACACAGGTGTGACCTACAACTGATACAAACTCATAATATGTCATTTCCTAGTCACACCCCAACCATTTAAACCATTCCAAGGCCCCCGAGGACTTAGCTACGTGCGTGTGATGTGGCTAAGGCAGGCTCACCATCGCGGGATAAACCCCCTGCCAAAATTAGACACACCCCAGGTACTCCAAAGGAAAACCACCCTCACGAATGACTACTGAGGCGTAGATGATCACAGTGCAACATAGTACTAAGTCAAGCTATCCCATGTCCAGCATATGGAAGTACGTAATGTGCTTGAATAGATGTCACTATGTTTGGTCCTTGGCAACTAGATGGGACTACATTTATCAGGGAAACACCATCCCTTCATCGCCCAATCATCCGTCCAAGTCAAAGCATGTGTTCCATATTAATTATTTAAAGTTATCAGATTTTATGCCCATATACCGTAGGTAATGACTAAGTCCAACCGGTGGCTCCATCCATCTATTTTTCCCTATTGAACATAAGCATGGCTAAGCATTATAAAAGAACAAAACATTCCCATGTATTTCTATGTAGAGGTTACAGGGATAAATGCATAACAATATAACCATGTGTAAATGCAAGACATAGTATATAATCAATTTTACCAGAAACTGTTAGTTTAAAAGTTGACCTACATATGCACATATACGTATAGTTTTACAAACAAATCAATTTAGCGAAAAAATGGGTTTAATATGCATAGATACTTGCCTTGTTGCTACAAATAACCACACTCAACCTCAGGGTCTTGTGCTACGTACTTCGAATTCTCCAAATCTACAGATAAGAGGAAAATATGCAAATAAGATTAAAAAACATGCATATGCAACATGCTCTATAAATCATGGCATAAATACAGTAGGTGGAGGGTACAATAACATGATTTTAGGAACAGCAATCATCTCATTTCTGTGAACTACCCTAGATCATAGGAAATGCTGACATTTTCTAGTTCGATTTCACAAGTGCTATCATTTTTAATTAAAAGACCATAACTCAATGGTTCTAACAAAATTTGGTTCACTGTGTTTTCAGTTACAATGATTCAGATAAGAATTTTACAAATTCAACAAAAAAAAGATGATTACTTCATTGTTTAAACTTATTCTGGGAGGTAGTTTTGTCAAATTCTTCTATTTAGCATAAATTTCCTAGAGATTTTACAAGTCCTATGTGTAAAATAAGTGTTTTTGTGCTAGTCAAAATTTTAGTGACATTTTCTATATAGAAGTTGGAAAGTTTTATTATACAAACATAATGACCACAAGTTTATGGATACATAGAAATTTGGTTCACTCAAAAATGAGTTAGAAAGAATTACTAATGGATTTTTGAAGTTTGCCTATTTTTCAGTTTTTTCAACTTTTCTTTTGGACTGTACTTTTGTAACTCGAACCCTGGGATTTCAAAAACTTGCAACGAGGTTCAGCTTCTTCTCCACAAGCACAGACAGAGTAGCATCATGGCTGGCGTGGTTTGTTGCTGGCGCCAACGGCTGTTGGTGGCTCACATGGGGACGCGACCAAAAGTGAAAATTAAGACTGTGTTCTTTTCTTTTCTTTCCTAACTTTTACTCTCTCATTTTTTATGCACACGCTTTCTGAACTGTTAAATGGTATGTTTTCTAAAGTTTCTATATGAAAGTTTTTTTTAAAGAAACATATTAATCCATTTTTTATGTTTTTAAGCTAATACTCCCTCCGTTTCATATTATAAGTCACATTGAATTTTTTAAAGTCAAACTTTTAAAAGTCTGATCAAATTTATACGAAAATATAGCAATATTTATATCACCAAATTAGTTTTAATAAATCTAACATTGAATATATTTTGATAGTTTCTTTATTTTATGTTAAAAATATTGCTATATTTTTCTATAAACTTGGTCAAAGTTAAAGTAATTTGACTTAAAAAAAAATCAAAACGACTTATAGTATGAAACGGAGGTAGTACTAATTAATCATATGCTAGTCTATCATTTCATGTTCTGTGCAGGAAGGCAAGGGTTCCCAAACCCTTTTGCCGAACACAGACTAGGAGAAAGTCTCTGCGATTCCATTCCTCTACTCTTCCTGGCCGGATGTTGCCGGAGATGGCCGGGAACTTGTCGGCAACGAGTCCGAGTGGTGGCTGCTCGTGGGCCGCAGATGCATGTGGCAATTAGGTCATGATCCAAGCAAAGAGAGGCATGCAAGAGCACCCTGAGCCTCCCAGGAAGCTTACCAAGAGGTTGGACAAGGGTGGATGAGCTCGGTGAGATCGGGCAGCACGGGTGGCGGTGGAGTAGACCGGTGGCCACAGCAGCACAATGATTGCTCGATCTACAGCTTGCATGCCAAAATCATTACATGCAACAGGTGAAACACAATCCAAGGTTGCTACTACTGGAAGCAATTGACAAATGGCTCACGAGTTGAACGGGAATCGATGAAGGCAACGCTAGGTCAAAGACGAAGAAAGACGGTGAGCGATCTCACTCCTCGATGCACGGATTCATGGGGTTCTCATGGTGTTTCGGAGAGGATGATGATGTGGTTGTTGGCCCAAAATTGAGAGATGTTGGTCCAACTTGGAGGAAATCTTGTTGCACCCAAAAGCTAGCTCAAGAGGTGGGAGACATGGGTTGTCAATTCCCTTTTGGTCCAAATTTCAGAAATTTTCATACTTTTTTTCCTGAAGTTATTTGAAAAATTAACAAAATTTGATTAAAATTTAATAAACTTTGACCAAATTCAAAACGAATGGAAAAAAACCAAACATTTCGGCTGACATATTTGCTTGGGGGTAGGCGAAATTACCGAAATTGACAACCCTGTGAGAGACTCCTAGACTTTTAGGTTGATTCAACTCTCCCCAAACAACTAACTAATGTGGGACTATTCCCAACAGTTGTGCTGGTGGCGAAACACCTTTGTCGGATTCGCTCTGAGGCGGCGGGAATGGCAATGCGACCCCACGGCTGCACGACGTCGACGGTGTGGCCACTCTCCTAGAGCCCTGCAGTGAAGCTGCGTTGCCAGCGATCGGCTGTAAGGCAGAGAACAAAATTAGGGGGGTAACTATGACATGCATAAAGGAGTAGAGGACGTGAACGAGACGTTCTTCCCGGCGGCTGGCGATCGAAGAGGGCAAGGAGAGCCCTCCCTTGTGGTGTTCTGCGTTCTTTTTTTATTAACTTAAACTTCACTTTTCTTAAAACACTAGTTCAGTGAGATCACAAACCACCAGAGCGTTTACAAATTCCGGGAGGGGGGCAGGCTAGATGGACACCTTCCCTGGATCCCACTCCACACCTTTCTTAGCTAAAACGGGAGCACAGTTATTACATAAACGAGGAACAAAAGAAATGTTTACTCTGCCAAATTCTAATTGGATGAAGGACTTTAGCTCCATAAAAATCACGCCCCGGATGCTTGATCATAACCATTTGACTTCAAAGCGGTCGCTAGAATAGCTGAATCATTCTCCACGCTGATATGTGAGATGCCATGTACTGCCGTAGCACGCTGAGCAGCCAAACAGGCTTCAGCCTCTGCACAAAGTGCATCATGCACTGCTTCAATTTTCCCAGCACCAGCAAGAACACCATGGCCATCATGATCTCGAATTATAAAACCCCATCCACCACATTTGCTAGCCACTCAAAAAGCACCATCAATATTGAGCTTTAGGTCACCATGAGCAGGAGGGCACCAACGCTTGAAGGTAGTGATCCCTCTCTGCAGTTTATCAGGTTTAAAAGAATCTATATCAGCCAACATCCTCATGACTATGCACTACCTCCTCTGGTGACCTTCTTTCTTCACCATAATTTATCTTATTCCACGCATCCCACCTATTCCACAGGAGTAGTATCGGGGACAGCTTGCAGTAGTTCCCCATTGATAGAAAATATACTTGCAGACTTCCATTGTCGAGCAGACCTGAACCAACTCGAGATGAATTTGTTCCATATTCATCAACCCCCAACATGCTTTCACGAATTTGCGAAGCAGTGACCCCCATCCTCATCCAATCTCATGCAGACCGGGTATCTTGTATCAATTTCCATCCCTCCCTTCTTAATATTCACGCGAAGGGGCAAACTATTGTGAGCCAGACGCCATAGGAACTATTTCACCTTTGGGATATTATGCATCTTCCACAATTTTCCCCAGTCCAATATAGTTGCTTGCACCGTGCCAGATGATTCACCTTTCTGCCTCACTGATCTTCGTTCTTTTTTGTCCTCCCGCACATGATAAGCTGACTTAACTAAGAAGGTCCCCTTCGAGTCAATGTGCCATGCCACTGTATCCTCCATATCTCCTCGAACCAGTATAGCCAAGATATTCTTTACATCCTCCTCCCAAAAAATTTCGTGGACTAATTCCTCATCCCATTTATTCGTTCTTGGATCAATAAGGTCAGAAACCTAATTTAGAACTGTACCCCTTCTTGGTGTGATAGGTTGGAGCATGACACCCGCCGGAATCCATGGATCGCTCCACATAACTATCTAAGTACCATCTCCAACTCTCCAAATCAGTCCCGCTTTCAGAGCTTGCACACCACGAACTATACTTCTCCATGAGTAAGATATTCCTGGCCCCTCCTTCACCTTCAAGAGCTTCCCATCCGGGAAGTATTTGGCTCTTAATACCTTCGCACAGAGTGACTGAAGGTAAAGCAACAATCTCCAACCCTGCCGCGCTAGCATGGCTAGGTTAAACAGATGTAAATCTCTGTATCACAGTCCTTTTTCTTTTCTGCTACACAAAAAATCCCAGGATAACCAATGCATTTTCTTCTCATTATCTGGTTGGGACAAAAAAAGGAACAAATCAGAGTGCTGATCTCATCACACAGTGTTCTGCATTCTGGAGGGCAGTGAGGAGTTGGGAGATGCGGTTGTTGGCTTGGAGGCGAGTGGGAGGTAGGGGACGCCCACCGATGGCACACGTGTAGACCATCTCCTGCTCTCGTCCAGGGCGTGTTCTCTTGTGTGGCTGAGTGTTGAACAGAGGCGGGGCCAGCTTGGAAGGCTACCATGGTAAACTAGGTAGGGGTAAGGAGGATGGGTAAGAAACAGAGTGAACAATTTTCAGGATTTTCAGTATTATCCTGCTCCAATCTTCATCACTCTTTACAATTCAGTTGAATAAGTTATAAGGATGATTAAAAGTGATGGATTTGTGTGGTGGTAGCCCAAGTTATCTAGATTCTTATTTTTTTCAAGCTGCATTCAAAATTTCAATTTATTTTACCCCAAAAAAAAGAAAAGAGGCTAGGCTGCAACTTGATCGAATTTATAGGAGAACAAAACTAGTGATATAAATTCGGAAAAAAATATGTTAATTCATGATAAATAATTTAGTATTTGAATAACTAGATGAGAATGCCAAAAACATAAACCGTTTTTTCCAGCACATTAATTAATTCATACTGTCAACCACAATGTACTTTTTCTACCACGCATACATATAGTTCCCAAATTACTCACATCAGATTAATTTGAACCAAACTACCATTAGATGCCGCCTTCTTGTCCTCCTGATCAGCGACAGCATCAGCAGCAGCAACCCTCTGGTCATTCCTGTACACATACCTCCACGCAAACAGGAGGTACGCCATGAACGCCACCAGCTCGATGCCACACACCAGCCAGTAGAACAGATCCAGCCTGCTCCCGTTCATGTTCGCCCCGTCCAGCCACCCGCCGCCGCCGCCGCCGTGGCGCCGCCGCGTGACGCGGTTGACGAGCTCGATGAGCATGGTGTTGAACCACGCCGCCATGCCCAGCATGCAGTAGAAGATGGAGCTCCCGATGGACTTCATCCCGTCGGACGCCTCGCTGGAGAACAACTCGAGAAGCCCCACGAAGGAAGTGACGTCGACGATGCCGAGGAGGAAGAACTGCGGCGTCAGCCAGAACACCGACATGGGCACGGCGGGGTCGGCAGCCGCCAGGCTCTTCCGCTTGGCCTCGACGGCGGCGGCGACTGTGCAGGCGGCGAGGGAGGAGACGAAGCCGACGCCGATCCGCTGCAGGTGGGTGACGCCGCCGACGCGCCCCGTGGCGCGGCGCAGCGCCGGCACGACGGCGCGGTCGTAGACGACGAGGATGACCATCTGGAACACCGTCGGGATGACGAAGAGCATCGCCGGCGAGACGCGGATGGCGCCCAGCCGAGTGTCCATGATGTTCCCCTGCTGCACCGTGAAGGTGAGGATGACGGACACCGGCATGTACCCCAGCGACGCCGTAAGGAAGATGGGCACCATGCGGAGCACGATCTTGGTCTCCTCCACCTGCGACACGCTGCACAGCAACCACGCTGATCCGCCGCCTCCACCATTGCTGATGCTTCCGTGGCGCACTATCGCAGCCTTGTCAAGACACCTGCAAAACATCCGAACAGCATTTTTCATTTGGTTTACTATATTTCGGGGGAAAATGGAATTGAATAAATTTTGATCAAATTTGAATATATTTTTTTTGCTAAATTCACAAAAAAATGAAATTTTCGGACGATTTAATTTCGATTTTTGCAGATCTTACTTTAATCCTCGTGTTCTCTGAAGAATCTCAAGGCATTTAGTAGAGTCATCGTTGGTTGGCTGGTACAGTTCATCAGGGTTCTCAGGCAACTGAAGATTTCTTTTCTTGAATGCTACCACCAGGACCTGGATTATGCAAAGTCAGTCAGTGGTTTTCCTAGGGGAAAGTGTTTTCAAAAGCTTCTGCTTAACACTTTTTGTTCTTTTATATAAAAGTAAAAAAGCCATACAAATGTCAAAAATTTAAATGTATAGTAAATAAAATTGAAACAATACTCCCCCTATATCATAATGAAGATGTTTGACTTAAAACAGAACCGAAACATCTAGTTTGACTTAAAACGGAACCAGAACATCTTGTTTGACTTAAAACGGAATCAGAACATCTTAGGATATGTTTCTCTCCGACATGCAAAATGATTTATTGATTAACGCATGATTAATTAAGTTTTAGCTAATTTTTTTTAAAAATGGATTAATATGATTTTTTTTGAAACCATTTTCGTATAAAAGTTTTTTTGCAAAAAAGGTATCGTTTAGCAGTTTCAAAATCGTTCGCACAAAAAAAAGAAAGAGATAAGTTGGGAAAGTGAACAAAACAACTCAGTCTTAGAATATGGTGACTTGAAGCATGAAAAATTTTCCAAACATACCTGCAAGATTCTTGTAATGGGGCTGCCGGCCGGCACCTTGTTCCGGTATGTCGGCATGCCGGCGGCCCAGACGACGAGGCCGAGCAGCACGACGGCGGCGCAGACGCCGAAGCCGACGTCCCATCCCTTGTTGTCCTGCACCCAGACGATGGACACCAGGCCGACGAACGCGCCGAACGAGACGGCGAAGGTGTACCAGTTGAAGAAGCTCGCCGCCTGCCGCTGCTCCGCCGGGTCGGCCTCGTCGAACTGGTCGCCACCCAGCGCCGGCAGGCACGCCCTCACGGCGCCCTCTCCGACGCAGATGAGGTACAGCCCCAGCATCAGCAGGCTCAGGTTCGAGCCGTGCACAGGCTCGCAGGTTCCCGGCGGCGGCTGGTTTGTAGCGGCGGCGCCGGCGAGCTGGCATGGCGCCGGGTGCAGCGAGGGGACGTGTGCTTGGATGGCGAGGAGGATGTAGCCCTGCAGAGAGAATAGCCACGCTTTGAAATGTAATTTTTTGAGATGCTTAAAAATACTTCATCCGTTTTATATTATAAGTTCTCTTACTTTTTTCATCTTGAACCTAGTTTTGTAGAAAAATATAGTAAGATTGTAAAAACAAACAAACAAATTATCAAAATGTATTAAATGTGATACTAATTTTTTCTATAAACTTTATCAATCCTAAAAATGTTTAACTAACAAAAGTCAAAACTTTTTATAATATAAAATAGAGAGAGAATGTAACTAGTATTGGAAGAAAAGAAACTGCATGTATTTTGTGGTACAAGTTCCTGAATATGTCAGTTTAGTTGAAATTTGTGTAGAAAACACTAATTATTTCTACAATCCAAAGTTCGAATGACTTTGGAAAGAATGTGACTAATTAAAAATGATGAAAGTATATATTAATTATCTGTAAAAATGTGATTCTTTAATTAATTTTGAAAATATAAAAAACCAATATTTTTGTTGTTAATTTATGATAAAATATATTCCAGTTTAAATATGTCTTTTTATAAAATATAAAACGTGATAAGTTAATTCAACCATCCAGCGTTATGGTGAGCCTGTGTCAAATATATATATAGCGGGTTTGGGCGTAATGCTGAAGATATACCGTTCTTCTATTTGGACATCCTAAATTATATTTTTCCAATGCGTAGTTCATACTTCCTAATCCTCTTTCTGTCGCTGCTAATTAACAACACATCTCTTGATGGCTAAATTTAACGTCATTTTTTGAAAGCGAAACTAAACGTCATTTTCTTATATATTATTACACTATAGCAACAGATTATGAGACCAGACAATGACCCTTAACCTACTAACACCAGAGCACACGACATTGCACCAATAAATCGACCAAAATTTTGATGTGCACATCAGCATATAAATCATTACAATGACATAAACCATGTATGATGTAGTCCCTTTTTTTTGCACTTTAGAAAAAATACCGGAGTTTACTGCACGAGCCTTTTCTTTTCGGGTATATGAAAAATAGAGCGACCATGCCGCAAGTATTCTTTCTGTCAGCAAGATCTCGTTATCCTTAAGACTTACCCTTCCGAGTTTTTCTTAAAAAAAGGGCTCAAATTTTTTTGATCCGTTAAAATTTGGTTGAATATGGTTCAAACTATTTCAAATTCATTTTTTCCCTCGATCTGAACTTCAATTATTCAATAAATCTAAACCCTTATCCTTTCCAATCTAATAGATCAAATCTCTATTTATACTACGAACATAACTACTCGTAGTATAATCACTGCCAGACTTAATTTGTTAATCGAATACTTTTATGTTTTTTGAGTTCTATTAGATCATATTTCTCCCGAGTGTTTTAGTCTGTTCCCAAGAGTTTTTTACCATTCGTGAGCCTATTCTGATATACTCTTTCGCATCTTACAATGACATTTGAACCGCTCGCCTTTTCTAATATAATATATATCATATCTATTTATACTACCATCTTAACAATCTGATATAATGTACTATCTATATTGCCATATTAACTGCATGATAGTATAAGAAACTTCTTTAACAATATAGAACTAATAAATTAATTAATTGTTGAGATCACTTCTAATAGTGCTAATAGTGCTAGTAGTAAAATAATACTGGTAGAGACCAATGTAAAATTACTCGAAACCATGAACAGTTGTTGTGTAAAAATTAACTGCTACATCAGTAGTAGTAATACGGACCAAGATCTCGATAGGGGCGAAGAAGAGAACGGTGTAGACGCGCTTGAGGTAGGAGTCGGCGAGGAAGGCGGCCGGGATGGTGAAAACCTGCATCATGGCGACGAAGCCGGCGGAGGTGGTAGAGGCAGCGGCGACCCCCATGTTCATCTTCACGCTCAGGTAGCTCACGATGTTCGTCATGTTGCTGATGTTCGACACGTTGCTCAGCCACACAAGAACTGCATGCCAAATTGAGTATAGTTAACTGTGTATAGATGCATGTTGCGACGATGCAAGCATGGTTGTCTACTCTTATCATGTAAGATACATGTAAAGTTTAATGAGAAATTAAACTAAGCCTAGATAACTTTCCAAATATGCTTAGGAAAAGTGCAGGTGTGTGTATCTTGAAACTAATCATTTTGACTGGTAGGTTGGTCACACCGTCACAAACTAAACATATGCCTGCCAACAAGCTGAAGATTTCCCCACAACTTACGTCATGCTAAAGGTTCAAATAAGCAGGCATGTATCATTTGACTGGTAGGTTGGTTGCAACAAAAAAAGGAGTCTCAATTAAGCTGAAGTTCCCCCCACACCACCACAAAAGTACATCGTGCTGAAGGTTGAAAGTATGAATCAAAACCATCTATGGTTATCCTAATCAACAATTGCCATGCATTGGATATTTCAGGATCAGATCACTCAACCAATATGGGAATCAAGAAAAGCGATTATCTAAAAAGAGAAATCAAGAAAAGCAGATCCAAGGTCTATCATTTCATTTATGCTTATGCTTTTCCATATAACTTATTAGAAACCAACAAAGTTTGAAATTAATTAAGTTTATGGGTAAAACTTTTGTATGTGTGTCTTTAGCGATGAAAAACAAATTCTGTAAAATAAACTACGATAAAAAACCACAAAATTAACTTCAAGGTTAAGTTCTAAAATCAAAATTTGGTTTATAAACACAAGCATAATTGAAACGAAAATTATTCAAAGAATGATCCAAATAACCAAAACACATAAGGAGCTTTACTGTGGATGAAGATGGACGCCCTGACTCCTCCATGCTTCCTGGTGTCCACCGGCCTCCCCCTCCAATCCACTAGCCCTGATGAGCTGCCCATCACCTCTACTCTCTCTCTCTCTCTCAACTACTGAATCAGATTGTGCTCTGCTCTGCTCTGCTGCTTATATATTTCTCCACATGTTTTCAGAGAATGATTCAGAAAGAAAGGTGAGAGCTAATAAGTAAGAGGGCAGAAGAATTATTGGTGTGCTATCAGTGCCCTCTGACAACGATATAGCATAAGGCAATAGCGTTTGCCGGTTGGTGCTTGAAATGGATTGAATCCATGTCGCAGAACAGAGAATATATATCTACTACGGCAGAGGCCGCTTCAAGTAAGATGAGAGCTAACTGTCATCAATTTTTTTTTGCTCTTTCTTTTCTTTCTGTAACAGTAGTGCATATCTTGCAAGGAGAATATTAATTATATTATACGCATGGATACGCTAATAACCTGTCCAGGAAATTGAGGAAGGTCAGGACTCAGGACAAGAAAAACGGTTGCTTTTTCTTCTAGGGGGTATGTATTATGTTATTCGAGGATCACCTGATCAGGTCGATCGACTAGTCAGTCATTCTAGCCTAAAATGGAGTTGGGCGCCTCCGGTTCATACAGCTGGCCACTATTTTGTAATACATGTGCTAGATGAAAATTGCACGGAACAAAAGTAGATATGAGCTGTAAAATTAACTTTTTATATTGCTATATAATTTAATTTATATTTTTCGCTTTCTATATCTTTCTATAAGCTAATAATTGAGATGTATGGTAGGGCTTTGTCAATGGACTATATCCGAAGACGATATTTGAAGGGTATGGGATCATTGGAACTAGGTATACGCGAAATCGAATCAAGCAGACAAAAAACAAAGATTTATACTAGTTCAATCCCCTTGAAAGGTAATAGCCCTAATCCAGTTTATATGAGTATATGGATGGAAATAGATCACAGTATACAGTGAGGAAGAGGACAACTAGATGAATTCGTCGACTAAAAGCTGTCAAGAACAACCCGACGAGATCTATTCGACGAATATGGCACTAGCACCCTCTGGATTGCTCCTGTGTATGGCTTTGGCTACGGCTTGAGACTCATTCCCCTCCGTGAACAAGAGGGCCTTATATTTATAGAACAGATCATATTCTTTTCCAAGTAAAACTCGGAGAGATAGAAAAGGATACGGGCCAAAGGATACCTTATCTCCTCCTACTAGAATTCTAACACCTTCTATTCTGAGGAGATAATTTCCTTCTTTATTGGTCGTATTTTCTTACTAATAGGACACCTTCCCATATACTATTAGGTATATGGTATTACCGTATTCCATTAACCCTTTTCCACGTATAGAAGGTATGCCTTATCCTTGATACTGACAGTAGCCCCCAACTTCAATGCAAATAAATTGACCAGTGTTCCCGAGTAGAGATTCTGAGAACAATCGTTGTTGAACTCGCCAAGGTCCTCTCAGTAACCCAAGAAGGCACAGAGTACGTGACAAGGTCCTCTTATTCTCCTGATGCGAGAACTTGACATGAATTTGAATTTGGATTCAAGTCAAAAACTTTGAATTGGAATAAACAAATCAGCAAAAATCCCAGCGATCATCTCTCCATCTTCCTTGGAAATCAAATCGCCAGACGTGACTTATAAATTTCACTTTTGAGATTCATTTGGGTTCTGCTCGCTCAAACGAAACCATAACTTTCCAGACTGCTCTCCCAACTTTCTCCACCTACATCCTCGCAAAATCTTCACCTCACATCCTTTCTCAACTCCTTTCAATAATCCTCATGGATCTTCCAAAATCCAATATCAAACGTGCAGAGATGAAGGGATTGAAACAACACGGCGCTTTACCAAGCACAAATGTGTTGGCCCGCTCAAAAGGAGGTACTGATCTGCTAACTGTTCTTGGCGAAATTATCACTCTCGTTTCTTTTGTCTAGTGCGGTTTCCTAGTTCCCCCCTCTGAGTTTCTGTCTTTGACTCTTGATTTTTACGGACTCTATCTTCTTCATCTCAACCCTAACTCTATTGCCTTCCTAAGCATCTTCATGCATCTGTGTGAGGCATACCTTAGAGTACAACCCTTTTTATATTTGTTTAGATATTTCTATTAGGTCAGATAGATGGAGGCCTCCAAAATCTCAGGATGTTGCGGCCTCCGTCTTCGGGATGGGATGAGACATGACTATATTCTTCTCAACAGCCCATCTTTGAGGATAGACTGGAGGAAAGGTTAGTTTTTCCTTCATGTTGAAGACAGCTTTCCCAACCTTTGTCATCCCTGACCAAAAACCCACGTGTCTGGAGACATGGACCTCTAAACCTCTTATGACTCTAGCTTTAGTGAACTTTGTTGAGAAAATTCATGATATCCGAGAGCACAGTCTGACTGGGTACAAAGTCATCCAAGATTTCGTCCGTCGTCGAATTCAACCTCTCCAAGCTCGTTCTCACCCCGCGTACTTGTACTCGGGAGAAGGCAGCGAGACGTGACTATCGTACCGGCGTATACAATTTAAAGTCCTCTTGCTAGCACCGAGAACTTAAAACTGTGTGTAGTCGATGACCTTGTCAATTCTATTTCTGTTGTAGTATTTTCCGAGGACACCATGTCGAAGCGCATAGGGAAGGTGGTGGTTGATCCACTGTCGTATGCCACCGACATCCCTACACAGATTTGCGACCTCCTATCCGAGGAGCGAGACACCATCATCAATGTAAGTGCCATCAACTACTACCTCTTGTCGTCCATTTCTCTGTCTATAGGAGTAGTAATATAGATTCTTCCAGGCGTTGCCCTTAATGGACGTGGTCGAGCCACTTGTCGATCACCAGATGTCCACTTCCTTGAAGGAGCAAGTGGTGTCTGAACAGGCAGCTGCCACCCTCACGCCAACAGATCCAAGAAGAGGCATTGGGCCTTGCTGGTCAAGCCCACCGGGGCCGGGAAGCTGTTCCAGATGAGCGGCTCGGAGGTAAAATCTTCAAGCTCTTGTACATTTGATGAATGTCAAAGCCTTCTCATTCCTATAGCTTTTCCTCCGCAGACCACATCCAGCGTGAAGCCTGGCCTTGCGAAGAAAACACTGCTACTAAACAAGCCAAAGACCGAGTAAGCTTGATCTCGGACTCGCCGAAATTTTTGCCTGCTCATCCCGCGCCCCTCTGTGTTGACAAAGTTGTTTGTGTGCAGTCCCTCACCCAAAGCTTCTGGACAAAGTGCCAGGGCTCGAGACGAAGTTAGTTCTAAATATCCCCCCTTAGTCGTCATCGTTCTGCCACGTCCTCCTCCGCTCAATGTCCTAGCTTCCCTAGGGTCATCTTTGCCACAAGCTTGTCGGTTGGTTGAGACGAACACAAAAGAGGTCGCCACAGAACTCAACCGACTTGGAAAGGTCGCATCCAGCGCTGACAACACCAAACTCCAGGAGGTGGTGCCAGGGAACAAGCGACAATGCCAAGCACTCAAGCACGAGCTTGCGGAGGCCAAGGATCACTTGGACTCCCTCCGCGTGGCCCTGCATGAGAACTATGGGTGCTTGGACGCGCTGGCCAGAGGCTTGGTGAAGAATGTCAACCACCCCACCTTTCCCGATGAGACCACCATCATAGGGTCGCTGGGGTCACTCGTCACCGCATTGGAGGCCGCCACCAACGATCACACCGACCAGGTGTCAAATGGGGGCTGCACTAGGCTCAAGTCCGGCGCGTGTCACGTCCTCGCGTGTCTCAAGCTCACCCACCCTAAGATCAACCTAGAAGAGGTGATGACCAAGGGAGGAGTCGACGAACGCCGCGATGGCACCATGTCGGAGATGGAAGATCTCGGGGACCGTGTGATCCCTTTTTTCAAACAGTAAATCTTCTGTTTAACCTTTTATTGTAATGCGTGTAGTCAAGCGTTGGGTTTGATGTTTCAGAGAACATTTCCCTTTTGTCATGTCGCACTCTAAGTTTTCGCTTGCTCGGTATCTTTGTATTTGTAGATTCATTGAAGTCACGAACAAGGACATCTAGCAACACAGACACTCACTGGACACAATCGCTGAGCCCAATACGCCTTAGGGCTCGTCATCGCCAAGTGGTGATGCCCTTGCCAGGATGGCGCAACGCATCGACAACATCTTGAAAAGGAATGTCGCGGAGCCAGTCGATATGCCGGAGGTCACGTGCTCACCTGTGTCCTCAGATGAACCTGAACTTTCTTCAAGAGGGATTTAGTCGTGCTTGGAAGACAGCTTCGGAGATCGACCAACTGGTGCAATCCCTTGCCCCGCTTGCCGAGGACATTTTCTCATCAATGGAATGGCAATGGCCCTCCTGGTGAATGTAATCCCTGTAGAATATTCTGAACAATTTTGTTAGTAGCGTCTGTTTTACTAGAACAATGTTTGAAATGTTTAAAATCTAAAAGAGTACTTCTTACTTGAGCCATTCTCAGTTGCTTGAAGACAAATACCCTTCCTAGCCCCTAGCTAGTTTTATGGAAAAGGAGTTGTTTTCCATAAAAGTAGCTTGAATGTCATATCAAATCATGTTGAAGCAGCGAATTCCCAGCCCCCAGCATTGAAGTTGGGAAAGCCAATTCCCGAGTACACGGCTAGTTAATACATTACAGTGGGTACTCTGACATGACCAATCTGATATGGTTGTCTGACCCTTATGTCCGACTAGCGCAATTGTGTCAGGCGTCCCTCTCCAAGGTGCTAAGACCCGGTGACTAGTCGGACTTAACGTAATAGATCGGTAGGAAATGACTTCAGATAGCGACGATATGGCAATAGGGGATAAACGGACAAAGATATATGTATTCTGAAACGATATATATATTGACTGATATGGACTAACTTATAGTAATGGTATTGATCCTATAGATAAAATTTACATAGTTGATCAATGTTCCAAGAGTTGGATAACTCGTGGCCTTTGTCGTCTGCGACTCTGTACGCACCTGGCCACAGGACTTGAACCACCGTGTATGGTCCCTCCTATTTGGGTGAGAGCTTGTTCCACCCTACTTGATTTTGTACTCGTTAGAGGACGTAATTGTTGATGTCAAGTGTGCGGTCTCAGATGCGCTTCTCATCGTAGCGACGTAAGGCTTGCTGGTATCCGGCTGCTCGGATGGCAACTCGTTCTCGGTGCTCCTCCAGCAGGTTGACGTCCTTTGTTCGCCTATTGTCCTGGTACTTGTTGGAGTACTCCCTAACTCATGTAGACCGATAACGCATCTCGATGGGGAGCATTGCTTAGGATCCATACACGAGGAAGAAAGGTGTCTCCCTTGTTGGCGTAGTCAGGGTGGTGCGGATGGCCCATAGAACAGAAGGGAGTTCATCAACCCACAGTGTGTCATAGGCCATGAGCCTATCGTATACACATGTTTTGATCCCTTGGAGCACGATTCCGTTTGCCCGCTCGACTTGCCCGTTGCTCTGAGGGTGTGACACTGAGACAAAGCAAATCTTGACCCCATGTTCTAAGCAGTAATCTTGAAAAGCACCGCTTGTGAACTAGGAGCCATTGTCCATCAATATTCGGTGTGGAAGTTCGTATCGGCAAAATATCCCTTTTATGAACTTGATGGTATGCTCGGCTTTGATTTCTCTTGTTGACTCTGCCCCAATCCACTTAGTGAATTTGTCGATAGCCACAAACAAGAACTTGTGGTCGCCTTGTCCTCGTGGAAAAGGTCTGAGGTTGTCAAGCCCCCAGCACGAGAACGACCAGGGTAGAGGGATGGTTTGTAGTGCTTGAGCTAGTAACTTGGTCTGCTTGCTGTGGAATTGACAAGCCACACACCGTTATACCATGTCTGTTGCATCTTGGAGGGCCGATGGCCAGTAAAAATCTTGTCGGAAGGCTTTGCTGACCAACGTTCTCGCTCTGGCATGTGACCCACAGATTCCTTCGTGTATGTTGAGCAGTAGCTTTTTGCTGTCGTCGGACGTGATACACTTTACTAGTTTTTCGTTGGTGGCTTTCTTGTAAAGATCATCCTCGATCATACAATATGCCTTGCCTTGTCGGGAGCCATCGATGAGAACGCGTGTGACTTTAACGTTCCAAATAGTAGGCTCCACTACTATTGGATATCTGCCGGGGGTTGTCGTCAGGACGGGGTGGCCGGCATCAGAGAACTCGTTCTTCTGATTTAACCACTTCATTTTTGACACTGATCCCCGAGACGTAGAGCACACCTCGCGTTCAACCTTTTTGTACTCCTGCTTGGAGAAGTAAGAGGTCGAGCTTCCGAAGATATGTGCCACATGTTGATCAAAGTCAGGGAAGTCCGGTTCATTGTCGGATGGAGGGTTGTCGTAACCCTTCTTGACCACGCGAACTCGTTTTCCCTTGTCTTGGGCTACCTTCCTAGCCATTGCTATCTGGAAAATGTTGCACTCCTCGAACGTGTGAGTGTTGATCTTGTGCATCGGACACCATTGTCATATACGCCATCGTCTTTTTATCCTGTTCTGCAAAAAGAATCTCTGACTGTGCATTTCTCTTCCCCCTATCCTACGACTGGTTTTCTGACCTGGCTTCGGGGCATCTTTCTTGATGGGTTGTTTCTCCTCTATGGCCTTCCCCTTCCCCTCATTTCTTCGAATGGCTTCGTCAGCGTGGGCACACCTATCGATGATCTAAAAAAGCTTCATCACGGAGGTGATCTGCCTTGTTGCCAACTCTTCAATCGTATAGCGATCTCGGATGCCTGCCTTGAATGCTCGAATTACAGATGCATCAGTGATCTTAGGGATTGTATTCCAACACTCATTGAATCATCGGATAAAATCTCAAAGAGGTTCACCGGGCTTCTGTCTGAGGGCATGCAAGTCATCTTCGACCGCATGTCTTTTATAGGTGCCTTGAAAATTTGCGACGAATTGTTTCCAAAGATCCGCCTAGGAAGAGATTTAAGATCGAGGAAGGTGAACTAGCCATGACCGAGTAGATCCCTTCAACACTGCTGACAAGTAATTTGCGAGCCTGTTGTCATCTGCGTATAGAACAGTAGAGTAGACATGCAGGAACTCCTCTGGATCTGTGCTCCTGTCATACTTCTCTACTACGGCGAGATGGAATCTTGCAAGCCAGTTTACTTCTCGAAGGAAAGGCTTAAAGGCTTTGACTCCTCCACCGGGTAGGAAAGGTGGTTGGTGGCCTCGATGCCCTCATAATCCGCCCAAGATGATGATCAGGATGAGGAGTACACCCACGGGAATGGCGATCACGATTCCGGCCTGACCTTGGGGCCGAAGATCGCGAGTTCTTGCTCTCATCACCGTTGCGTGGTCGTTCTTGCTCGTTGTCGCCCTGCTGACTTTGGCGATCCTACCGAACACAATCTTGATCTCGATGTTAGTTGTCGTCTCGACAATTGCCCTTACGACGCTCGTCATGTGTTCATCGACGTCCGTCATCATGTTGATTTCCTTGCTCTTGCCTTCGGTCGTTAAGTTGATCGCAGAGGTCGTGAGCACCTTGTTGGGGAGGCGTACTAATGTGACCATGACTACCATTGGTACAACCATTGCTCACATCATAGGACAATTGGAAGACATCGAGATTGAGCCGCAGAAGTTATGGAATCCAATTTGGCCACCTGCTATAGCACTGACTTCAAACGGTCGCCAAATATGCATACGGGATCTGTTTTGGGCCCATGAGTACTTGATGGAAAGCTCTCAGAGTCCTCTTTCCAATGGATCCAGCTTCATCTCCAAATTCCTTCTTTGTCATCCGCAATCACAAAAACAAGGTGTTGCATCACCTATAATGAGCCTATGGGCTTGTCACTTCATCTGGGACCCCTGCCCAAGTGGGGCCTATGTGGGTGTTGATGAAAAACACGGTGGCCTGGAAGATTTGTTTCACTCTAGTGCAGGTCTAAATCTTAGACTAACGGGTTCAGGGCGTGCCAATTGGTTTGATCCTACAACCAACAAGATATACAATTAAACAGTTAAATATACGATAGCCGATCGACCGATAAGCCGATGACATACCGTATGGAGCTAGCCGATGTGATCTGACCGAATCGGCTGTAAGATGTAAGGTAAACAAAATAAAGCAAACCCTAATCATGCTCCATCAGCTGTGAATACATAATCTATAGACATAGATTAGATACTAGCCGATGGAATCATAACTAGGTTAAAATAGATAATGTATCGACTAATACTTCGATACAGCCTTATATAAGAATATCAATCTAGATAAATATACCGAGGCAAGCTTGATATATTTAACCAAAATGAGATCCTTGTATAAGGGGCATATATAACATGAAGAGTATGATTAAAGAAATTTAAACAAAGCTAGACTGTTATATCAGATAAGATTGGCTGAAACCCCAATGTTACCCCTATTACAAGCAAAAGACAGGCTAAAGACCATGGTTCTAATTAGGACTAAGGATGATGCAGTACAAAGTGTAAAAAGACGCATGATATCTAGACAATCAAGCCTTTGCATGTTTTTCAGGGTGGTAAATACCTTATGCCAATCTAGGCTAATAAACTGATTTAGCCCATACCGACAAAATCTTATGTAAAGTTCGACAGATACAGCTAAATCAGCCATCGACTTAGATTGGCTAAGTTATGTGGTAAATTAACAAGCCATACCTCCAGCTGACAAACTCGAAGCACAAACTCATCGAGAAAACGAGAAAGAAATTGTGGCGATGCGCCGAAAGTGTTGTATTGAACTGTTGTTGTTTTTTACATCGACGTCGGTCTTATATTTATACCCATACATATAGACCTTGTCCTTGCTGGACACTATTTATGAGTTGCCTAAACAAAGAAGTCATAGGTGGACTCTTACCACAATATTATAAAAAGAAAACTAACTCTTATTTCTAATTAATAGATACAATTGCCTTATCCGGACTCAATTCCCAGTTGGCAATGTCTTTAAACCCTTCTCCGAAGCTAACACGAACCCAAGCTACCCGCATCGGATCAGCCGAGTCCGATTCAGATCAACCATATCGGCTGCCCAAGTCCGATCCCATATCGGCCGATACGGCTTTAGCCGATGCGCTGTCTGTTTTGAAAAACTCCTTTATTCCTCAAAATCTGCCTCGGATCCAATCTTGATCGCTGGCATATCTTTACCAAATTTTGCTATTAATAGTGGGGTGCACCCCAACCTGATGGAGCATGACCTAGGAACCCCCTTGGTCGTCCTTCCACCTCCTTAAATAGCTAGGTATTCCTTTAGGGTTTTGCAGGGTTTTGTTAGATTAAAGTTTTAGCCATTGCTACTTTATCTTGTAGTTACATGTGTCGGCTAGACCACCTAATTACTTGTCTTCGGAACTCCGCATTATCATGAACTTTAATTCATATTTGCAATTCAGATTGCTTTGATCTTGTTCTTACTTGTTTTTTCGATTTGCTTGCAGGAATCAGGTTGACTTGCACTGGCAAGCTCAACAACCTACGGAGAGGTGTATCGATCGCTAAGGCACAACATAACAACGTCTTGTACGGTTGTAGTCGGGTCGTCAATGTTTCTCTCAAATCATAGTTATCATCAACTCATCGAAAGATCGGGACAACCAGATCCCTAAGCGTATCAAGTGGAGCTCAGGGTTTATCAAGTGGTATCAGAGCTTTTGTTGCTTGGTAAGTTTTTCTCTACCTATAACCAGAAAATAGCCATACAAAAAATTTTCATCCATTACCTAGCCATCTTTGTGCCGCTGCATTGTTCTTTTTAGTTTTTGCATTGTTGAGTTTTGCAGTCATCGTGGAAAACGCTAAGACCAGCAAACGATGACTGCAAAACTCAACAATGTATCAATTTCATTTTCCCCAAACTTTCCACGAGTCCCAATACTCTGGTGACCACACTTTCTTTGTGTCCAGGCCGAGTCCTACTTCTTCCCTCTTCTCTCGGTTCAATCTATACCGTGACATCTTGTGGAGATTATGGGTACCGGATACCCTCACGGCTAGCTTATCCGACTTACCATAGGGGATAGGTTGCGCTCCATGATTATGTAAACCGGCTATGACTTGGGTATTACGTTACTATTGAGATAAGGTAACGGCTCATAGTCTATAGTTGGTAAGATAGAGGAGTCCGACTTAGAATATGAGTGGATCTCCGACTTGTAAACCCCCTCCCAGACTATATAAGGAGGGTAGGGGTGTCCCTTGAGGGATAGGTTGATAGACAGAGACACAAGTACACGAGTACACAAATCCACGAAATCAAGAGATCAAGAGATCAATAAACCACTCGGCGGATCGAATCCCCGAAACAGGAGTAGGGTATTACCTCTCGTTAGAGAGGGCCTGAACCTGTCTAAACCTCTTTGCATACTAACCCATCGTGTTTGGCACTTGACTACTACCCCCAATTTCTATTGCCGAAACCAAGTTTCGACAGTTGGCGCGCCAGGTAGGGGCTCTGCGTCAAGTTTTCTTCTTCATCTCGCCGACAAGCGCGATAGGATCTTCTTCAGGCATCAACGACTTCGCCCTTCCTCCGGGGCAGGCGTTCAGCTTCAGCAGCCTTGACTTCATCACCGACAAATTTGGCAAGACCTCTTCATCACCGACAAATTTGGCAAGACCTCTCTCCTCGACTCGGATTCGAACCAGTCGGGAGGGGGAAACCTTGCTGCGCCGTTTGGGTTACCAAACGACGCTAAGACCTACCACAATCTTCTATCTTCCGAGCTGGAATCGATCCACTTGGGAGAATCTTCTTCATCATCATGCCGCGGTCCGAGCTCCAGAGAAATTGCTGCCATGATTCAACCACTCGGATCGCGCTCATCTACCGAGATTGCAGACTACCTCAGCTCTTCCAATTTCGATGACCTCTACGACATCTCCACGAACGACTTTGACGACTCCAACTTCGACTACGATTACGCTCCGGAGTTCTTCAACATCCTCATGGCCAAAGTTGCCGAGACCGACTCAGCCATGGCCCGTAGGATTGCACAAGAGGAACGAGCCAAGACCGACATCGTCTTCACCGTCGGCCGTCTTCATCATCGCCGACTGGTTTCTTCGCCTCCACGGATTCTGTTGCCGACTGGTGTTTTCACTTCCATGGCCATGCATCTTTGTCACGTTGTTGGGAACCTTCAGCTCCACCATTGGTCGCCTCCACGCTGCTTTTTCGGTTGGTGTCTTGGTCACCGTTGATGGACGACATTGCCCCTAGATCGGCCACCTCTACCGTCACCGGTGGAAATATCAAAAAGCTAAGTCATCATCAGTTTTCTTCTTTATATGATATTTTCTTTCTCCTCTGCCTCACTACATCAACTGGTCCTCCGTTGAGCAGTGAGTCGGGGGCTACAGATGTTATATCATATTTTTGAGTTAATTTTTCTAATATTTATCTCGATTGCTTGCAAAATAATCCGAGTAAAAAAGTACCCATCGAGTTATGAAACTCTATTTCCCTATGCATTCCGTTTAGTTTGTCGATGGATAGTTGCCCTTGGGCCGAATCCTAGCACCCGGGGGCTCGTTGGATGGAGTGTATAACGCAAGGTGCTACTCGGAAGAAATCAAAAGCATAGAGATAAGATAATTTGTTTTCTGCTCTAAACAATTACGAAAGTACCCGAGTAGTAAATTCTGATATGTGAAACTTTGTTCCATTAATGACGAACTCATATTAATGACTAGTCGGGCAGAGTATTTAAACGTGAGAAGTCATCTACTCGGGGAAATCAAAACCAACAACAGGAGAAATACACACTTATAAATATTTTGAAATGCTTGAATTTTCCTCAAGTACTATGTTTGCATCAGGTACTACTCATCCTACGTGTTTATACTGCAGGATCGATCAATTATACATCATCGTCGGCATGCCTTCGCCGCCGCCGACTGGTGTTTTCGCCTACACGGTTGAATGGTGATATCACCGTTGTTAGGTGTCTACGACTTCATCGTCGGCCTGCCTTCGCCGCCGCCGACTGGTGTTTTTCACCTACACGGTTGATTGGTGACATCACCGTTGTTGGGCGTCTACGACTTCATCGTCGGTCTGCCTTCGCCGTCGCCGACTGGTGTTTCCGCCTAAACGGTTGATTGGACACATCACCGTTGCTGGGCGTCTATGACTTCCTCGATGGCCTTCCTTCATCGCCGCCGACTGGTGTTTCCGCCTACACGGTTGATTGACGACATCACCGTTGTTAGGCGTCTACGACTTCATTGTCGGCCTGCCTTCGCCACCGTCGACTGGTGTTTTTCGCCTACACGGTTGATTGGTGACATCACCGTTGTTGGGCGTCTACGACTTCATCGTCGGTCTGCCTTCGCCGTCGCTGACTGGTGTTTCCACCTAAACGGTTGATTGGACACATCACCGTTGTTGGGCGTCTACGACTTCCTCGACGGCCTTCCTTCGTCGCCGCCGACTGGTGTTTCCGCCTACACGGTTGATTGGACACGTCACCGTTGTTGGGCGTCTACGACCTCTCCGTCGACCTGCCTTCGCCGCCGCCGACTGGTGTTTCGGCCTACACGGTTGATTGGTGACATCACCGTTGTTGGGCGTCTACGACTTGCTCGTCGGCCTGCCTTCGCCGCCGCCGACTAGTGTTTCCGCCTACACGGTTGATTGGACCGTTGTTGGGCGTCTACGACCTCTTCGTCGGCCTGCCTTCGCCGCCGCCGACTGGTGTTTCCGCCTACACGGTTGATTGGTGACATCACCGTTGTTGGGCGTCTACGACTTCCTCATCGGCCGGCCTTCGCCGCCGCCAACTGGTGTTTCCGCCTACACGGTTGATTGGACACATCACCGTTGTTGGGCGTCTACGACTTCATCGTCGGCTTGCCTTCGCCGCCGCCGACTGGTGTCTCCGCCTACACGGTTGATTGGACACATCACCGTTGTTGGGCGTCTACGTTTTCAACGTCGACTAGTTCTATTGCTTCTACTTCGCAAGCTTTGCTACTTCACCAACCACGACGTCTCCAAGAGACTCAACCTGACATCCTCAATGTGTATCTTCACTTAAGCAATGGCTACTCAATGACAAGCTATAGTTCTTGACTCTATGATCAGTTGTTTCCCAACTAAGCATAAAGTCGGGGGCTACACAAATACAAGACTCAAAATCTTCGCTCCAGAGCAAGCTTTCTACTTCAGCAACTCCAATATTTTTCTCGACAACTTTGGCTCTCAGTTGATGCTACAGTCTACTTCATGTTTTTCTTCATGTGAAGCATTATCAACGACTACGACATCAAGTTCTATGGCCATCATCATAAATCAAGAAGTGTTGCACTAATCTTCGCCACGCACACGAGTTTGGACTTCGTCTACACTAAAATTTGACTGGGACACTAACGCCGCCATCTTCATCAACATCTTGCCATGTCTCTTCGGCATTACCTATTCTGCTACTGTTGACGGACAACTTTGTTTCTACAACTGGTTGTTTTTTCTGCTACGGATCATCATCACCACCGGTTGCGTCTGTCATAATTGGTTGGCCTATTACGCCGCAACTGATTAGTATTTTCATCTTCATCGTCCGGCTATCTTCGTCGTTGCTGACTGGTGGTCTCGTCGTCATTGCTGGCCTACGTCGTCGCAGCGGATGTGCATCTTCATCTTCAACACCGACTTGCTTTGGTCGCCAATGACTGTCGTCATTACTGCTGGTCACGTTTATCACTGCCGACTATTTTTCTTCGTCTCCATGGTTAGTGGATTTCGCCATCGCTGTTGATGGGCAGCTATGTCTCCACCACCGACATCTTCGTTACCTTTGATGGGCAATTTTATCTTCACATTGGTGGTCTCGTTTCCGTGCCGACTGCATCAGTTGCCACCAAGGGATAACTTCGACTGCGACAGAAGGATAAGTGACATGCTCGGGGGCTTACTATCTCTAGCACCAGGATCATACCTTTAATCTTCAATATTGGGCTTATCCTGGATTTATGCAACATGAATTCATGGCCACGAGCTTATCTCCTATATTCATGGTCTGGATCAATCATTATTTTCTACAAAGGTCACAAGATGAGTTCTTGTGCCAGACGGGATTCAATTATCAAATCTATTTTGGTGTATCCCATGAGGGATAAGTATTTGGATCAAAAGCTATTAGTTTGAGATGCGCTTGGTCTACGACACCCGGGAGATTTATCCCTCGGGATCTTATTGGGAGGTGATGAATCCTGATGGGGCAAGAGCTTCCGGATAGATGGAGATTGATGAGCATGAGCTCTCAGTTTCTTTGCATGACCTTGTGAACAGGAGTTTGTGAGGGGAATCTTGGAAAGATGAAGCGGCGTGGTGACGACGACGCTTCAAAGATTTGAGGGTATCAGTAGGCTTTCTCGTGTTTGGGCCGAGACCCATGAGAAGCTTACGGCCCATATTACAGGTGTGGCTCGACACGTGTCTCTAGGGACTTAAGCAGATTTGCTCTGGCAATATGCGCGTGTCTTATTGCCCAATGCCTTTTAAAATCCTTTCATACAGCAGTTATACAACTTGTTGAAGGTTGGTACGATGCAACTTGGAAGGTGACAAACAGTAAAGTTTTTATAACTGTCCTGATAACCTTTTTTATAGGTTGCAGGAGTTGTTTGGTTTTTACAAAGCATTTGATTTTTTATTTATCAATGCTGATTTGTCACCTTGGTGTGCTCTTTTTACCAAGACCAATATTATGGCACGAGCTATTTAATATTTTGGTCAACTGATAAATTTATTAACTCATTTTTTCTATTCATGAGAATTGATTGAACTGTATGTTTCGGGACGACTCGGGCACAACGACTCGGATAAGCATGAGCTTGCCGAGTGCTCGGATTTTTTACCCCTGAGGGTCGGCTGAGTATTTTGTTCTGAGATGACTGAGGTAAATTGACTCGGATAAGCATGAGCTTGCCGAGTGCTTGGATTCATTATACACTATACCTTGATTATAAGGTTATGTGTTATATGATCTTTTATGATTGCTTTTGGCTTAGGCTAGGCATTTGTTTAACTCAGGAGAGTATGATTATTATAGTTCTTGACTATATGCTTAATTTGTTTAACTAAACATATAGTCGGGGGCTACACCTAATTAGGTGCATTAGTCGATGCACCTAAATATTTATTCTTAAGAAATTTCTGAGATGTTTTCAGCCCTTCACAGTCTTTCTTGGATGTTGAAGCACTCGGGAGAATCAGGCAGAGATGATGGAGGTACTCGGCAGTGGAAGCACTCGGCTAAGAAGTTAATCGACCGCGTGTTATTCAAGTTTGAGGCAAAGTTATCTCATCGACTGCGAAGGTCTCGGGGGCTACTGTGGAGATTATGGGTACCGGATACCCTCACGGCTAGCTTATCCGACTTACCATAGGGGATAGGTTGCGCTCCATGATTATGTAAACCGGCTATGACTTGGGTGTTACGTTACTATTGAGATAAGGTAACGGCTCATAGTCTATAGTTGGTAAGATAGAGGAGTCCGACTTAGAATATGAGTGGATCTCCGACTTGTAAACCCCCTCTGAGACTATATAAGGAGGGTAGGGGTGTCCCTTGAGGGATAGGTTGATAGACAGAGACACAAGTACACGAGTACACAAATCCACGAAATCAAGAGATCAAGAGATCAATAAACCACTCGGCGGATCGAATCCCCGAAACAGGAGTAGGGTATTACCTCTCGTTAGAGAGGGCCTGAACCTGTCTAAACCTCTTTGCATACTAACCCATCGTGTTTGGCGCTTGACTGCTACCCCCAATTTCTATTGCCGAAACCAAGTTTCGACACATCTGATACACTTTGGTAAAAAATTTCGAGTGTTAGATTGAAGATCTGTTTGAAAAAACATAACCGTTTGGGACGAGAGCATTCCATTTTTGTATAATTTCAAATTTTAGGGTTTGAACTTTTACATTTGAGTCCCTGTAATTTTTATATTTGCATTTGAGTCCCTATAATCTTGCATTCAGGTTCTTGAGTCGTTTTTGCTAAAAAAATCAAAAAGGAAAAAAAAGGTAGAAAGGTGCTAAAAAAAGGAAAACAAAATCCACACCAAAAAAATAAGAAATAAAGAAAGAAAGGAGAAAATTAGCTGTTATCTTTAAGTTTGTTTTTGTATATCAGAGTTGTGCTTGAGTTGTTCCTAATGCTATCTTGTGGTATCGTTTGTGTCTAGGCTCACGTCTCTAGTTCGTTCTAGCCTAGGACTAGCACGGTACTAACTTTGAACAATTAATTAACTTTGCATTATCTGATTTGATCATTTGCTATTCCTTTACTACATATTTAAGCCTACCCAAAGCTCTACAAATTTGATTGCAGCCATACAACAAGTGTTTGCCAAGACATTGATACATCCAACTTTCATTGGGGTGCTTGGTTGAGTCGGTGTATGTCACCATTCTGCTTGCATTGGTAAGAACTTGTAAGAACTTGAGTGTGTGTCTTTTGAGCCACCACTACCCAGTAGTTAATAGGAACGTACATATTTTTGTGTATGTTTCTTGTTTCTACTAACAATGGTAGGGATACACAAGACAACTGGGGATAGTTGTGCTCAACATTGACATCTTCATCGAGACACAGGGAGTGATCAACATGACACATATGAGGTAACTGACGTTGTTTTAAGCAAGATCAAATATGTACTACCTTATTTTGAAGAAAATTATGATCCTCATGCTTCCATTAAATGAGAGCTAGTGGTTGATAGAGAATTTCAAAAGCATGATTTGTCTAAGAAATAAATGGTTATGTGTGCCTCTAGTGTGTTAGTGAAAAATGTTTCTTATGATTGAAAACATCTTTGTAGGCATAACAAAATACCTCAATCTTGGAAAGACTTGAAACAATATTTGAGATATGTTTATGTTCCCATGTATTATGCTGATATTCTTCTTAATAAACTGCAAAGTTTAAAACAAGATACCAGAACTGTTATTTCATATTATCATGATATGCATACTTGTTTGTTACGTTGTGGTTTAGATGAATGTAAAGAAGCTACAGAATTGAGGTGTTTACGTGGGCTTAACGAAGAAATTCAAGACATGCTTGCTTGTCAAAGTTACAGATTTTTTTTCTCGTTTGTTACAACTTGTTTGCAATGCTGAAAGTCAAATTGAGGACATGAAAAAGAAACAATATGTTTTTGCCTCCTATTACTAACCATTTATAGAAAGTGCATAATCACGAAGAGGAGAGAGACATGAATGAGCCGCCATTTTTATTGTTCACACTCAAATTCGATGCACCTCCATCATCTAAAGAGGGCATCAAAGGTAACCTAAATGGTGCTAAACTTAATCAGGTGAGTGTGTAGCTAATGAATTGAATATATCCACTTTTCATGCTATAGTAGAGCAAACATTAGTGGAACCAATTTTCGAGATACGTTTGTCACAAGTTGATTTACTTGTTGTTCCTTGTGATAAAGAAGAGTTGTGTGATAATGCATCACTTATATCCATGCCACAACTAGTGAAGGAAAATGTTATTTCTAGTGTGAGTTCTTTATGTGTTGATTTTAAGCGTGTTGTTCACATTGCTAATCAAGTTGAGGAATATGAATTGTTGTCTTCTTTAAATACATTGGGCTATGTTCTGTTTGATGATTTTTGTGAGCCCGATAATTTGGAGAAATTATTTGCTATTGATTTGCCATGTCCAATCCATACTATATTTCATATCTTTGGCAAATATAATGTTAGAGGAGTATAATTTATGCACAATGTTTATATATGTTCAGTTTTCAAACCTCCTGTAGTCATAGATCAATATTGTAAGCTAGAGAGTTATATTATTGCTAATCATGCTACTTCAAGTTTCTCTAGTTTTGATTGGAAAAAACAGGTTATTTTAAATGGACCAAGGGAGAAGTGCCATATGGAAAAACCGAGGACTATTTTTCATGAAGAAGGGGAGGATGATGTGACCATGACTATCATTGGTACAACCATTGCTCACATCATAGGACAATTGGAAGACATCAAGATTGAGCCGCAGAAGTTATGGAATCCAATTCGGCCACCTGCTACAGCGCTGACTTCAAACAGTCGTCAATATGCATACGAGATCCGTTTTGGGCCCATGAATACTTGATGGAAAGCTCTAGGAGTCGTCTTTCCAACAGATTTAGCCTATGGGTGTTGCGCAATCACAAAAATAAGGTGTTGCGTCACCTATAATGAGTCTATGGGCTTGTAACTTCATCTGGGACCTTGGCCCAAATGGGGCCCATGTGGGGTGCGCCCAACCTGGTAGATCACGACCTTGGAACTCCCTTGATTGTCCTCCCACCTCCTTAAATAGCTAGGTATCCCTTTAGGGTTTCGCGGGGATTTGTTAAATGAAAGTTTTAGCCAATGCTACTTTATCCAGTAGTTACGTGTGTCGGCTAGACCACCTAATTACTTGTCTTCGGAACCCCACATTATAGTGAGCTTTAATTCCTATTTGCAATTCAGATTACTTTTATCTTGTTCTTGCTTGTTTTTTCGATTTGCTTGCAGGAATAAGGTTGATTTGCACCGTAAGATCAACAACCCGCGGAGAGGTGTATCGATCGCTAAGGTGTAACACAATAACGTCTTGTACGGTTATAGTCGGATCATCAACGTTTCTCTCAAATCGTAGTTATCATCAACTCACCGAAAGATCGGGACAACCAGATCCCTGAGTGTATCGAGTGGAGCTCAGGGTTTACCACACACGATGAGCTCTTCGTTGTTGTGATGCGTTCTCGGATGGCCAAGCTTCGCGATTACGGGCTGGAGGGCCATTCGCAATGCCTGCGTCCTTGACAACTTCGTCATTTGGTGGGATCTCAGGTGGCGGTGGTGGGCCTGCAGCCATGATAAAGGCAAAGTTGAGATTAGCGACAATGGACTCCATGCGCTTTAACCACACATCCATATCTAGATGGGTTATTGGATCGAACGGACCCTGTCGGATTAGGAAATTGAAATTGGTGAAGTGTTCTGCCGGGGTGCGAAATGAATCAATCTCTGGGGGAACATCATGAGAACGGACGACTTCACCGTCCTTGATTGAACCCTACGGAGTCCAGTCGTGCTTGTCCCTGTCTTCGATGTCAACGTCGACCACGTTCAAGTCAGTGGATTGTTAGATCCGGAGATTCAGAGTCATCCAAACCGTGGAGAACAGATGGTTCATCGGGATCGATCCCGATAAATGCCACTGTGTGGCCTTGTCGATCTAGAGCATTGTCGTCCACAGACATTGCGTGAGATTGATCTCGTCGAGCGTGGATCAGACAACACGGAACTCGGGTGATTGGTTCCGAAAGCTCTAAGAATGTCTTGCATCCGGTCAGGTGATGACTCTTGGTGTTTTGGATTGGGCACCATGCTTTGTATGGTAAACTGCACTGAATCCCACGCTCCTGGCAGGCTTCGAGCACAGTTTTGACTTGGATGATAACCCGTAATCTAGATAACGGGTGCCTGGAAGTCTTGTGAATTGGACACCAGGCGCAATCCCTATCGGTGGATTTCCTTGTCGGCATGCGCTTGTTAGTGGAGACCGAGGGGTGAGCCGCTTTAGGAGATCTACTAGCAGATTGAGATTATGGCACCTCGCTCGCGATATGAACCGGAGAGGTGCTCACTTGGGGGCTGATCTCTGCTTGCGTCGTCGTCATGGCCTTGCCTTCGGTAGGCTCCAAGAAGGGCGAGATCGGTACGGGAGTGAAGACCGGGAAGACGACAGATCCGACTTGGATTATGGCGAAGGCTGGCTGGGTTGGATCTCCTAGACCAGGTCGATCATAGAAGCTCTTGTTAGAAAATCTTGTCCTTGAAGTCATCTTGTCGAAACCTCTTAGCACCAAGTCCCCTAACTGGTGCGCCACTGTCAACGTACTATACCCAAAGACGCTATTTGGAGAGTATGGGGATTGTTGGAACCAGGGTATACGCGAGATAGGATCAAGTAGACAAGAAGCAAAGATTTATACTGGTTCAGGCCGCCCAAAAGGTAATATCCCTAATCAAGTTGATATGATTATATGGATGGTAATAGATCACAGAATACAATAAGGAAGAGGACGTCTAGATGAATCCGTCGACTAGAAGCTGTCGAGAACAACCCGACAAGATCTATTCAACGAATACAACACTAACTCCCTCCAGATTGCTCCTTTGTATGGCTCATGCTACGGCTTGAGACTCGATCCCCTCCTTGAAAGAGAGGGCCTTGTATTTATAGCACAGATCATTTTCTTCTCCAAGTAAAACTCGGAGAGATAGAAAAGGATATAAACCTAAGGATACCTTACCTCCTCCGACTAGAACTCTTCCGAGGAGATAATTTCCTTCTTTATCAGTCGTATTTCTTATGAATAGGACACCTTCCCGTATATTATTAGATATATGGTATTACCGTATTTCATTAACGAGGTATATCTTATCCTTAACACTGACAGGCTTGTTGAGAGAAGAGAAGCAATTTGCATGCTGATCATCTAAAAGCTAAAACCATTGAGGTGAATTAACATTAACTATATTTACAGGAGAGCAACTTAATTTTTAGTATATAGGATTACCTCTGTTCTTCATTATCTTTATAT
This sequence comes from Oryza officinalis, assembly GCA_008326285.1. Lineage (NCBI taxonomy): Eukaryota > Viridiplantae > Streptophyta > Magnoliopsida > Poales > Poaceae > Oryza > Oryza officinalis. The sequence continues at coordinate 14,169,320 of BDMV01000011.1, forward strand.
TTTAATTCCTAACTAATTTTGTGATCACTATTTGAGCGCACATATGAATAAATTAACTAATTAAATATTGTAATGTTGAAAATGAATTTAAAATAATTTTTAAGACATTCATATGTAGATTTTTTTATAAAAATTATACTGTTTAGGTGCTCGGAAAGCATGTTGCATTAATTCATTCTTCCTATTCTTTTAAAGAACAGGCCTAGCCGCCATTGACGGTATATATCGATGTATCATAGTTGTTTGCCTCTCTTATTCTCTGATGTTTCCGTGTGAATAATTTAATTAGATCATCTGCTTTTACATGCATACTTTGGTTTTGGTTTCAGTTTGATTAAATATGTAGAGCACTAGCACAAAACTAGTTATCTGTAACGGCTGAAGAATGTCATCTGTAACAGCTCGGACATCCGTTACAACCTAACAATTACATATGTGGCATGTCATCTGTAACAGCTGGACGACCGTTACAAATAACACTAATCTGTAATGGCTCATGAACAACGGCTGTTACAGATGAGGGTATCATCTATAACGGCTCACAAATAGCAGCCATTACAGATGAGGGTTTCATCTGTAACGGTTTTTTTTTCAAAGCCGTTGCAGATGACAAAAATACCAGAAATAGTTTGTTTATTTTTCATGAAATTTATACCCTTGCATAGAAAAACACCCATATATGCCCACATTTATACCTCGATTACCCCTGATATCTCGCATTGCATCAAAATTACATCAAAGTTTCATTTCAAGCACTTCACAAATATAATGACATCCATTAAATTGATGCAAACTAGAGGCAAATAATAGCAACCAAATTTGTTATACGTTGTAGTGAGGAAAGATATAAATAGAACATAATAGATTACTAAGTTCATTGTACTTAGGTTCACATAAATATATAGCAAGCTAGAGATGAATTATTACAAGTCTAGAGTCACACGTGGACAGTACCAAAGCAAGACCATTGCGCATTGATTGGCCATAAACACATGGGGGAGCTCTGCAGAAGCACGTTCTGAATCTGAGGTCGCCTGTTTGAGGCTCCTGACCACTCGAACCAGAACAGCTTGTTCGGCGGACATTTTCCTGCAACATAAATTTTCAGCCTTAGAGACCACTTTTAATAGAAACAGAACTAATCTAGCCTCTAGCCTCTGATTTTTAATAGAAACAGAACTAAAATTAGCTTCACTAATGATTAGAAATCTCAAATCAAAGTAATGCCGTTTTCAGATCAGTTTGGTGCTTTGTAAAAAAAATAACTTCATGTATGGGTTGGTTTTCAGATAAGCAATGTGCTGGGTTGGTTTACCCGAGCCGGTTTCGAACATGTATGGGATATTTACAGCTCCAACTGGATGCCCACCAACAAACTCACCCTCGGTTCTACAAAAGCAGCAAAAAAAAATCTAGTGAGGCATATGCAGAAAATTATAACCCAAATTATAACTGTGCATGCAGTTAATGGGAAAAAAAACTTGTGTGGAGAATATCCCACAGAAAACAAAAGAGCAGATCCAATATGGTGGCTTCATCCAAAATACATGATCAATTAGTCGTTGAGCCTCTCATAATGCAAAGAACTGTATATTCAACTAACCAGCCTGAACATAGATCTATATGATATATATATCTGAAACTAGCAGCAGTTTTTTTCAAAACAAAAAAAACATTATTAATTTATTGATTCATATCCTTGCCTAGAATTTTTTCTAGAAATAATATTATTTTAATGGAAAATCGCAAAAATAATTGGCGTCTAGATGGAATTGCAAAAATAAGGGCCTGTCGAACGGCGGGGGAACGACAGGTGGACCTGTCGAACAGCGGTGTGTCGACAGGCCCTATCAAATGGCGGCCGAATGACAGGCCCGCCTGTCGAACTGCGGGAGTTCGACAGGGCCTACCGCCTGGCACGCGCCAGACCCGTCGACACATGGTTGTTCGACAGGCCCCCCATCGCCCCTGCGAACAATGAGCGTTCGACATGCCCCTTTATATGCCCCAAATTTTTTTAGAGATAATATTATTTTAATGGAAAATCACAAAAATAATTGGCTTTCGGACAAATTCGCAAAAATATGGGCCTATCAAACAACGGTGGTTCGATAGGGCCTAATCGAATGGCGGCAGAACGAGTGGCTGGACCGAATGAATGGCCGTGGTTCGACTAGCCCTAGTCGAACTGCGGCAGTTCGACAGGCCCAATCAAACATCGGCCATTCGATAGGTCTGCTCTGTCAAACCACGGCCGTTCGACAGGCCTAGCTGCCCAGCGATTTTTCTTAATTTGTTAAGAATTGTTTTAAGTTGTTAATAATTAATTAATGATAGAATTTTTTATAATTGATTAATTCGATAAATACCCATTTGTAATTGAATATTTCGTGAAACACATCGGTTTTATAATATATTAATTTTAGATATACCCATTTGTAATAGAATAATTTGAGATAGACATACATTGCATTTGTACATTATTAAATTATTTATATACATATTCTTTATTAATTTTATTGCTATTGTTGGTTTCATGTATTTGCCGTAATTTTATTGCGAACGCCGAACGGTTGACGTCGCGCTAGAGGATGACGGAGAAAGAATACAAGGAGAAGGATGGCATTGTAGCGAAAGCAAAAACCAAATTTATTGATGAAAGCAAAATAACCATTAGTTTTTTATTCGTGAAACACGGACCAACTGAACCTAATCTTGACGCATAGACCAACATAAGAGGGTTAAGAAGTTGCATTGATAAGCTATAACAAAATGGCGGTTGCGACGAATCCGGGTGGACGTTGGCTATGGATCCCTCCTACGTCGTTGAGCACGTACTGCAACTTCATGCTCCTTCATTTGCATATATTCTGTTTGCATTTCAGCTTCGGTTACTTTTTCGCCATCATATGTCGAGTTGACCATGTCGATCCATAGAGTGAATCCACACATCCTTGGATTCTCCTGAGAAAGTAATGTAATTAGGAATGGGATCAGTATAATGTGGAAACGCGAGTGAAAATAAAATTAAGTAATTAAGCATGTGTCATACTATGAAGTCATTGTCTATGTTGGGACAGACGAAATATCTCCTTCCAAATGTCTGTTGTGAAAATGATGTAGCCACCTGGCATCGATCTCTACAATTGCATTTTGGACGCTTATTCCATTTAGGTAGACCTAATGGATTGTTTCTCTAGTCTAAGCTAGCAGACTGTGCTCGACGCTTGTACTCCATCCACGCCTGAATGAATTGTATGGTAGTCTCAGGTTGTGTTATCCTTGCACCGATGGAAGTGACTCTCACCGTATCGATCCACTTTACGAAGCCACATTTCCTAAGTTCTTCCTATTTGCACAGATGCATTACGACGGATGACATATAGAAGTATATGGAAGTATCGTTTTGTGGGAATGAGAACTTAACAGTACTTACGACGAAATCGTTGTTGACAATGTTAGGGCACACGAAACATCTTTGACCTCTAGTATGTTGTCTTACGGACGTTATCACCTGACAAAGGTCTCCACAAGCACACTCTGGACGCTCTCGCCATGTGGGGAGTCCCAAGGGATTTACCTGCCATTATAAAGATTCAGCAGCAATTCGTCGTTCGTGCTCATCCTTCCTCCTTAGGTAGTCCGATATTCTTTCACTACGTGGATCCGGGCGTGTTCAGTCATGTTGTGGATTCGCCGTATCTACCCACACAACGAAGTTGCACAAATTACGGTAAGTCTGTGAAAGATTGTATGTTAACGATGTATGTGTTAATCATAGTAAAATAAGTAGATAGAAGTGATTATTACCTGGTGAATGTTCGGGCATTGGAAAAACCTCCAACCACGGATTTCTGAAGTAAGGGATGTCATGAGTATACATGGATCACCGCAAGCTCACAACGAGAAATAGACCAGCGAGAGGATCCCTTCGCCACTCCAGATGCTCGCAAAAGGGAGAGTCCATTCTTCCAAGATCGATGTGAATTTGAAAGGAAAATGTAGGACGAAAATAACTTGCGTAATTGTTCTGCCAGGGCAGGTCCGTCTATATATAGCGACGTAGCAACTGCAGGCAGTGCACGCTTCGAAAGTGTATTGTAACCACGATAGGGTTTTCTGTGAGTAGACATCAGGAGCACGAGCAACCACGCTTTGCCGAAAGGTGATCGTGACTAGTCGATCCCGCATTGTATTCTCGGTGTGTCCGATTTTTGGACAACAAAAAGACATAGGCGCCGAAAGTAGTTGTAACTACAAGCGAGCACTATTATATCGATAGTGACTTTTTTCTAAATCTTGTAGAAAAAAATGCAGTAGAAATGTAGCTTATCAAATAAATGTATGTCATGACGTAGTTCATACATATAATATGACATAAGTAGTACATGCACAAAAAAATAATCCAGCACATAAATAACATTACAAGTCAAGCACGACCCCCTCTCGCACGCTTGCTCCGCCCTCCCTTCTTGCGTTGTCTGATTTGCTCTGTCGGATAAGTCAAATTATCTGGTGGGTGCCTATGTCGTGCCGGTAGCTGTGGAGTGGTATCCTCTGGCTGCACGGACTCCCTCTCCTGTGTAGGCTACGTGACCGGAGGAGCACCGTACCAGTAGTCTAGGCCAGCTTGCGCATCGGGTGCATCCGTCGCGAAGAAATCGTCTACAAATTGTGTTCGAGGAGAGACAGCAGGTACTGCAGAATGCCCCAGGGAAAACTCATAGTTGTCACTTGTTGCAAAATAGAGGGAAAACCACATTATAATAGTTAGTAACTATGCACAAAAATTAAGAGAACGATGATGGTAACTACATTGTAAACAATATTTACGTGTGTGCTGTGTGTACCCTGACTTCGGTGCGCGCGAAGTAACGTAAAGTCCCCAACCCGGTGTGGGCTCCAGGTTGTCCCCTGTCGGCAGGTAAGGAAAATTTGCTGCCGCAGAAGCTCCCGGGGTATTGTATACCTGCTCTGCCTGTTGACATTGAGTACGTTATGATCTGGAATAAAACGGAGGTTGACTACGATATGAACTGGATGTTAAGCAAGGTAAACGTGTTGTACCTGTGGCCGTGGTGGTGCCATACTCGATGCCGGAATCCCAAAGTCATTTGACCTCCTTGGGTGGACAGGGGGAGGTGTCTCCTGAAGCAAAGGCCGAGCATGCGATGGACCGGCGTCGTCGTAGGCACGACGTGACGTAGAGGAACGAAACTGGTCCACACTAGAGCGTCGTGGTAGTGGTGGTGATGCCATCCACCTGGACGGCTGCACCACATCAGTCACGCTCCGACAGGAGTCACGACAAAGTAGCGCCGCAGCACACGAACAGAAACCGCGAAGGACAGTCGCCACGTCGTCCTGCCTGACTAGCTGAGGTCTTGTCTCTAGTCTCCGTAACAATGTATTCGACTCGAGGTGAACATGTTCAACAAACTCGGCCTATTGAATGAATAGGGAAGGGCGTTAGAACAATTGAACGTGTTCCACATTTAATGATAATCAACGAAAGCAACGACATACCATTGAGTTGTTTGCAGCTCGAGGTTGTGGGGTAAACGTATCCGTGATCGTCGGCTGGTGGGGGAGAGATGTATCCCCTTGTGGCTGGAAACACCTCCAGCGCGTAACACTGCGGTACCAACGAAGGTACTGTCCGTACGAAGCACCGTCGTCTGGAGGTGTTTGGAGAACCAAGTGTTCTACCACATGTTCCCACTCTGCAATCGTCTGAACAATGGTCGCCTCATGAGACAGACCGAGTCCCGTCCGGGAGTACCTGCGTACGACAATCTCCTCAACAGGTAGCACCACTAGAAGGGAAGGGAAGGTGACGGCCATCATGGAGCAGATCGTCGAGCTACTTGTTGAGGAGATTCCACAGTACAGTTGGGGGTCGGCTGTTCTTGCGGCGACGTACGCCGGGCTTTGCGATGCTTGCACCAGGAATAGCAAGCAAAGTTTTCTGACAGGATGCCCTCTACTTCTAATGTTATGGGCGCACGAGCGCTTTGACATTGGGAGGCCATAGCTAGAGTCGTACGCAAGCTACGGCGTCGATGAGATGTATAAGTCTGGTCTTGAAGACATCGACGATCTTCCCACCATGGTCTTGTTGTGGACACATCGCGTGGTATGGACGCCACCACTACCACGACGCTCTAGTATGGACCAGTTCCGTTCCTCTATGTCACGTCGCGCCTACGACAACGCTGGTCCATCGCACGCTTGGCCTTCGCTTCAGGAGACACCTCCCCCTGTCCACCCAAGGAGGTCATCTGACTTTGGGGTTCTGTCATCAAGTATGGCACCACCACGGCCACAGGTACAGCATGTTTACCTTGCTTAACATCCAGTTCATGTCGCGACGTCAACCGTTCGGCGTTCGCAATAAAATTACAGCAAATACATGAAACCAACAATAGCAATAAAATTAATAAAGAATATGTATAGAAATAATTTAATCATGTACAAATGCAATGTATGTCTATCTCAAATTATTCTATTACAAATGGGTATATCTAAAATTAATATATTATAAAACCGATGTGTTTCACGAAAAATTCAATTACAAATGGGTATTTATCGAATTAATCAATTATAAAAAAATTCTATCATTAATTAATTATTAACAACTTAAAACAATTCTTAACAAATTAAGAAAAATCGCTGGGCAGCCAGTCCTATCGAACGACCGTGGTTCGACAGGGCCGGCCTATCGAACGGCCGACGTTCGACTGGGCCTGTTGAACTGCCGCTATTCGACTTGGCCCAGTTGAACCACGACCATTCGATCGGTCCAGCCAGTCGTTCCGCCGCCGTTCGATTGGGCCCTGTAGAACCACCGTTGTTCAATAGGCCCATATTTTTACGATTTTCCAATAAAATAATATTATTTCTAAATAAAATTCTCCTTGCCTATATAGGACCCTAATTAATCGAATTTTTTTAGAAATAATGTTGTTTTAATGGAAAATCGCAAAAATAGTGGGTTTTTACAGAAAATCTCAAATATATGGGCCCGTCGAACCACGGCGGTTCGACAGGGCCCAATCGAACGGCGGAGCGAGGATAAGCCGGACCGATCGAACGGTCGCGTTTTGACTGAACCCAGTCGAACAGCGGTAGTTCGACAAGGCCAAGTCAAACGCTGGCTGTTCAACAGGCCGGCCCGCAGGCCCAGTCGAACGCCGGCCGTTTGACAGGCCTGGCCGGCCGGCCTCATTTTTTTAATTTTTTAAGGATTGTTTTTTAAGTTATTAATTAATATTAATTTGTTAAGAGTTGTTTTTAACTTGTTAATAATTAATTAATGACATTTTTTTTATAATTGATTAATTATAATTTGTAAGATGTTTTCATAATTAAGTTTTTCAGTAGTTTTTCTAAATATAATTTTGTTATAATTGATTAATACCTATTTTTAATTGAATGTTTGGAGAAACACATTGAATTTATAATTTATTAATTTTAGATATATTCATTTTTAATTTATTAATTTACAGAACTTTTTTTTAATTTGGTAAGAATTGTTTTTAAGTTGTTAGTAATTAATTAATGACAGAATTGTTTATAATTGATTAATTATAATTTTTAAGTTGTTATTATAATTAAGTTTTTAATTTGGTTTTATAATTATAATTTCTTATAATTGATTGTCGGTGACATGGGACCGGGGGTATCGAGACCAAAGGGAAGGGCGGCCACAGGGATCCGCGCAGCCCGTTCCCCCGGGGGGGTCGGGCCCAAGGGTGACGTGGCGGCTGCCCTCCTGGTTTCCTCCCGGGGTCGGGCCGCTCCCATTTCTGCCCCGAGGCCTGGGGCGCCCCGACCCCCTGTGGCTTTGGTGCGACGAGCGCAGGTTAGGTGAGCTCGACGGAGCCCACCTAACCACATTTATGGCGGTCCAGACGGGCGCACTGCGCCGAATTTAATGCAGCGTGGCGCGTGCAAATCCGGTCCGTGATCGGTCACAGTGAGTGACCGGTCGCAGACCGGTCAGATCGCGTGTTAGGTGGTGCCAGGATGCCTGTGCGCCGCGCGCGCCAAGCGGCCTGCTGCACGCCATGCCCCGTCCCATCAGAATGATGAGAGCCTCAGTCTCTTGTCTCTCAACCGGAGTTGGTATGCCAACTCCCGGAGTTGGCATGTCAGCTCCGGTCAGATGCTTTCCCGATGCCGGCGCAGGCGAGACGCAGAAGTCGCCCGCCATTTAATGAAGGTTCAAACGGGCGTCCCCTGGAAGGGTCGGCTGACCGAGCAAAGGCGTGCTGCAACGTCTGTCAGAGGCTGCTTCCGGCGATAGGATAGCCCTAAATGTAAAAGAATGCTTTCTTTCTTAGGCAGCTCGCGGCCCATGTGGTAGCCCCTTGCCATATAAAAGGAGGCCCAGGCCTAAGAAAAGAGGAGGCTGGCTGGACTCTCTCTGGATTCCATCACACTCTCCGATCTACCAGAACACAGGAGTAGGGTATTACGCTTCTTAGCGGCCCGAACCTGTCTAAATCACCTGCGTCCACGCGTTTTTCTCGCTGAGATCTCACAGATCAGGGGCTAAGAATTTCACCTTGCGCCCCCGGCCGAACCGGCAAAGGGGGACCTACACGGTCTCCCGGTGAGGAGTTTCACGCTCCGTCATCTGGCGCGCCAGGTAGGAGGCGCGCGCGTGTTTTCCTGAGCCCCCATTTCATTTCGTGTGTGCCAAGCTTCACCAGGTAAACCCTATGGTTGAAGAGGCAGTGGCGTACGATCCTTCTTTGAGCACCAGCAGTGACGGCGGGGAGCAGAACCCGTGTCGTCGGGCTCGCACTCCGTCCTCCCCCTCCCGCCGGAATCTTGGGCGGGGGAAGGCGCCTGAGGAAGTCGAGGGATCCGCGACCTCGCCGCCCACAGCCGACGGAGGAGGACGGCAAGGCGAGGTGCGTCGCCGCCTCACCTATGGCGATGGCGGCACGCCCCAGGGCGCGCTCCAGGCTGCGGGCGCGCTCTTGCGTTACCCGTCCAGAGACCCCGGCCTAGCGTTGGCTGGATGACGTGGCCAACCTGGTCATGACGGCGCAGCAGCGCCTAGGCACTGGCAGGCGATCTTCCACCACCGGGACCTCTGGCACTGCCACCGCCGGCTCTACGTCGTCGAGGCGGAGGGGACGACGGGCGACGGCCGGCACCCGCCGTTTGTCCGCGGTTCCCTCGTCAACGCCTCCGACTAATGAGAATATGCATAGGGGGCCAGATGCCCGGCTCGATATTGAGCGCCAGCGCGATGCTCGTCGCGCCGCCCATGCAACGGAAGGCACCTCCTCCTCTGGGGCGTCGCCTCGTTCTGGTCACGGGGGCAGGCCTCCTGTGTCCCCGGTTGGTGGAGACGGCTGTCGAGCCTTCGTGGCGAGCCTTCAGAATGTCCGTTGGCCCCCGAGGTTCCGGCCCACCATCACCGAAAAATACGACGGAAGCATCAACCCCGCCGAGTTTCTCCAGATCTATACGACTGGAATAGAAGCCACGGGGGGTGACGACAAGGTCATGGCGTACTTCTTTCCCATGGCCCTAAAGGGCCAGGCGCGGGGTTGGCTAATGAACCTGCCACCCGCGTCGGTCCACTCCTGGGAGGATTTGTGCCAGCAGTTCACCACAAACTTCCAAGGCACATATCCGCGCCCAGGCGAAGAGGCGGACTTGCACGTGGTACAGCGGAGGGACAATGAGTCTGTCCGCTCGTACTTCCAGCGGTTCTGTCAGGTCCGCAACACCATACCTTGCATCCCTGCACATGCGGTTATCTACGCATTCAGGGGGGCGTGCGGCACAACCGCATGCTCGAAAAGATCGCCTCCATGGACCCCAGACCACCGCACAGCTTTTTGAGCTCCCGGACCGTGTGGCTCGCAAGGAGGAGGCTTGGACCTGGAACTCCTCCGGCTCTGGAGCGGCAGCTCCGGCTACCCCCGAGTCCGCCGCTCGTTCAGGGCGACGGGACAGGAGGAGGAAGAAAAGGTCGGCCCGTTCTGACGACGAGGTTCATGTCCTCGCCGTCGAGCGCGCTTCGCGGACCCCCCGAAAGGGGAGGCCCGTGGGCGACAAAAAGAAGGAGGCCGGCACTTCCGGCAGAGAGCGCCCGGCCGGTGGGTGGTGCACTGTGCACAACACCTCCCTCCACGACCTCGCCGACTGCCGCGCAGTCAAAAGCTTGGCCGAGCGGACGAGGAAGTGGGAGGAGAGGAGGCAGGAACACCATGAGGGCAAGGCCCCGGTGATTCCCACCGGCAACCGTTGAAGTGAGGCCAAACAGAAGGCCCCCACTGAGGACGTCGACGATGGCGATGATGACTAGGGCTTTCAGGAGCCTGAGGTCACCATCGCCACCGTTGAAGGGGGAGCGTGCGCTTATGTTTCTCGCCGGAGCCTCAAGGCCATGAAGCGAGAGCTTTTGGCCGCGGTCCCTACCCATGAGGCGGCGCGGCGGGCGCGTTGGTCAGAGGTCACCCTTACCTTTGACCGGACCGACCACGCGCCATGCGTTGCCCGGGGAGGACAGATCGCGATGGTGGTCTCCCCCACCGTCTGCAATGTGAAGTTGGGGCGCGTCCTGATAGACGGTGGCGCAACTCTCAACATCCTCTCCCCCGCGGCCTTTGATGCCATCAAGGCCCCGGGGATGGAGCTCCAGCCGTCCCAGCCAATCATTGGCGTGACGCCGGGGCACGCCTGGCCGCTAGGTCACATCGACCTCCCGGTCACCTTCGGTGGCCCCGTCAACTTCCGCACTGAGCAGGTGGATTTTGATGTGGCGGACCTCAATCTGCCATACAACGCGGTCCTGGGAAGGCCCGTGTTGGTGAAGTTCATGGTGGCCACCCACTACGCCTACCTCCAGATGAAGATGCCGGGCCCAAGTGGCCCCATCACCGTCCACGGCGACCTCAAAGTCGCACTTGCTTGTATGGAGCAGCCGCTGTGTCCAAGCCCGCGGGCGACGGTGAGAGGCTCGACGCCTCCACCTCGCCCGCCCCGAGGCAGCGGATGGCCTCAGGCTATGAGGTCCCGGTGAAGGAGGTCTCCCTAGGCGACGGCCCGTCCAAGACCACCCGGATTGGTGGTCTCTTGGACGACAAATAGGAAGATGCGCTCGTCTCCTTCCTGCGGGCAAACGCCAACGCCTTCGCGTGGAGACCAGCGGACATACCCGGGGTCCCCAGGGAGGTGAACGAGCATCGTCTCGCCATGCGGCCAGACGCAAGGTCCGTCCGGCAGAAGGTACGGCGGCAGGCCCCGGAACGCCAAGCCTTCATCCGTGAGGAGGTGGTGCGGCTTTTGGAGGCCGGATTCATCCGTGAGGTCATCCATCCGGAGTGGCTCGCGAACCCGGTTGTCGTCCCCAAGGCGAACGGCAAGCTCCAGATGTGCATCGACTACACCGACCTCAACAAGGCATGTCCTAAGGACCCTTATCCCCTGCCACGCATAGATCAAATTGTCGACTCCACCGCGGGGTGCGACCTTTTGTGTTTCCTAGATGCATACTCAGGATATCATCAGATTCGCATGGCTAGGGAGGATGAGGAAAAAACTGCATTCATTACCCCTGTAGGAACTTATTTCAACCATGCCCTTCGGGTTAAAGAATGCAGGTCCTACTTTTCAGCGTACTACTCATATTTCTTTGGGTAGTCAGGGCGTCGTAGCCGTCCCCTAGATCCACCGTCACCAGCCAGCTTGGTGCCTGCGCTAGGGGCTGGCTTGGGAGTCGGAGACGCGCTTCGTCGGGGAGAGGGGTGTAGAACCAATCGCTCTTCCAGTCGTCTCACTTCTTGCGAAGGACGTACGGGATGTAGCGGTTCAACACTTGCCCCCGCAGCTAGAAGTAGCAGCCACCAACCACCGTCGGCGGCGATACCGGCTGCACGGTGAAGAACCACCGAAACAGCCGAAGGGATGGGCGCACCCCGATGAACATCTCGCACAGGTGTGCGAAGATGGCCAGCGTCATCACCGCGTTGGGGGTGAGGTGCGCCATCTGGAGACCGTAGAACTTCAGAACATCTATAAAGAAGGTGGAAAATGGCAGGATCAAGCCCGCCATGGCGAAGGAGAGGAAGAAAACGGATCGCTCCGAGTAGTGCGGCGCCGAGCGACCCTCGCCCAGCGCGACCACCTCCCGGGTGGCAGATTCCGGCATGAACCGGCGCGGCAGCCCGGCCTGCCTTTCGCTGGTGATGCGGGAAGGCGGCAGCACGCTGCCGTCAAGCGTTGCGGAGCTCCACGTCATGGCGCCGGCGGAGGGGGAGCTTGAGGACGAGAGCGCGTGACGAGAGTAAGGCGAGAGAAACGAGAGAGCCAGAGGACGGATGGCAAAGGCTAGGAAACGAATCCCTTCCTCAGCGCCTTTTATGCCCTTGCCTCCACTGCGCTCGACTCCTCGTTTCCTGCACCCACTTCCTTGCCCCCTCATTTCTCGCGCCCATGCCTCCACTAACCCCACTCGCCCGCTTACGCCGCACGCGTCAGTCGTGCGACCGTGGCGGTTGAGGAGGGGCAGATCGTGTGCGCGTTAATCACGAAATGCGCCAATCATTACGTCCCCAGGCGAAGTGGACCGACGTGTCCCGATCCACGCGCTGCCTCGAGTAATGTTGCGGTTACAAGGAGACTGCTCATTAATGTCAACTGGCATTCTTCGCCGATATGCACGGCTCACGACCGTAGGAGTCCTGCTCGCCTTTGGGGGCCTATCCCACCTGTCACCAGGACCGAGGGGTGGCGTCAAGCCTGGGTGCCCCCCCGAGTGTGGCCACCCCGGGCGTGACGCCGGGGGCTACTGTCGGTGACATGGGACCGGGGGTATCGAGACCAAAGGGAAGGGCGGCCATAGGGATCCGCGCGGCCCGTTCCCCCGGGGGGGTCGGGCCCGAGGGTGACGTGGCGGCTGCCATCCCAGTTTCCCCCCGGGGTCGGGCCACTCCCATTTCTGCCCCGAGGCCTGGGGCGCCCCGACCCCCTGTGGCTTTGGTGCCACGAGCGCAGGTTAGGTGAGCTCAACGGAGCCCACCTAACCACATTTATGGCGGTTCAGACGGGCGCACTGTGCCGCATTTAATGCAGCGTGGCGCGTGCATATCCGGTCCGTGACCGTTCACGGTGAGTGACCGGTCGCAGATCGGTCAGATCGCGGGTTAGGTGGTGCCAGGATGCCTGTGCGCCGCGCGCGCCAGGCGGCCTGCTGCACGCCATGCCCCGTCCCATCAGAATGATGAGAGCCCTCAGTCTCTCGTCTCTCAGCCGGAGTTGGTATGCCAACTCCCAGAGTTGGCATGTCAGCTCCGGTCAGATGCTTTCCCGATGCTGGCGCAGGTGAGACGCAGAAGTCGCCCGCCATTTAATGAAGGCTGAAACGGGCGTCCCCTGGAAGGGTCGGCTGACCGAGCGAAGGCGTGTTGCGACGTCTGTCAGAGGCTGCTTCCGGCGATAGGATAGCCCTAAATGTAAAAGAATGCTTTCTTTCTTAGGCATCTCGTGGCCCATGTGGTAGGCCCTTGCCTTATAAAAGGAGGCCCAGGCATAAGAAAAGAGGAGGCTGGCTAGACTCTCTCTGGATTCCATCACACTCTCAGATCTACCAGAACACAGGAGTACGGTATTACGCTTCTTAGCGGGCCGAACCTGTCTAAATCGCCTGTGTCCACGCGTTTTTCTCACTGAGATCTCACAGATCAGGGGCTCGCTCCCGGCCGAATCAGCAAAGGGGGACCTGCACGGTCTCCCGGTGAGGAGTTTCACGCTCCGTCATTGATTAGTACCCATTTGTAATTGAATATTTGGAGAAACATATTGGAGTTATAATATAATAATTTTAGATATATCCATTTGTAATTTATTAATTTACAGACCTTATTTTTCTTATCGGTTATTCTGAAAAATTCAGAAAATCACTTTCGGATAGGGCCGAAAATTTGCAGAAGTGAAAATTGGTTCTGTCTATTTTCGAAAATTCCGAAAATTGTTTTCGGACGAGTCAAAAAATTTTAAATTCACAGAACATGTTTTTAAAAATCGAGAAGAAACATTTTTTTGGAATTGATGTTGAACACATCCATGACCGTACCGAAACCCTAAACCCTAAATCGTAAAATTGTATCGCAATTGGTTCTGTCTATTTTCAAAAATTCCGAAAATTGTTTTCGGACGACTCAAAAAATTTTAAATTCACAGAACATGTTTTTAAAAATCGAGAAGAAACATTTTTTTTGGAATTGATGTTGAACACATCCATGACTATACCGAAACAAGGAGAAGTTGTAGTACAATTTAAACATGATACATCTGGTTCCATTGCGGTTACAAAGATAAGATTAGATTCGAACTAGAAGGAAGGTAGTGCAAGAATTGAACACGATGACGATATAGTAATGGGACAACGAAACATGACATCACATATTTGACTAACGTAAGTTGTCCGATAGTAGCTAACCTCTATGTGAGGATCCCTCTCCCCTCTCAAACTGCTTTTTAGTAAACCTGTATTGCTCTGGCAATTCAAGCTGCATCACACGGGAAGTTGGATCACTTAGAACCTTTTTGGTGTATATCCATTCTTTGTATTGACATCTTCTTGGCGGTTCCTGCGAGAAAAGAATAGACGTGAAGAGAACAAAGTTACTAAATGTTGTGACAAAATAAGGATTCATGATAATGAAAATATTTTCACCATGAAATTGTCATCTAGAATATTTGGGCAAACAAAGAACCTCTGACCCAAAGTTCTTGGCTTGGTGGAACGAAGAACCTGACAACGATCACCGTTTCTGTATTTTGGACGGGCTTCCCATGGAGGGAGTGCCATCGTTAGCACCCGCCAGTCGCACTGTTGTTCACGACATTGTTGTTCGTATTCTGCTTTGAACGCCAAGTATTTCTCAGTACTTTCTGATGCGAAATACCAGCGTCCTTCTTGTTCACAAGTGGTTAGGTCAATAACGGGATTTTCTGTATCGGCCCACTCGATGTATCCACAAGCCGTAACGTAGGCCTGACGAATAGATTTTATGAAGAATAAACAATCGCTCATGCAAACTGAATAAGCATATGTAGAGAATGAAATACCTCACAGTCATAGTTAGGGCACCTAAAGAAACGCTTTCCTCGAGTGTCTTGATTCCTCCAACCCATTACTTGGCATCGGTCACCGCAAAGGCAGAGAGGCCACTCGCACCATGGTGGGAATAGCCGTACAAGTGGATCGCTACGCCAGTTGGGATCCTCAAGGCCCCGACATCTAGACATTGCCGAAAGATGGTGCGATGAAGGGTTGTGGTAGAGCTTGTTGCCTACACAGATGAAGAAATTATGTGCTGCATCGCTCGTTATGGAGACTTATGTAGGCACCAAAATCACAGTGATAAACTTTACATGTCTACATCTGAGGCACGATGGGTCCACCTGATTACCACCGAAAGTAAGAGTGGACGTATGCAGAATTAGGCTGTTCGCCCTTTAGAGTGCTGGATGGAGCCGAAAGTTAGATTGAACGTATGACTTAATGAGAGCCAATTTTCTTCACTGTATGTGACAACACTAGCACGCGTGAATTGGAATTACTTTATCTTATAAAGCAGTGCCGAAAGTTGATCGTGACAAGTCGAACTGGCAGTGTGTCCGTGCACTGTGGTATACTGTGCGATGTAATGAACCGGACACCCAAGTGCCGAAAGTTTGTTGTCGTATGCATAAATAGTTGTGACATGTAAGGGCGTGAGAAGCCATTCCGTAGTCGTGTCGCACGCGAATAAAGGAGGTTGCATCGGTGCAAGCGAAAGTACTCGTGCATGCACCGAAAGGGATCGTGCTTTTGTAAAAAGTAACAATAAAGCGTACGAATGCGAAGTCGATCTCGCATTGTATTCTTGGTGTGTCCGATTTTTCAACAACGAAATGACATAGGCGCCGAAAGTAGTTTGTAACCACGCGCCAGCACAATGATGTCGATAGTGATTTTTTTCTAAATCTTGTAGAAAAAAATATAAAAGAAGTCATACTTTAGCACAAGTAGAAAAGACATCGAAAGACAGTTTATCAAATAACTGTATGACATGAAGTAGTTCATACATATAATATGACATAAGTAGTAAATGAACAAAAAAATAATCCAGCACATAAATAACACTACAAGTCAAGAATGCCCCCCTCTCGCACGCTTGCTAGGCCCTCCCTTCTTACGTTGTCTGAATTGCTCTGTGGGATAGGTCAAATTATCAGGTGGGTACCTATGTCGTGCCGGCTGCTGTGGAGTGGCATCCTCTGGCTGCACGGACTCCCCCTGCTGCGTAGGCTGCGTGACCGGAGGAGCACCATACCAATAGTCTATGCAAGCTTGCGCATCGGGTGCATCCGTCGCAAAGAAATCGTCCACGAACTGTGTTCGAGGAGAGACAGCAGGAACTGCAGATTGCCCCTGGGAAAACCCGTAGTCATCACCTGTTGCAAAATAGAGACGATGCCACGTTAGAATAGTTAGTAACTATGCATAAAAATTAAGTGAACGATAATGGTAACTACGTTGTAAACAATACTTACTTGTGTGCTGTGTGTACCCTGACTCCGGTGCGCGTGAAGTAACGTAGAGTCCCCAACCCGGTGTGGGCGCCAGGTTGTCCCCTGTTGGCAGGTAGGGAAAGTCTGGCTCCGCATAGGCTCCCTGGGTATCGTACACCTGCTATGGCTGTTCACATTGCGTAGGTTACGATATGGTATAAAATGGAGGTTGAGTACGATATGAACTGGATGTTAAGCAAGGCAAACGCGCCGTACCTGAGGCCACGGTGGTGGCATACTCGATGCCGGAACCCCAAAGTCAGACGATCTCCCTGGGCGGACAGGGGGAGGCGTCTCCTGAAGCGAAGGCCGAGCGTGCGATGGACCGGCGTCGTTGTAGTGGCGACGTGAAGTACAGGAGCGGAACTGGTCCACACTAAAGCGTCATGATAGTGGTGGCGATCCTACCCGCCTGGAAGGCTGCACCACATCAGCCGCGCTCCGACAGGAGACACGACCGAAGTAGCGCCGCAGCCCGCGAACAGAAACTGCGAAGGACGGACGCCACGTCGTCCTGCCTGACGTGCTGAGGCCTCGTCTTCAGTCTCTGTAGCAACGTGTTGGACTCAGCATGAACCTGTTCCACAAACTCGGCCTATTGAACGAATAGGGAAGGGCGTTAGAACAATTGAACGTGTTCCACATTTAATGATAATCAACGAAAACAACGGCATACCATTGAGTTGTACGCAGCTCGAGGTTGTGGGGCAAACATGTCCGTGATCGACGCCTGGTGAGGGAGAGACGTATCCCGTTTTGTGGCGGGAAACACCTCCAGCGCGTAACACTACAGTACCAACGAAGGTACTGTCCGTACGAAGCTCCGTCATCTGGAGGTGTTTGGAGAACCAAGTGCTCCGCCACATGTTCCCACTCCGCAACTGTCGGTGACATGGGACCGGGGGTATCATGACTGGAGGCTTGAGTAGCCGCGGTCGCCCACGTGGCCCGATCCCCTCGGGGGGGTCGGGCCCGAGGGTGACATGGCCACCCCTCCCTTTGTCTCCCCGAGGGGTCGGGCTGCTCCCGTTTCGGCCCCGAGGGCTGGGGCGCCCCGACCCCCTGTGATTTTGGCGCCACATGTGTGGGTTAGCGCACCCCTAACCTCATTTATAGCGGATCAGACGAGCGCGCCACGCCGCATTTAATGCGGCGCAGCGCACGCTTATCCGGTCCGTGATCGGTCGCGGTGTGTGACCGGTCGCAGACCGGTCAGATCGCGGGTTAGGTGGCGACAGGCGGCCTATGGCATGCCTCGCCCCGTCCCGTCAGAATGATGAGAGCCTCCTGGCTCTCGTCCCTAGCCGGAGCCGGCATGCTAACTCCTGGAGTTGGTATGTCAGTCCCGGTCAGATCCATTCCAGACTTCAGCGCAAGCATGGCAAGGAAGTCGCTTGCCGTTTAATGATGGTTGAAACGGGCGTCCACCGGGAGAGCTGGCGAGCGGGGCAGGAGGCGTGTACCGTGCCTGCCAGAGGTCACTTCCGGCTGTAGACTAGCCCTGATTGTAAAAAGAATGTTTTCTTTCTTAGGCAGCTAGAGGCCCATGTGGTGACCCCTTGCCAGATAAAAGGAGGCCCAGGCCTAGGAAAGAAAGGGGGGGGACTCTGGCGAATACGCTCTGGGGACCGAACTCTCTTTGTATTGCTGGAGGCCCTCAGATCCACCAGCACACAGGAGTAGGGTGTTACGCTTCTCAGTGGCCCGAACCTGTCTACGTCGCCCGTGTTTTGTGCATTTCCTCTCTCGCTGACGTTCCTCAGATCGAGGGCAAAGAACCTCACCTAGCGCCCCCGGCCGAACCGGCAAAGGGGGGCCTGCGCGGTCTCCCGGTGAGGAGCTCCTCGCTCCATCATCTGGCGCGCCAGGTAGGGGGCGCGCGTATCTTTCTAAGCCCTCATCCTCTTTCGTGTGTACCAAGTTTCGCCCGGTCAGCCCTATGGCCGAACGGGCAGTGGCGCACAGCCTCTCTCCGAGCGCTAGCGGTGATGACGGGGAGCAGAACCCACGCCGTCGGGCTCGCACCCCGCCGTCCCCCTCTCGCCGAAGTCTTGGGCGGGGGAAGGCGCTCGAGGAGGTCGAAGGATCTGCGACCTCGCCGCTCGCGGGCGACGGGGGAGGACGGCGAGGCGGGGCGCGTCGCCGCCTCGTCTACGAGGACGGCGGCACGCCCCAGGGCGCGCTCCAGGCTGCGGGCGTGCTCCTGCATCACCCGCCCGTCGTCCCCGAACCAGAGACTCCAGCCCGGCGTTGGCTGGATGACGTGGCCAACTTGGTCATGACGGCGCAGCAGCGTCTAGGCGCCGGCGGGCGGTCCTCCGCCGCCAGGACCTCTGACGCTGCCGCCGCCGGCTCCATGTCGTCGAGGCGGAGGGCACGGCGAACGATGGCTGATTCACGCCGTTCGTCCGCCGTTCCCTCGTCAACGCCTCCGACCCAAGAAGATGTGCGTGGGGGGCCGGATGCCCGGCTCGATATCGAGCGCCGGCGCGACGCTCGTCGCGCCGCCCACGCAACGGAGGGCGCCTCCTCGACGGGAGCGCCACTTCGGTCCGGTCACGGGGGCCGACCCCCCGTGTCCCCGGTTGGCGGTGCCGGCTGTCGAGCCTTTGTGGCTAGCTTTCGGAATGTCCGTTGGCCCCCAAGGTTCCGGCCCACCATCACCGAAAAATACGACGGAAGCGTCAACCCCGCCGAGTTTCTCCAGATCTACACGACCGGGATCGAGGCCGCGGGGGGTGACGACAGGGTCATGGCGAATTTCTTCCCCATGGCCCTGAAGGGTCAGGCGCGGGGTTTGCTAATGAACTTGCCACCCGCGTCGGTTCACTCTTGGGAGGATTTGTGCCAGCAGTTCACTACGAACTTTCAGGGCACATATCCGCGCCCAGGCGAAGAAGCGGACTTGCATGCGGTACGGCGGAGGGACGATGAGTCCCTTCGCTCATACATTCAGCGGTTTTGTCAAGTCCGCAACATCATACCATGCATCCCCGCACACGCGGTGATCTACACGTTCAGGGAGGGCGTGCGGCACAACCGCATGCTCGAGAAGATCACCTCCAAGGAGCCCCAGACCACCGCGCAGCTTTTCGAGCTCGCGGACCGTGTGGCTCGCAAGGAGGAGGCCTGGACCTGGAACTCCTCCGGCTCTGGCGTGGCAGCTCCGGCCGCCCCGGGTCCGCCGCTCGATCAGGGCGACGGGATAGGAGGAGGAAGAAGAGGTCGGCCCGTTCCGACGACGAGGGTCATGTCCTCGCCGTCGAGGGTGCTTCGCGGGCCCCCCGAAAGGGGAGGCCTGCGAGCGACAAAAAGAAGGAGGCCGGCGTTCCCAGCAGGGAGCGCCCGACCGGCAAGTGGTGCACCGTGCACAACACCTCCCTCCACGACCTCGCGGACTGCCGCGCGGTCAAAAGCTTGGCTGAGCGGACGAGGAAGTGGGAGGAGGAGAAGAGGCAGGAGCGCCGTGAGGGAAAGGCCCCGGCAGCTCCCACCGGCAACCGGCGAGGTGAGGCCAAGCAGAAGGCCCCTGCTGAGGACATCGATGATGGCGACGATGACCTGGGCTTTCAGGAGCCTGAGGCCACCGTCGCCACCGTCGATGGGGGAGCGTGCGTTCACGCTTCTCGCCGGAGCCTGAAGGCCATGAAACGCGAGCTTCTAGCCGCGGCCCCTACCCATGAGGCGACGCGGCGGGCGCGGTGGTCGGAGGTTGCCCTCACCTTCGACCAGACTGACCACCCGCCGTGCGTTGCCCGGGGAGGACAGATCGCGATGGTGGTTTCCCCCACCGTCTGCAATGTGAAGTTGGGGCGTGTCCTCGTAGACGGGGGTGCAGCCCTCAAAATTCTTTCCCCCGCAGCCTTTGGTGCCATCAAGGCCCCGGGGATGGTGCTCCGGCCGTCCCAGCCGATCATCGGCGTGACGCCCGGGCACACCTGGCCGCTGGGTCATATCGACCTCCCGGTCACCTTCGGTGGTTCCGCCAACTTCCGCACGGAGCGGGTGGACTTCGATGTGGCGGACCTCAGTCTGGCCTACAACGTGGTCCTGGGGAGGCCCGCGTTGGTGAAGTTCATGGCGGCGGTCCACTACGCCTATCTCCAGATGAAGATGCCGGGCCCCGGTGGCCCCATCACCGTCCATGGCAACCTCAAAGTCGCGCTTGCTTGTATGGAGCAGCGCGCGGACCACCTCGCCGCGGCGTCCAAGCCCGCGGGTGGCGACGAGAGGCTCAGCACCTCCGTCCCGCCCGCCCCGAGGCAGCGGATGGTCACGTGCGACGAGGTCCCGGTCAAGGAGGTTGCCCTGGGCGACGGCCCGTCCAAGACCACACGAATCGGCGGTCTTCTGGACGACAAATAGGAAGACGCGCTCGTCTCCTTCCCGCGGGCAAACACCGACGTCTTCGCCTGGAGACCGGCGGACATGCCCGGGGTCCCCAGGGAGGTGATTGAGCACCGTCTCGCCGTGCGGCCAAGCGCAAGGCCGGTCCGGCAGAAAGTGCGACGGCAGGCCCCGGAACGCCAAGCCTTCATCCGCGAAGAGGTGGCGCGACTTCTGGAGGCCGGATTCATCCGTGAGGTCATCCATCTGGAGTGGCTGGCGAACCCGGTCGTCGTCTCTAAGGCGAACGGCAAGCTTCGGATGTGGATCGACTACACCGACCTCAACAAGGCATGTCCTAAGGACCCTTATCCCCTGCCACGCATAGATCAGATTGTCGACTCCACCGCGGGGTGCGACCTTTTGTGTTTTCTAGATGCATACTCTGGTTATCATCAGATTCGCATGGCTAGGGAGGATGAGGAGAAAAATGCATTCATTACCCCCATAGGAACTTATTGTTATACAACAATGCCTTTCGGGTTAAAGAATGCAGGTCCTACTTTTCAACGTACTACTCAAATTTCTTTGGGTAGTCAGATAGGACGCAACGTTCAGGCCTATGTCGATGACTTGGTTGTGAAGACGCGCAACCAAGAGACCTTGCTCTCGGATTTAGCGGAAACTTTCGAAAGTCTCCGCTCCGCCCGCATAAAGCTGAACCCCGATAAGTGTGTGTTCGGCGTGCCTGCGGGCAAGCTTCTCGGGTTTTTGATCTCTGCCCGAGGCATCGAGGCCAACCCCGAGAAGATACGAACTATAGAGCGGATGCGCCCCCCCAGCAAGCTTAGGGACGTGCAGTGCGTCACCGGCTGCATGGCCGCCTTAAGTCGATTCATATCGAGGCTGGGAGAGAAGGCGCTACCCCTATTCAAGCTCCTCAAACGCTCCAGGCCATTTACCTGGACGGAGGAGGCTGAGTGGGCACTCACTCAATTGAAGGTGTACCTCAGTTCTCCCCCAGTCCTGGTCGTCTCGGAGCCAGATGAGCCGTTGCTACTCTACCTGGCGACAACCCCGCAGGTGGTCAGCGCGGCGTTGGTCGTGGAGCGCGACGAGGACAACCCTCGCTCCGCGCGCCCCCACCCTGTGTCGACTCGACCCGGGAGAGAGCAGGGAGGAGAGGCCCCCGAGCCGAACGGCGGCCTAAGGCCCCCGACGGCCGGAGCTGGCCCTCCGCCTGCTTGTCCGACGGTGCCAGGCGCCCCCGACCCCCAGGATGGCCCCCGGGCCACTGCGGGAAGGCCGCGCCTGTCGCCCTCCGACCCCGAGGTCGTCGGCACAGAAGCCGAGTGCGCCCCACACGGCCTCTCGGACGAAGGGCGCCCTGGAAATACGCCCTCCGGGACGCCAAGACCCGATACCCTCAGGCCCAGAAGATGCTTTACGCAATTCTGATGGCTTCGAGGAAGTTGCGCCATTATTTCCAAGCGCATCGGGTCACGGTGGTTACGTATTACCCCCTCGGCCAAATCTTGCATAACCGAGAGGGTACTGGATGAGTGGTGAGATGGGCAATCGAACTCTCTGAATTCGATTTGCGCTTTGAACCACGCCACGCGATCAAGAGCCAGGCCCTCGCCGACTTTGTAGCGGAGTGGACCCCAGCTCCCGAGCCCGTCCCCGCCCCCGAGGCCAGCCTGGGCCCCTCGCACCTGCCTCACACCGCCTACTGGGTGATGCAGTTCGACGGCTCCCTGTCTCTTCAGGGCGCCGGTGCGGGGGTCACTTTGACCTCGCCGAGCGGAGACGTCCTCAGATATCTAGTCCGCCTCGACTTTCGGGCGACCAACAATATGGCAGAGTACGAGGGACTCCTTGCGGGACTCAGAGTGGCGGCTGGACTGGGGATCCGCCGCCTCCTGGTGTTAGGCGACTCCCAGTTGGTCGTTAACTAGGTCTGTAAGGAGTATCGGTGCTCTGACCCGCAGATGGACGCCTACGTTCGCCAGGTGCGGCGTATGGAGCGCCATTTCGACGGGATAGAGCTTCGGCACGTGCCCAGGCAGGATAACGCGGTCGCCGACAAGCTCTCAAGGCTCGCTTCCTCGCGAGCCCAGACCCCACCGGGCGCCTTTGAAGAAAGGCTTGCCCAGCCGTCGGCGCGACCCGACCCCCTAGGAGAGACGGACGCGCCTGAACGGCCCCCGAGGCCCGTCGGAGTCCAAGCCTCGGGACCCAAGGGGAGCGCTCCCAGCTCCCCTAGATTGATTGCTTGGATCACTGAGATCCAGGCGTACCTCACAGATAAGACTCTACCCGAGGACCGCGAAGGGAGTGAACGCGTCCATCGCATCTCCAAGCGCTATGTGCTGGTGGAAGAGACCCTCTATCGGCGCGGGGCTAACGGAGTCCTCCTGAAGTGCATTCCTCGGGAACAAGGCGTCGAGCTTCTCGCCGATGTCCATGAAGGCGAGTGCGGAGCCCACTCCGCCTCGCGCACCTTGGTTGGCAAGGCCTTTCGCCAGGGTTTCTATTGGCCGACGGCTCTCAACGATGCGGTTGACCTGGTCCGGCGGTGCAGGGCGTGCCAGTTCCACGCCAAGCAAACGCATTAGCCGGCCCAGGCCCTGCAGACCATACCTCTCTCGTGGCCGTTTGCTGTCTGGGGGCTCGATATCCTGGGTCCGTTCAGGCGGGCCCCGGGCGGGTTCGAGTATCTGTATGTCGCTGTCGACAAGTTCACTAAGTGGCCCGAGGCTTATCCGGTCATCAAGATCGATAAGCACTCGGCGCTAAAATTCATCAAGGGCATCACTGCTCGGTTCGGGGTGCCTAACCGTATTATTACGGATAACGGCACCCAGTTCACTAGTGAGCTCTTCGGCAACTACTGCGAAGACATGGGCATCAAGCTCTGCTTCGCCTCACCCGCCCACCCCAGAAGCAACGGCCAGGTGGAGCGCGCCAATGCGGAAATCCTCAAGGGCCTCAAAACCAAGACCTTCAACATCCTCAAGAAGCACGGCGACTCGTGGATCGAGGAACTGCCAGCGGTGCTCTGGGCGAACCGAACCTCGCCAAGCCGAGCAACCGGGGAAACGCCTTTCTTCCTCGTCTACGGCGCGGAGGCGCTCCTCCCATCTGAGCTAACCCTGAGGTCCCCTCGGGCCACCATGTATTGCGAGGCTGATCAAGATCAGCTTCGCCGAGACGACCTCGACTACCTAGAAGAGCGAAGGCGGCGCGCGGCCCTCCGAGCCGCGCGCTACCAGCAGAGCCTGCGGCGCTACCATCAGCGCCACGTCCGGGCCCGATCACTCTGCGTTGACGACCTCGTCCTACGCCGCGTCCAAACGCGTGCTGGATTGAGCAAGCTCTCACCAATGTGGGAGGGTCCGTATCGAGTGATCGGCGTCCCCCGGCCGGGCTCGGTTCGGTTGGCCACGAGCGACGGCACAGAGCTGCCTAACCCGTGGAACATTGAACATCTTCGTCGCTTCTACCCCTAATGGGGGTTGGGTGTCATGTCTCGAGCTCGAGCCAACCCCGCACCCCCCTCGGGCGTGCAGGGTTGGTCGGGGGCTACCACATGCATATACTTATCTTTTTTTTTCTCTTCCGTATTTCAATAAAAGCACTTTCGATTTCCTGAGGACTGTGTCTGTGCTGTCGTTTCCCTTTGAAGAATCTTGGCTTGAATTAATACGCTCGTGCTCGACCCTGCCCTCGGTGGCCCGGGCCGGCTAAAACCGCCAAATGGGACCCAGAACCGAGCCGTGCCCCGGGGCGCGGTGAACTCCGGGGGGGAATCGGCAAAGGCCTATAATCGGGTCCCCCTAACCCTCGGTCACCGCGCTCCCGGCCTGGCCAGTCTCGACACGCGGATCTCCCCAAGCACTAGCTCCGACCCGCGTCGTTTGAGGTTGGGGCCTGGGCACGAGCCCTTGTTCAAGTCAAGACGCAGGAGGACCGCGGCACAGACCATCCTCGTCTCATACACACAACAAACATAACTGACATAAAAATTTCCACTTTATTTGATTGCAGATTAAACCAGTCTATACAAGAAGGGGGCTCGAAGGCCTCGGAAGAAGAAGGAAAAATTATTAAGATTGGCGGGGGCCTGGGGGCTCACTCCGACGCGCCCGGGTCGCCGGCCTCGTCGTTGCTGTCGTCCGCACCGTCGTCGCCGTCCTCCTCGTCGGAGTCGAGGGCGAACGCGAGCCGAGGGGCCGTCCCCTCGAAGCTGTGGACGATGTGGTCGGCGGCGTCCCGGACTTGCGCGCGCACGCCGTCTTCGGTTCCGGGAGGGAACTCTTCCAGCGCTGCCCACGGGGAGAAGTCGGGGTCCCTGGCCTTGTAGCTCGCCAGTACGAGCTCCACCGCCCCCCGGGCGAGGTCCCTCGAGGATGACTTGATTGTCTCCTCGAGCTCCTCGGGGAGCCATTCGAGGGCCCCGGCCATCTCCGAGAGGCGCTGGGCGAGGCCCCCCTGGTTGGCGGCGTACTTCACGTACCGCCCGCCCCAGAGGCCCGCCTGCCGCCCGGCGCGGTCTAGGCGGGAGACGGCGTCCCGAAGCATGCCGGGCCGTACCTCGCTCGCCAAGCGGAGGGCCTCGACCTCCCCGGCGGACGAGTCCAGCGCGCCCTGCAGCTCGGCGACGGTGTGTTCGGCGGCTGCGAGGCGGGCGGCTAGGTCGCCGTGGCCCGCGGCCGCCCCGCCGCTGTGCGCTCTCGCGTCCAGCTCCTTCGCCCGCACCTCGAGCTCAGCGGCCCACTAGTCCAGCGCGGCCCTCTCGGCGCGGGCGCCTTCCAGATTGCGGCGCGCCTGCTCCTCCCGCGCCGCCTCGCGGAGAAACAGGCTGTCCGCCAGCCGCTGCGCCGCGGCCTCGGCCTCCTCGAGAGCTCGCCCCCGCTCGGTGAGCGCGTCCTCGCGGAGGCGGAGTGCGGACTCCTCTTCGGCGGAGGCGGCCTCGTGCGCCGCTAGCGTTGCCTCCCGGGTGGCGACGGCGGCCTCGCGGTCCGCCAGGGCGCTCTCCTTCGCGTCCAGGGCGAGGGCGCGCTCCTCCAGCGTCGTGACGCGGGCCTCAAGGGCCTCTTCGCGCTGGCGGGACGCTGCCTCGTTCTCCGCCGCCTGCCGTTCCCAGGCAGCGGCGGCGTCGAGGACTCCCCGGGCGGCGTCGAGCTTCTCCTCTAGCTCCACCGCCCGGCTTCCGTATTGGAGGCGGAGGTCGTCCCGTGCCTCGTCGAGCACGGAGGTGGCGATGAGGGCTGTCTCCCGCTCCTCCTCCACCTCCCTGGCGATCTCCGCCAGGTCCCTGCGACGGGTCTCGAGCTGTGAGGCGTGCCGGCGGTGTGCCTTGCGCCGCCCCTCCTCGACGCGCGCCCACGCCGCGTCGAGCTCCGCCCGCTCCGCCTGCAGGGCCTCCATCTGGGCACTTAACCCGTCCAGCACCGTGCGGTTCGCGGCGGCCAGGGCCTGCAGGAGGGGTTCCATGCTCAGCGGGGCAGCGGAAGGCAGAGGGGAGAGCCGCCTCGGTGTGGGTGCCGCGCGGCTCGGCCCGCCGATCGGCGTGCCGGACTCGGGGGCGTCCCCCGAAGCTGGCTCGTTTCGAGCGCCGCTCAGGGCGTCGGGCCCGAGCGGCGCACCCGCGGCCTCGTCGTGGCTGGCCTCGGAAGTCGTCGTCGCCTCGGGCGGAGTCGGGTCGGGGGCTTGGCAGGCTGCCTGCCGTGCATGCGCCGCCACTGCCTCTCGGGCGGACTCCCCGGCCCGGCGGAGTCTGGCCTCCTCCCGAGCGGCCTCCTCGGCCTGGCGAACCCGGGCGGCCTCCTGGGTGGCCTCCTCGGCTTCCCGGAGGCGGTCCGCGGCTTCCCGCTGGTCAGCCTCCCGCCTCCGGGCCTCCGCGGTGGCCGTCTCCTCGGCCTCGGACCGGTCGAACTTGGAATGCCGTGGGGGGCGCGACGGGATCTCGCTGAGGCAGAAGAAAAACCAGAGACAAAAAACAAACGGGTGAGTAAAAACTCGCCTTGGGAGATGGGAGTATGAATACGGCCGCAGTGGGTGTGGGGACGAACCTGCGGGGAGGTCGGCTGAACGACCACCTCGGGGGCGAGATGAGGCTCCCCCGGCATGGCTCGGTCTCCCCCATTTTGCGGAGCCGTTTCTTCTTTCGCTCCCCCTCGGGCTGCGGCGTCGGCACGACACCCTCCGGGCGCCTGCTGCTGGCATGCACCGCCCCGCCCCCTCGGGGAGGAGATGGAGGAGTACCCTCCTGCTTCCTCTTCCCCCTGGCGTCGGCAGGGCGGCTGCCCCCCGGGCCCACGTCGCGGGACCCAGAAGCACGGCCCCCTCCCGAGGTAGATTGTTCCCCCCTGCGGCTCCCGCCCGCACCGTCGTGGCCTCGGGGGGCCCGCTCCCCCGACGCCCCGACCACCTGCATGATGGCCAGGATGTTGGCGCGCTCTGGGTCGCAGCAGAGGGGGAGGACCCCTTGGGGGATGAGAGTTGCCTCCACGGAGCTGAGATTCAGCACCCGTTGGACCACCATCCTGAAGTCCTCAGGGTCCCAGTCCCATTTGCGCCCCTGGTGGGTCCTCAGGTGGTCCTCGGGCCCGGTGTACTCCCAGGAGCCCCGGGCGCGCCGCTGGAGCGATGCGATCCAGTGACGGAGCTAGTCGCCGAACACCATGGCCCCCGTGAGCCCCTGGGATCGCAGGCCCGCCAGGCGGTCAAGAACGGCGTCGTAGCCGTCCCCCAGATCTACCGTCGCCCGCCAGCTGGAGACTTGCGCCGGGGGCTGGCTCGGAAGTCGGAGGCGCGCTTCGCCGGCGAGGGGGGTGTAGAACTAATCGCTCTTCCAATCGTCCCACTTCTTGCGAAGGATGCAGGGAATGTAGCGGTTCAGCACCTGCCCCCGTGGCTGGAAGTAGCAACCACCGACTACCGTCAGCGGTGACACCGGCTGCACGGTGAAGAACCACCGGAACAGCCGGAGAGATGGGCGCACCCCGATAAACATCTCGCACAGCTGCGCGAAGATGGCCAACGTCATTATCGCGTTGGGGTGAGGTGCGCCATCTGGAGATCGTAGAACTCCAGAATATCCATGAAGAAAGTCGAGAATGGCGGGACCAGCCCCGCCATTGCGAAAGAGAGGAAGAAGACGGACCGCCCCGGGTAGTGTGGCGCCGGGCGTCCCTTGCCCAGCGCGACCACCTCCCGGCCGGTGGCAGATTCCGGCATGAATCGGCGCGGCAGCCCGGCCTGCCTCTCACTCGTGATGCGGGAAGGCGGCAGCACGCTACCATCGAGCGGTGCGGAGCCCCGTGCCATGGCGCCGACGGAGGAGGAGCTTGAGAGCGAGCGCGTGCGGCAAGGTTAGGGCACAGGAAACAAAGAGTTAGGGCACAAGTGGCGAAGGCAAGGGGAAGAGTGGCGAGAGGAAGGAAACGAATCCCTTCCTCTGCGTTTTTATACCCTTGCCAACGCTATGCCCGGCTCCTCGCTTCCCACGCCCACTACCTCGCCCCCTCGTTTCTCGCGCCCACGCCTCCACTAACCCCACTCGCCCATTTGCGGCGCACGCGGCAGACGTGCGGCCGTGGCGGTTGAGATGGGGCAGATCGTGCGCGCATTAACTACGCTCGCCAACCGTGAAAAACGCCATCATCATATCCCCAAGCGAAACGAACCGGCTCGTCCCGATTCACGCGCTGCTCGAGTAATGTAGCGGTCTTAAAGAGGCCGCTCATTATTATCGGTCGGTTTTCTCTTGCCGATGCACGCGATTCGCGACCGTTGGGTTTCTGCCCACCTGTAGGGACCGGTCCCATCTGTCACCGGGCCTAAGGAGTGGCGTCACGCCCGAGCGCTTCCCCTGAGGGGGGCGGTCGCCCTGGCGTAACGCCGGGGGCTACTATCGGTGACATGGGACCGGAGGTGTCATGACTGGAGGCTTGAGTAGCCGCGGTCGCCCACGTGGCCCGATCCCCTCGGGGGGGTCGGGCCCGAGGGTGACGTGGCCACCCCTCCCTCTGTCTCCCCGAGGGGTCGGGCCGCTCCCGTTTCGGCCCCGAGGGTTGGGGCGCCCCGCCCCCCTGTGATTTTGGCGCCACGTGTGTGGGTTAGGTGAGCACAGCAGGGCTCACCTAACCGCATTTATAGCGGATCAGACGAGCGTGCCATGCCGCATTTAATGCGGCGCAGCGCACGCTTATCCGGTCCGTGACCGGTCGCAGACCGGTCAGATCGCGGGTTAGGTGGCGACAGGCGGCCTGTGGCACGCCTCGCCCCGTCCCGTCAGAATGATGAGAGCCTCCTGGCTCTCGTCCCTAGCCGGAGCCGGCATGCTAACTCCTGGAGTTGGTATGTCAGTCCCGGTCAGATCCATTCCAGACTTCAGCGCAAGCATGGCAAGGAAGTCGCTTGCCGTTTAATGAAGGTTGAAATGGGCGTCCACTGGGAGAGCTGGCGAGCGGGGCAAGAGGCGTGTACCGTGCCTATCAGAGGTCACTTCCGGCTGTAGACTAGCCCTGATTGTAAAAAGAATGCTTTCTTTCTTAGGCAGCTAGAGGCCCATGTGGTGACCCCTTGCCAGATAAAAGGAGGCCCAGGCCTAGGAAAGAAAGGGGGGGACTCTGGCGAATACGCTCTGGGGACCGAACTCTCTTTGTATTGCTGGAGGCCCTCAGATCCACCAGAACACAGGAGTAGGGTGTTACGCTTCTCAGCGGCCCGAACCTGTCTACGTCGCCCGTGTTTTGTGCGTTTCCTCTCTCGCTGACGTTCCTCAGATCGAGGGCAAAGAACCTCACCTAGCGCCCCCGGCCGAACCGGCAAAGGGGGGCCCACGCGGTCTCCCGGTGAGGAGCTCCTCGCTCCGTCAGCAACCATTGGCGCGATCGTCCGAACAATGGTCCCCTCATGGGACAGACCGAGTCCCTTCCAGGTGTACCTGCATAGGACGTAATGAGCACGTAAGAAACGTATACACTGGGGTAAAACACGTAAGAATGAGTCCCTTACGTGCTCATTATGTCCTATGCAGGTACACCCGGAAGGGACTCGGTCTGTCCCACGAGGGGACCATTGTTCGGACGATCGCGCCAATGGTTGCGGAGTGGGAACATGTGGCGGAGCACTTGGTTCTCCAAACACCTCCAAACGACGGAGCTTCGTACGGACAGTACCTTCCTTGGTACCGTAGTGTTACGCGCTGGAGGTGTTTCCCGCCACAAAACGGGATACGTCTCTCCCTCACCAGGCGTCGATCACGGACACGTTTGCCCCACAACCTCGAGCTGCGTACAACTCATTGGTATGTCGTTGCTTTTGTTGATTATCATTAAATGTGGAACACGTTCAATTGTTCTAACGCCCTTCCCTATTCGTTCAATAGGCCGAGTTTGTGGAACAGGTTCACGCTGAGTCCAACACGTTGCTACAGAGACTGAAGACGAGGCCTCAGCACGTCAGGCAGGACAACGTGGCGTCCGTCCTTCGCAGTTTCCGTTCGCGGGCTGCGGCGCTACTTCGGTCGTGTCTCCTGTCGGAGCGCGGCTGATGTGGTGCAGCCTTCGGGGAGTGTGGACCAATCCCGCTTCTCTACTTCACGTCGCCACTACGACGACGCCGGTCCATCGCACGCTCGGCCTTCGCTTCAGGAGACGCCTTCCCCTGTCCGCCCAGGGAGATCGTCTGACTTTGGGGTTCCGGCATCGAGTATACCACCACCGTAGCCTCGGGTACGACGCGTTTGCCTTGCTTAACATCTAGTTCATATCGTACTCAACCTCTGTTTTATACCATATCGTAACCTACGCAACGTGAACAGCCACAGCAGGTGTACGATACCCAGGGAGCCTATGCGGAGCCAGACTTTCCCTACCTGCCGACAGGGAACAACCTGGCGCCCACGCTGGGTTGGGGACTCTACATTACTCCGCGCGCACTGTACTCAGGGTACACACAGCACACAAGTAAGTATTGTTTACAACGTAGTTACCATCATCGTTCGCTTAATTTTTATGCATAGGTACTAACTATTATAATGTGTCATAGCCTCTATTTTGCAACAGGTGACGACTACGGGTTTTCCCAGGGGCATTCTGCAGTTCCTGCTGTCTCTCCTCGAACACAGTTCGTAGACGATTTCTTTGCGACGGATGCACCCGATGCGCAAGCTGGCATAGACTACTGGTACGGTGCTCCTCCGGTCACGCAGCCTACGCAGCAGGGTGTTGACGCCAAATCCGTACCGCCGATGAGGATCCGGCGTGCAGACACACGAAGACCTGGGAGATCTGCTTAGCTCCAGTGCAGGTCCTAAAATTGATGAAGCGCGGGCGTGCCAGTCAGTTTGATCCTGCCACTGACAAGATATGCAAAACAACATAACAGAAAGTTTATCGGCCGATAGGCCGATAGGGCAAAAACGTATCGGCCGATAGGCCGATAGCCAAAACAACCGATCGGCCGA
Organism: Oryza officinalis; assembly: GCA_008326285.1. Taxonomy (NCBI): domain Eukaryota; kingdom Viridiplantae; phylum Streptophyta; class Magnoliopsida; order Poales; family Poaceae; genus Oryza; species Oryza officinalis. The sequence continues at coordinate 14,200,713 of BDMV01000011.1, forward strand.
TGAGCCGATGGCACAATTCCAGCCGATGTACTGAACAAATATCTATATAGAGACGATCGGCTGACGATAACATGATGATATAGCAATATGATATAGCATAATCCAGATAAATATAAGATAAACATTTGATATGAAGATTAAAGCACACATCGGCCAGAAGTCCGATGGCATAAACTCTCAACAAGCAGATAAACAATATATACTCTGTTGTCATCGGCCAGATCCAATCTATATGTAAAACTCTTGGGCCGATGCAACGTCCAGATAACTCACCGGCTGAAACCCCGATGAAACCCTTATTGGCAGTCAATAAGCAAGCTAGAGATTACGGTTCTAATCACGACTTAGTAGGTCAAACCGAACTGATGCAGCACTAAGTATGAGAAGAAACGCAAGACCTAGACAATCAAGCCCTTGACTGATTTTCAGGGTGGTGGATACCTTAGCCAATCTAATCTAGCAAGACAATTTAGTCAATACCGGCATAAACCCTAAAGCGAATCTCGGCCGATAAGACTAAATCGAGAAGCCAAACCAGATTGACTAAGATATATGATAATAGGTGCTTACGTTGTTGAGATCAGAACGACGAAGCCCTAGCCCCGACAACGCAGGCAGCCATAACGAGACTTACCCCTCGTGAGAAGGGCATGAACTCGCCGAAGAAGACGAAAAGTAAAGGTTGGCGATGCGCCGAAGTTGTATTGGTCGTGTGATGATAATTACATGAACTACGGGCTTACATATTTATACCCATAGGCTAACAAAAATCCTAAAAGAATACAACTCAAACTTTCCTAAAGATAAAAGGAAAAAGATAAAGTCCTTGCCGGACACTAACACACTTTCCTAAAGATAAAACAGAAAACTAACAAACTCTTCGTAATTAAGAGATACAAGCCGCATCCTCCTCAAACTCGGTCTTCTCTGGATAAGATCTTCCCGAATCTAACAAGAATCCGACTGCTATTGGTGGTTGGTTTGAGATAACCCCCATCGGTCGATGTAGAACTCTAGGCCGATATAGATCCTGGGCCGATGAGGACTTCGGGGCTTACCAAATTCTGGTGTTAACACATGCCCCCCAGTTTTGGAGTATGAGAAGTCATGCTTCAAAATTACCCTTGCCTTGATCGCCCCAAAACTGATTCTTCTCTTCTTCTTGACATCGGCTCTCGTAAGCCGACACCTTCTGCATTAGATGAGCCAGGCTGTCAAATTCATGGAAAAAGAATCTATCTTTGATAGGCGCTGACAACCCTTGGAATGCAAGATCTGCTAGTTGTTTATCACTTAGGCTCAAGCTATAACATCGGTTGCGGACATCACGAAATCTTTGAATATACTCCATAGCCGATTCCCCTTCTTGCTGCCTAACTGATATCAAATCTAAAAACTTTAACTCATTATTCTCAGCAAAGAAGTACTGGTGAAATTGCTCCTCAAGATCAGCCCAACCTCTGATAGAATGCGGCGGCAATGATGAAAACCATGAGAAGGCCGATCCAGTTAAAGACAATGGAAACAATCTAACTTTCAGAGCTTCTTCAGCCGATGCCTCCCCTCATTGAGCTAAAAATTGGCTGATATGTTCCCTCGTAGATATATCATCTTGCCCTGAAAATTGGAAAAAGTCTGGAATCTTGTATCGGCCTGGAAGTGGAACTCTATCAAACCACTCGGGATATGGCAGCCGATACACAGAAATCTGTCCCTTAGGTCTAATTCCAAACTGTTCCTCTATTACTTTTGCAATCATATCAGCCCAATCTTCTTTAGACTAATATCTTTGAGCTTCTTCTGGCCGATATTGTTGATGTGACTCTCCAGGCTGATGCTGATCTATTCGCCCCCCGAGCCAATATCGCTGTTGCCGATGATGCTGAAATTGTTCGTCGATTTGCCCCCCAATCTGATTTCTTAAGGCAATCACTCTGGGAACTATTTTCTCGATCAAACCATGTAAAGTACTCACCAAAACTCCAGATCGATCAAACACAGTGCGACGAACAATTTCATCAACTGTCTTTTGAAGCGTTTCATCATCCATCGGCTCTTCCTCTTCCTCTATCGGCTTGAGAAATTGTTCTTCCTTGGCCTTGGCTTCTTGATCAGACATATTGTTGCAATTATGGGTTTCACGAGCGTGTAAAAGTCTATTGTCAAAAACACGGTCCCACTGGGCGTGCCAAAAATGTGTTGACGCCAAATCCGTACCACCGATGAGGATCCGGCGTGCAGACACACGAAGGCCTGGGAGATCTGCTTAGCTCCAGTGCAGGTCCTAAAATTGATGAAGCGCGGGCGTGCCAGTCAGTTTGATCCTGCCACTGACAAGATATGCAAAACAACATAACAGAAAGTTTATCGGCCGATAGGCCGATAGGGCAAAAACGTATCGGCCGATAGGCCGATAGCCAAAACAACCGATCGGCCGATGAGCCGATGGCACAATTCCAGCCGATGTACTGAACAAATATCTATATAGAGACGATCGGCTGACGATAACATGATGATATAGCAATATGATATAGCATAATCCAGATAAATATAAGATAAACATTTGATATGAAGATTAAAGCACACATCGGCCAGAAGTCCGATGGCATAAACTCTCAACAAGCAGATAAACAATATATACTCTGTTGTCATCGGCCAGATCCAATCTATATGTAAAACTCTTGGGCCGATGCAACGTCCAGATAACTCACCGGCTGAAACCCCGATGAAACCCTTATTGGCAGTCAATAAGCAGGCTAGAGATTACGGTTCTAATCACGACTTAGTAGGTCAAACCGAACTGATGCAGCACTAAGTATGAGAAGAAACGCAAGACCTAGACAATCAAGCCCTTGACTGATTTTCAGGGTGGTGGATACCTTAGCCAATCTAATCTAGCAAGGCAATTTAGTCAATACCGGCATAAACCCTAAAGCGAATCTCGGCCGATAAGACTAAATCGAGAAGCCAAACCAGATTGACTAAGATATATGATAATAGGTGCTTACGTTGTTGAGATCAGAACGACGAAGCCCTAGCCCCGACAACGCAGGCAGCCATAACGAGACTTACCCCTCGTGAGAAGGGCATGAACTCGCCAAAGAAGACGAAAAGTAAAGGTTGGCGATGCGCCGAAGTTGTATTGATCGTGTGATGATAATTACATGAACTACGGGCTTACATATTTATACCCATAGGCTAACAAAAATCCTAACAGAATACAACTCAAACTTTCCTAAAGATAAAAAGAAAAAGATAAAGTCCTTGCCGGACACTAACACACTTTCCTAAAGATAAAACAGAAAACTAACAAACTCTTCGTAATTAAGAGATACAAGCCGCATCCTCCTCAAACTCGGTCTTCTCTGGATAAGATCTTCCCGAATCTAACAAGAATCCGACTGCTATTGGTGGTTGGTTTGAGATAACCCCCATCGGCCGATGTAGAACTCTAGGCCGATACTAGCTTTGAGCCGATATAGATCCTGGGCCGATGGGGACTTCGGGGCTTACCGCCGGACACTAACACACTTTCCTAAAGATAAAACATAAAACTAACAAACTCTTCCTAATTAAGAGATACAAGCCACATCCTCCTCAAACTCGGTCTTCTCTGGATAAGATCTTCCCGAATCTAACAAGAATCCGACTGCTATTGGTGGTTGGTTTGAGATAACCCCCATCGGCCGATGTAGAACTCTAGGCCGATACTAGCTTTGAGCCGATATAGATCCTGGGCCGATGAGGACTTCGGGGCTTACCAAATTCTGGTGTTAACACAGGGGCAGTCCGTGCAGCCAGAGGATGCCACTCCACAGCAGCCGGCACGACATAGGTACCCACCTGATAATTTGACCTATCCCATAGAGCAATTCAGACAACGTAAGAAGGGAGGGCCTAGCAAGCGTGCGAGAGGGGGGCATTCTTGACTTGTAGTGTTATTTATGTGCTGGATTATTTTTTTGTGCATTTACTACTTATGTCATATTATATGTATGAACTACTTCATGACATACACTTATTTAATAAACTGCCTTTCTATGTCTTTTCTACTTGTGCTAAAATATGACTTCTTTTATATTTTTTTCTACGAGATTTAGAAAAGATTCACTATCGAGATCATTGTGCTCACGCGTGGTTACAAACTACTTTCGGTGCCTATGTCATTTCGTTGTCGAAAAATCGGACACACCAAGAATCCAATGCGAGATCGACTTCGCATTCGTACGCCTTGCTGTTACTTTTTACAAAAGCATGATCCCTTTCGGCGCATGCACGAGTACTTTCGCTTGCACCGATGCAACCTCCTTTATTCGCATGCGATACGACTGCGGAATGGCTTCTCAGGCCCTTACATGTCACAACTACTTATGCATACGACAACAAACTTTCAGCGCTTGGGTGTCCGGTCCATTACATCGCACAGTATACCACAGTGCACGGACACACACTGTGAGTTCGACTTGTCACGATCAACTTTTGACGCTGCTTTGTAAGATAAAGTAATTCCAATTCACACATGCTAGTGTTGTCACATACAGTGAAGAAAATTAGCTCTCATTAAGTCATACGTCCAATCTAATTTTCGGCTCCATCCAGCACTTTAAAAGGGCGAATGGCCTAATTCCGCATACATCCACTCTTACTTTCGGCGGTAATCAGATGGACCCATCGTGCCCCATGATGTAGACATGTAAAGGTTATCACTGTGATTTTAGTGCCTACAAAAGTCCCCATAACGAGGGATGCAGCACATAATTTCTTCATCTGTGTAGGCAACAAGCGCTACCACAACCCTTCATCGCACCAGCTTCTGGCAATGTCTAGACGCCGGGGCCTTGAGGATCCCAACTGGCGTAGCGATCCACTTGTACGGCTATTCCCTCCTTGGTGCGAGCGGCCTCTCTGCCTTTGCAGTGACCGATGCCAACTAATGGGTTCGAGAAATCAAGACACTCGAGGAAGGCGTTTCTTTAGGTGCCCTAACTATGACTGTGAGGTATTTCATTCCCTGCATATGCTTATTCAGTTTGCATGAGCGATTGTTTATTCTTCATTAAAATCTATTCGTCAGGCCCGCGCTACGCAGGAATCGCCAAGAAGATGTCAATACAAAGAACGGATAGACACCGAAAAGGTTCTAAGTGATCCAACTTCCTGTGTGGTGCAGCTTGAATTGCCAGAGCAATACAGGTTTACTAAAAAGCAGTTTGAGAGGGAAGAGGGATCCTCACATAGGGGTTAGCTACTATCGGACAACATACGTTAGTCAAATATGTGATGTCATGTTTCGTTGTCCCATTACCATATCGTCGTTGTGTTCAACTCTTGCTCTACCTTCCTTCTAGTTCGAACCTAATCTTATCTATGTAACCGCAATGGAACCAGATGTATCATGTTTAAATTGTACTACAACTTCTCCTTGTTTCGGTACGGTCATGGATATGCTCAACATCAATTCTACAAAAATGTTTCTTCTTGGTTTTTCAAAACATGTTCTGTGAATTTAAAATTTTTTGAGTCGTCCGAAAACAATTTTCGGAATTTCCGAAAATAGACAGAATCAATTTTCGCTTCTGCAAATTTTTGGCCCTATCCAAAAGTGATTTTCTGAATTTTTCAAAATAACTGATAAGCAAAATAAGGTCTGTAAATTAATAAATTACAAATGGATATATCTAAAATTATTAAATTATAACTCCAATATGTTTCTGCAAATATTCAATTATAAATGTGTATTAATCAATTATAATAAATTAAATTATAAAACCAACTTAAAACTTAATTATAATAACAACTTAAAAATTATAATTAATCAATTATAAACAATTCTGTCATTAATTAATTACTAACAACTTAAAAACAATTCTTACCAAATTAAAAAAAAGTTCTATAAATTAATAAATTAAAAATGGATATATCTAAAATTAATAAATTATAAATCCAATGTGTTTCTCCAAACATTCAATTAAAAATGATTATTAATCAATTATAACAAAATTATATTTAGAAAAACTACTTAAAAACTTAATTATGAAAACATCTTACAAATTATAATTAATCAATTATAAAAAATATGTCATTAATTAATTATTAACAAGTTAAAAACAACTCTTAACAAATTAATATTAATTAATAACTAAAAAACAATACTTAACAAATTAAAAAAAATGAGGCCGGCCGGTGTTCGACTGGGCCGGTGGCTCGGCCTGTCGAACTGCCGCTGTTTGACTAGGCCCAGTCGAAACGCGGCCGTTCGATCGGTCCGGCCTGTCCTCGCTCCGCCGTTCGACTTGGCCCTGTTGAACCGCCGTGGTTCGATAGGCCCATATATTTGCGATTTTCTGCAAAAGATCACTATGTTTGCGATTTTCCATTAAAACAATATTATTTCTAAAAAAAATTCTGATTTGAAACCGATTGGGGGGTATAAGGCAGCCTGTCGGCACGCGGCTGGTCGACAGGGATGCTGGGGGGTCCTATCGGCACGCGGCTGGTCGACAGGGGCGGTGGGAGGGCCTGTCAGCACGTGGCTGGTCGATAGGAGCGGCTGTCGTGCTCTCGTTGGTCGACAGGGCGGTGGAGTGGCAGGTGGCGGGCCCTGTCGAACGCTCGCTGTTCGACAGGCCTGCCTGTCGTTCGGCCGCAGTTCGACAGGGCCTGTCGGCACGCGGCTATTCGACTGGCCCGTATATTGTTTCCCGGCCGTTCGACAGGCCCACATTTTTGCAATTTCATCCACATTACAACTATTTTTGCGATTTTCCATTAAAAGAATATTATTTCTAAAAAAAATTCTACCATGTCCGACATGGCGATCCTGATCTAGTATGCATGTATAATTGATTAATGTGCATACAGGGTGCAGATCAACATCAGGATAGATATATGTATGTATCTATATATGTATGTATGTATGTATGTATGTGTGTGTGTGTATATATATACATATATATATATATATATATATGCTTCTGTGGCTGTCTAAGTAGGATTCGTCACCCTGCAAAGATCCTGAAGTTAAAATATATCTCGAAGTGAACAGTGTTTTGAGTATTGAACAGTAATTTGAACAGTGTTTTGAATAGTACCAGCCGAATAAACAGTGACTTGAATAGTATTCAACCGAATAAACAGTAATCTGAATAGTAATCAGCCGAATAAATAGTGTTTTTGAACAGTATACGTTAACGTCACCTCCAATTTTTAATTTTCCAGATTCTTGAAATTTTGTCGGAATAATTAAGTAGTACAAATTTTAAAATATATCTCGAAATATTAGGTAGTAGCCCGAATAAGTCAAAATTTTCAATTATTTTCCCATCAATATATTCGCCATCCAAGGGATCTACTCCCTTAGTCAAGCATTCCTTATACGTAGGTCTTTTGGATGATTTTTCATTCTTAATATTTGAACAATATGTGTTCTCTGGAGCTTTCTTATTTTTGGCTTTTTTGCATTTTTGTATATATATTCTTTTGCTGCTGGTTCCAAGTAGTAGTTTATTCCTAATATTTTTCTGGCCTGGGTTAAAGCTTCATCAATATCTATATATTTTTTCCATGACAATCCACCCATTAATTTTGCATCTATTTTTTGGGCTACTATCTCTTCAAAAGATATGTAAACTCCAGGAAGCTTTCCGTCAAAAATCACATATATGGGTTTTTGCTGTATTACTTCATTATTTTCTGATGTTGGCATTATATCATTTATTAGATGGAAATATTCAGCAAGACTGTTTAGTATTGATAGCATATAGCCTTTTTCTTCCCTCTTATTATTGTATTGATACCAGAAATTATCTAAAATGCATTCTTGGACTTCATCTAATATTATGTGGGTTTTTGGCTTAAACTTATAGGTATTCGGTGGGAATACTTTGAGCTTATTGTCTTCTCCAAACGTGAAGAATTCAACTCCATTATAATTCATGGACTTCTTCATTCCTGCAAAATAGGCAATCGCGAGAGTAGATCAGATAAATGATTATCCTTTCCCTTAATATGTTCAAATATAACTTTATATCCGTTGCCTGTAATGATATCTTCAAATAAGATCCACCTCCTAGTGGAACTCTTCTTGCTTTTAAGCTGATTATAATATCTACATATAGCTTCGCAATCTGTTCTAACCGTAAATTCTTTGAACCCTAGGTATAACCTAAAAGCATTTATCGCATTGATTATTGCAAGTATCTCTCTATTTGTATTGCCTACGGTTTTTAATTTATACCTTCCAGAAGCATACCTACAAACTTTTTCTTCTGACTTAGGTGAATATTTAGTAGGCCTTTGTTTTAATACAGCACCCCAGCCAAGCTGCGATGCGTCTGTTTCGATAATAAAATAATTTTCTTCTAAGGGTAATTCTAGAGGTTTTAGCTCCTTTACTTTTTCCTTTATTACCCTTACTAATTTAATGTCTTCAGAATTAAAGTATCTCTGTCCATTTTTTCTTAATTTAGCATATAGAGGTCCTGCTAGTTTTGCCAAATTATCAATGTGATTTCTAGCGTAATTTACAATCCCTAAGAATTGCTGTAATTTTCTTTTATCATTTATAGCGTCAGGAAATTGTAAAATTTTCATAGCAATATGTTCTTGTAAGTGTATTTTGCCTTCTCCTATTTCATGACCAAGGAAGCTTATTTTTTCCTTGCATATTTCTATTTTCTTTTTGGATAATATTAGCCCATTTTGTTCTACCTTTCTAAAAAATATTTCGAGATGTGCAATATGTTCTTTATAAGTTTTTGAGAAGACTAATAAATCATCTATGTAGACTAATATGAATTCTTGGTTTTCGTTAAATATATTTTGCATTTTTCTTTGGAAAATCGCTGGTGCATTTTTTAATCCTAATGGCATAACAAGCCATTCATAATGTCCTTGGGGACATGTAAATGCAGTCCATTCTATAGATTCTTCTGCCATCTTTACTTGCCAGAATCTAGCTTTCAAGTCAAATTTTGAGAAATATTTACTACCTTGTATTCTATTAATCCATTCTTGCTTATTTGGGATATTATAGGCATCTTCTATAGTATTATCATTTAGTCTTTTATAATTTATGACCATCCTAGATTTACCTCTAACTTCTTCTGCATGATTTCTTACTATGAACGCTGCAGACCTATGTGGACTTCTGCTTTCTCTTATGGCTCCTAGTTTCAACAGTTCTTCTATATGCATCATAAATTCTTCTATGTCTTTCGGAGTTGCTTCTATTGGGCTAGTCTTAATAATATACTCTGGGTTTATTATATTAATTTTGCACTCAATAGCATTTTTTTCCCAATATTTCATAGGAATTTCTCCTATAATTTGCATATCTTCTAATCTTTGAATAATTTTTTCTATATCCCTTTTAGACTTAATATCCCTATACCAATTTGGTGCAAATGCTTGTAGTCCTATGCACTCTATATTGGAATTTGATATATAATAGTTGTCTATATTCTCACTAAGCTCATATTCATTAATTCTTTCTTTAGACTCAAGATTGGGTACTTCTAAGGTGTCGAGTTTGGGGGAGGTTCCACCACGCTTTCGTACCTCTGAGATATATGGAACATTATTTTGATATGGGATAAAAGTAATTCCTTGCTCATGTATTACTATGGTTTGTACTGATTGTTGAAGGAACCTTAGGCCAATTATCATGTCATCATTAATCATTGACAAATCTCTTATTGTAATCTCATCTATTATATATTTAGTTGCATTAATGTAAACCTCAATATTATAAGCTAACTGATTATGAATTTTCTTTATTCCGGACATGTCTGTGGAAACTTCTGCCTTATTGTCATCAATTGTGTGAACTATTTCAAGACATCTTATGAAATATTTGTCATGAATAATATTCTTTGTACACCTAGTGTCTACTAGTGCTAATATTTTATAAGATACTTTGGGTGTCAATTTTACTTTAACAGGGATTCTTATACCTAATATTTCTTTGAAAGGCAATCTTACTATATATTTATTTCCCAAATTAGTTATGGCATCTCTTAGTTGAATTATTTTAGCAGTATTACTGTCTTTTAGTGTTATCAATTGCTCTTTAAATTCGGTGTTTTGTATGTCCTTATTCTCTGGTAATGCCTTAATATCACAATTATTTTTTAGGTTCTCTAATTCTACTTCTAGTTTATTTAGTCTATTTTCTAACACTCGTACTGTACTAGATAAAGTCTTTTCATCTGATTCTAATTCTATTTCTTTTCTCCATTTTTGTTTATTTGCTTTTATACATTCAGCACAAGCTTGTTTTAGACATATACTACAAGTCACTCTATTTTCTTGACTTGGGTAATATATGCAAAAAGCACATTTGATATTATAGTCACCCTTTCCTCTAATCCAATCATGTTCACAATTTAATTGATCCATCATTTCAACCTTTAGACCTGCTAATTCGTCAATTAAATCTAACTCTTCATCGGATGATTCATATTCTTCGTTGATGGTTTCAACTTTGTCTGTTTCTATGATAGAATATATTGATTCGTCATCTTTTATTTCATCATCACATACTAATATGTTTTCGTTTACGCTATCTATAATTAGAACCCTCTCTTGTTCTTCATATTTACTAGAATATCTCTTTTGATCTTTATTTGGGCATGTTCTACTTAAATGATCTGGCGAGTTGCATATAAAACATCTGCATGTTTTGTCATAGGTTTTCTTTGGATTATATCTTCTTACATTTCTTTTATGTAAGAAGGGTGCTCTATTATCTGATCTTCTTAAGAAATACCTTTTCTTTGTTCTAATATTATTGTTGTTTCTATTTTGATGTTTATAAATTCTTTTACTTCTAGGCTTGTCTTCTCCATATGACAAGGGTATTTGAACTATTTTATTGCAGAAATTGTAATCCGAGTGTTTCATAGATCTTTGGGCTTGGATACCCGTGCATATTTTTCTTAGTTGCTTAAACACAAAAGTTATGGCTTGCGAGATGTTGATTTCAGCTCCTTCAGTTTTCTTTTTATATTCTTCACATATCATACTTCCTAGTGGGTCAGGTAATTTATTGAAGTAACGTTCAACTATTCCCCTGTTATATCCTTGTTTAGCAGTTGTAGCATTATATAAATAATGTTGGGAGAATTCTTTTATGCCTTTCCAACTTGTTAACGTTATTTTTTCTATCTCTTTTAACCTTTCATTCTGCAAAGTTGTATAACCTAATTCCGGATCTTCAGCTATAATAATGTTAGATATAACATTTGCAAAATTATGCGGATTGCTACCAGCTCTTTTCAATTCTTCATAATTATTAGGATTCTTTTCAACCCATTGTTTCCATAGAACCTTAGTAGATTCACCTAAAAATGTTTCTAAGTAGGTTATCATATCTTCAACTTTACTTCCTATATTGTGCGGGTTTTGTATATATTTTTGAACTATTAAACCTTTCCAAATGCTAATAATATTAGGCCAATCAATAGGGTCATGCGCGGCTAAATTTCATATAGCACCATCACTCCTCTGGTTTTGAAATTTAACAGGCTTCTCAAAGTCTCTTCTCTTAGTACCCATGTGCCTATATTGTCCTGGGATATAGTTATATGAAAATTCTTCTCTATCAGGGGGCCATTTTCCTGCTGCTCTAGCTGGTCTTTCTCTTTCTCCTTCGTTTTTCACAGTACCTTCTCCATATCTTTTTCTCTTTCCTATTCCTAAGTCCACTTCCATAGCTTCCATTGCATTATCAAGATTATGTAACCCTACTTCATCTAATGTGTTTATAAAATCATTGTATTGTTCTGCATTGTCTATTTCATTTTCTATATTCTCCATCTCATTTATTAGATTAATTTCTTCTTCATAACTTTCAAGAAATAATTTTTCATTCTCTGCCCATTGCTCTTCTTCACTTAAAATTTTACCAAGATCTTGCTATTCTTTGCCATGCTTATCTTGCTCTTTCTTCTTTATCTGTTCTATCTTAGTTTCTTGGTTTTTAGAAATTTCTACTGCCATATCTTCGTTCTTCTTTACTTTCTTTACTCTAGCTAATTCTCTATAGAAATAAAGTTCTTTATCTCTTATTTTAGGCCACTCACTCTTCATAGAGTTATTATATTCTTCATTTATTTCCTTTAATTTATTTTCATAATATTTTATCTCGCTTTCTTGATCTAATTTTTCCATAAACTCTGAAACACTATGTCTTCTATTATCTATTATATTTCTATCAGATGCTTCTGTTTCTAAGTCATCTATGGTTCTGGGTTTGTAATTTATAAATCTAATGCTGGTATTCCCTTTACTGTTTTGATAACTTATATAATTTTCAGGCTGACTCAAAGTTTTACTTTCAATTAAATCACTAATTTTCCATTCTTCACCTGCCCTTTCTTCAGAACTTATTTTTAAAGGGCTCATGAAAGTTATTCCCTTAGAGTGCATATTTTCAATCACGTCATTTACATTTATTTTGTATTTGGAGGCACTTCTATTAGTTAATCTTCCTATAACTTCTATGCTTACTAGCAAATTTGTTCCTTTAAATTCTTCGTATCCCTTTGTTTGAAAGCCAAAACTCATTTTATCTATAAATTCTTTTACAGGCATCATTAGATCTGGGGCTATATATGTTATCAACATATTCTCATTCATATCACCTTCTAAAAATCCTAATGCTACTTTGTCTATTGTGTCCCACCTTTTATCTAACAGAGTTATTAAAACTTTAGCTCCTAATTTCTTTCTTGTCATACCTTTGATTCCTATTATATACATGCCTTGGTGAATATATTTATACCATGAATACTTTAATCCATTTTCAAATTCCTTGGCTACAATTTTTAACTCAACTGGCTTTGTTAAAACGTTTAATTCTACTTCTCTAGATATTCTATATAACCCATTTTTATTCTCAAAAAATCCCATGCAATATATTTGTTGAGGTCTTATTGCCCTCAAAGTATCTCTTTGATATCTTTCGAGCTGTTTGTCTACTTCTGCAATATCTTCAAGCTCATCTATATCTTCATTTTTATCTTTTTGTTTATCAATACAACTTAAATATTTATCGTCTCTGCTTGCTATTCTTCTAAACAGACTCCTAGATAGGTCCATTTTTCTGAATTAATAGCTTGAGACGAGGTAATTATGCCTGTTGAAGCCAAAACTATCTCTTTTCCTTTACTAGAATTTATTATTTCTAATAATTCTTTGATATAGTCACTGTTTTGTAATATCTTATTCTGCCTTATCTTATATTCCTCTAGCACTTTTAGCACTGAATTTAATTTATTACTGACAAGCAAATATTGTTCTTCAGATTGCTTTCGTTCTTTAAACAAATCTTCAATCCTTCGCTCTAAATCTTTCTGCTTTTTATCCCAATATATATAAAAATTATATATCATATCAACAATTAAATTTAATTGACTATTGTTAGAGTGCCAACTATGGTCTTCAATGTGATTTAGTCTACACCTTATATTCAAATTATCTTTGGTAGTAATTACCTTTCCAATATTAGCTTCTGAATTTGATTTCTCTATGATGACTGGCTCTGATACCACTTATACTTCCGACAAAATTTCAAGAATCTACAAAATTAAAAATTGAAGGTGACGTTAACGTATACTGTTCAAAAACACTATTTATTCAGCTGATTACTATTCAGATTACTGTTTATTCGGCTGAATACTATTCAAGATACTGTTTATTCGGCCGGATACTATTCAAAACACTGTTCAAACACATAGATACAAACAAGTTTTTCTTACCTTACACAGCTTTATATCACAACTCCTTGCTTCAATATACTATGCAAGGTAAGCTAAAGTCACTACTACTAAGAACGGTGGAGTGGAGGGTGAGAACGCGCTTGGAAGCTTTGCTCTGAATGGTGTCTTCATTGTTGTGTCCCTCAGTGGGCAAACCCCTCCTTTTATAGGAGCTCGAGAGAGAGGCTCGTCTGTGCTTCATACTTATCTTCTAGATACTGTATTTTCACGAGCTGGCTCGCACCATGGAGATGCTTATCTTCTTTTTGGCTTTACTTTGTCCTTGAATTGGCCAAGGTGGAGACACCTTTGTACCTGCGCCTTTCTTTTCCGCCGAAAGCAATATTCTCCACAGTATTTTTAACAGTGAAATGTCATTCACTGTCCTTGCATTTTGGATTGGTTCAAATTCATACTTTGGTCATTCGCAAATATAGTCTTCCCACGCCCAAAGAATTGATATTTATTATCAATTTATATTATATTGCTTTATTGGTCAGGCTGCCCACGACCACCTAAATCCATAGTATCTACATCAGAAAAGGAGACTTCAAATTTTTCATCATATGCTTTTTTCATTTCTTCAAATTTATCATTCATTTCTTTCCTTAATTCTTTAAGTATTTCTTCTTTCAATTTTTTTTTAATTGGGGGGATGCTTCTTCAAATTTTTCAATTATTTTCCAATCGATATATTCGCCATCCAAGGGATCTACTCCCTTAGTCAAGCATTCCTTATACGTAGGTTTGTTGGATGATCCTTCATTCTTAATATTTGAACAATATGGGTTCTCTGGAGCTTTCTTATTTTTGGCTTTTTTGCATTTTTTTATATATTCTTTTGCTGCTGGTTCCAAGTAGTAGTTTATTCCTAATATTTTTCTGGCCTGGGTTAAAGCTTCATCAATATCTATATATTTTTTCCATGACAATCCACCCATTAATTTTGCATCTATTTTTTGGGCTACTATCTCTTCAAAAGATATGTAAACTCCAGGAAGCTTTCCGTCAAAAACCACATATATGGGTTTTTGCTGTATTACTTCATTATTTTCTGATGTTGGCATTATATCATTTATTAGATGGAAATATTCAGCAAGACTGTTTAGTATTGATAGCATATAGCCTTTTTCTTCCCTCTTATTATTGTATTGATACCAGAAATTATCTAAAATGCATTCTTGGACTTCATCTAATATTATGTGGGTTTTTGGCTTAAACTTATAGGTATTCGGTGGGAATACTTTGAGCTTATTGTCTTCTCCAAACGTGAAGAATTCAACTCCATTATAATTCATGGACTTCTTCATTCCTGCAAAATAGGCAATCGCGAGAGTAGATCAGGTAAATGATTATCCTTTCCCTTAATATGTTCAAATATAACTTTATACCCGTTGCCAGTAATGATATCTTCAAATAAGATCCACCTCCTAGTGGAACTCTTCTTGCTATTAAGCTGATTATAATATCTACATATAGCTTCGCAATCTGTTCTAACCGTAAATTCTTTCAACCCTAGGTATAACCTAAAAGCATTTATCGCATTGATTATTGCAAGTATCTCTCTATCTGTATTGCCTACGGTCTTTAATTTATAGCTTCCAGAAGCATACCTACAAACTTTTTCTTCTGACTTAGGTGAATATTTAGTAGGCCTTTGTTTTAATACAGCACCCCAGCCAAGCTGCGATGCGTCTGTTTCGATAATAAAATAATTTTCTTCTAAGGGTAATTCTAGAGGTTTTAGCTCTTTTACTTTTTCCTTTATTACCCTTACTAATTTAATGTCTTCAGAATTAAAATATCTCTGTCCATTTTTTCTTAATTTAGCATATAGAGGTCCTGCTAGTTTTGCCAAATTATCAATGTGATTTCTAGCGTAATTTACAATCCCTAAGAATTGCTGTAATTTTCTTTTATCATTTATAGCGTCAGGAAATTGTAAAATTTTCTTAGCAATATGTTCTTGTAAGAGTATTTTGCCTTCTCCTATTTCATGACCAAGGAAGCTTATTTTTTCCTTGCATATTTCCATTTTCTTTTTGGATAATATTAGCTAATTCTATACATTTATTTTGTATTTGGAGGCACTTCTATTAGTTAATCTTCCTATAAATTTTATGCTTACTAGCAAATTTGTTCCTTTAAATTCTCCGTATCCCTTTGTTTGAAAGCCAAAACTCATTTTATCTATAAATTCTTTTACAGGCATCATTAGATCTGGGGCTATATATGTTATCTACATATTCTCATTCATATCACCTTCTAAAAATCCTAATGCTGCTTTGTCTATTGTGTCCCACCTTTTATCTAATAGAGTTATTAAAACTTTAGCTCCTAATTTCTTTCTTGTCATACCTTTGATTCCTATTATATACATGCCTTGGTGAATATATTTATACCATGAATACTTTAATCCATTTTCAAATTCCTTGGCTACAATTTTTAACTTAACTGGCTTTGTTAAAACGCTTAATTCTACTTCTGTAGATATTCTATATAACCCATTTTTATTCTCAAAAAATCCCATGCAATATATTTGTTGAGGTCTTATTGCCCTCAAAGTATCTCTTTGATATCTTTCGAGCTGTTTGTCTACTTCTGCAAAATCTTCAAGCTCATCTATATCTTCATTTTTACCTTTTTGTTTATCAATACAACTTAAAGATTTATCGTCTCTGCTTGCTATTCTTCTAAACATACTCCTAGATAGGTCCATTTTTTTGAATTAATAGCTTAAGACGAGGTAATTATGCCTGTTGAAGCCAAAACTATCTCTTTTCTTCTTTGATATAGTCACTGTTTTGTAATATCTTATTCTGCCTTATCTTATATTCCTCTAGCACTTTTAGCACTGAATTTAATTTATTACTGACAAGCAAATATTGTTCTTCAGATTGCTTTCGTTCTTTAAACAAATCTTCAATCCTTTGCTCTAAATCTTCCTCCTGCTTTTTATCCCAATATATATAAAAATTATATATCAGATCAACAATTAAATTTAATTGACTATTGTTAGAGTGCCAACTATGGTCTTCAATGTGATTTAGTCTACACCTTATATTCAAATTATCTTTGGTAGTAATTACCTTTCCAATATTAGCTTCTGAATTTGATTTCTCTATGATGAATGGCTCTGATACCACTTATACTTCCGACAAAATTTCAAGAATCTGGAAAATTAAAAATCTGGAAAATTAAAGATTAGAAGATATCCAAATTATAGGAGAAATTCCTATGAAATATTGGGAAAAAAATGCTATTGAGTGCAAAATTAATATAATAAACCCAGAGTATATTATTAAGACTAGCCCAATAGAAGCAACTCCGAAAGACATAGAAGAATTTAAGATGCATATAGAAGAACTGTTGAAACTAGGAGCCATAAGAGAAAGCAGAAGTCCACATAGGTCTGCAGCGTTCATAGTAAGAAATCATGCAGAAGAAGTTAGAGGTAAATTTAGGATGGTCATAAATTATAAAAGACTAAATGATAATACTATAGAAGATGCCTATAATATCCCAAATAAGCAAGAATGGATTAATAGAATACAAGGTAGTAAATATTTCTCAAAATTTGACTTGAAAGCTGGATTCTGGCAAGTAAAGATGGCAGAAGAATCTATAGAATGGACTGCATTTACATGTCCCCAAGGACATTATGAATGGCTTGTTATGCCATTAGGATTAAAAAATGCACCAGCGATTTTCCAAAGGAAAATGCAAAATATATTTAACGAAAACCAAGAATTCATATTAGTCTACATAGATGATTTATTAGTCTTCTCAAAAACTTATAAAGAACATATTGGACATCTCGAAATATTTTTTAGAAAGGTAGAACAAAATGGGCTAATATTATCCAAAAAGAAAATGGAAATATGCAAGGAAAAAATAAGCTTCCTTGGTCATGAAATAGGAGAAGGCAAAATACACTTAGAAGAACATATTGCTAAGAAAATTTTACAATTTCCTGACGCTATAAATGATAAAAGAAAATTACAACAATTCTTAGGGATTGTAAATTACGCTAGAAATCACATTGATAATTTGGCAAAACTAGCAGGACCTCTATATGCTAAATTAAGAAAAAATGGACAGAGATACTTTAATTCTGAAGACATTAAATTAGTAAGGGTAATAAAGGAAAAAGTAAAGGAGCTAAAACCTCTAGAATTACCCTTAGAAGAAAATTATTTTATTATCGAAACAGACGCATCGCAGCTTGGCTGGGGTGCTGTATTAAAACAAAGGCCTACTAAATATTCACCTAAGTCAGAAGAAAAAGTTTGTAGGTATGCTTCTGGAAGCTATAAATTAAAGACCGTAGGCAATACAGATAGAGAGATACTTGCAATAATCAATGCGATAAATGCTTTTAGGTTATACCTAGGGTTGAAAGAATTTACGGTTAGAACAGATTGCGAAGCTATATGTAGATATTATAATCAGCTTAATAGCAAGAAGAGTTCCACTAGGAGGTGGATCTTATTTGAAGATATCATTATTGGCAACAGATATAAAGTTATATTTGAACATATTAAGGGAAAGGATAATCATTTACCTGATCTACTCTCGCGATTGCCTATTTTGTAGGAAT
Organism: Oryza officinalis; assembly: GCA_008326285.1. NCBI lineage: Eukaryota > Viridiplantae > Streptophyta > Magnoliopsida > Poales > Poaceae > Oryza > Oryza officinalis. The sequence continues at coordinate 14,219,073 of BDMV01000011.1, forward strand.
GAAGAAGTCCATGAATTATAATGGAGTTGAATTCTTCACGTTTGGAGAAGACAATAAGCTCAAAGTATTCCCACCGAATACCTATAAGTTTAAGCCAAAAACCCACATAATATTAGATGAAGTCCAAGAATGCATTTTAGATAATTTCTGGTATCAATACAATAATAAGAGGGAAGAAAAAGGCTATATGCTATCAATACTAAACAGTCTTGCTGAATATTTCCATCTAATAAATGATATAATGCCAACATCAGAAAATAATGAAGTAATACAGCAAAAACCCATATATGTGGTTTTTGACGGAAAGCTTCCTGGAGTTTACATATCTTTTGAAGAGATAGTAGCCCAAAAAATAGATGCAAAATTAATGGGTGGATTGTCATGGAAAAAATATATAGATATTGATGAAGCTTTAACCCAGGCCAGAAAAATATTAGGAATAAACTACTACTTGGAACCAGCAGCAAAAGAATATATACAAAAATGCAAAAAAACCAAAAATAAGAAAGCTCCAGAGAACCCATATTGTTCAAATATTAAGAATGAAGGATCATCCAAAAAACCTACGTATAAGGAATGCTTGACTAAGGGAGTAGATCCCTTGGATGGCGAATATATCGATTGAAAAATAATTGAAAAATTTGAAGAAGCATCCCCCAATTTAAAAAAGAATTGAAAGAAGAAATACTTAAAGAATTAAGGAAAGAAATGAATGATAAATTTGAAGAAATGAAAAAAGCATATGATGAAAAATTTGAAGTCTCCTTTTCTGGTGTAGATACTATGGATTTAGGTGGTCATGGGCAGCCTGACTAATAAAGCAATATAATATAAATTGGTAATAAATATCAATTCTTTGGGCGTAGGAAGACTATATTTGCGAATGACCAAAGTATGAATTTGAACCAATCCAAAATGCAAGGACAGTGAATGACATTTCACTGTTAAAAATACTGTGGAGAATATTGCTTTCGGCGAAAAAGAAAGGCGCAGGTTAAGAGATGTCTCCACCTTGACCAATTCAAGGACAAAGTAAAGCCAAAAAGAAGATAAGCATCTCCATGGTGCGAGCCAGCTCGTGAAAATACAGTATCTAAAAGATAAGTATGAAGCACAGACGAGCCTCTCTCTCGAGCTCCTATAAAAGGAGGGGTTTGCCCAGCTGAGGGACATAACAACGAAGACACCATTCAGAGCAAAGCTTCCAAGCGCGCTCTCACCCTCCACTCCACCGTTCTTAGTAGTAGTGACTTTAGCCTACCTTGCATAGTATATTGAAACAAGGAGTTGTGATATAAAGCTGTATAAGGTAAGAAAAACTTGTTTGTATCTACCTTCGGGGTTCCCGAAAGGGAAAACCGTATGTAAGCTTATCTGTTTAATATGAAGTAATTTTTCTTAAGTATTCCTGCACGATTGTTCTAGACAAGTGTTTATGCTAAGGACCCTATAGGAGAAACCTCTTCGGTTTGTTTTCGTTTTTAGCTTGCATCTTGCATAGGCGTCTGGAGAATCGATATCCGTAGAGAAGTGTTCCCTTCGGGTGGAACTGCCTGGGGAGACGATAAACTCTTAGCTAGAACAAGTGTGACTTGGAATATCTTTTTAAGTTGCTTCTAAAAAAATAGATAGGTGAGGCATACGGTGAGTACCGAGTAGGACTTTACATCATCTAAAACAAGCTTTTGTGACTGTCTAAGTAGGATTCGCCACCCTGCAAAGATCCTGAAGTTAAAATATATCTCGAAGTGAACAGTGTTTTGAATAGTATTGAACAGTGATTTGAACAGTGTTTTAAATAGTATCCAACCGAATAAACAGTGCCTTGAATAGTATTCAGCCAAATAAACAGTAATCTAAATAGTAATTAGCCGAATAAATAGTGTTTTTAAACAGTAAACGTTAACGTCACCTCCAATTTTTAATTTTCCAGATTCTTGAAATTTTGTCGGAAGTATAAGTGGTATCAGAGCACTTTTACTTCCGACATGTAATTCGTTGATTCTATATGCATGTCAATCTGATACCACTTATACTTCCTAGTGGGTCAGATAATTTATTGATGTAACATTCAACTATTTCCCTGTTATATCCTTGTTTAGCAATTGTAGCATTATATAAATAATGTTGGGAAAATTCTTTTATGCCTTTCCAACTTGTTAACGTTAATTTTTCTATCTCTTTTAACCTTTCATTCTGCAAAGTTGTATAACCTAATTCCGGATCTTCAGCTATAATAATGTTAGATATAACATTTGCATAATTATGCGGATTGCTACCAGCTCTTTTCAATTCTTCATAATTATTATGATTCTTTTCAACCCATTGTTCCCATAGAACCTTAGCAGATTCACCTAAAAATATTTCTAAGTAGGTTATCATATCTTCAACTTTACTTCCTATATTGTGCTGGTTTTGTATATATTTTTGAACTATTAAACATTTCCAAATGCTAATAATATTAGGCCAATCAATAGGGTCATGCGCGGCTAAATTTAATATAGCACCATCACTCCTCTGGTTTTAAAAATTTAACAGGCTTCTCAAAGTCTCTTCTCTTAGTACCCATGTGCCTATATTGTTCTGGTATATAGTTATATGAAAATTCTTCTCTATCAGGGGACCATTTTCCTGCTGCCCTACCTGGTCTTTTAGTGTTATCAATTGCTCTTTAAATTCGATGTTTTGTATGTCCTTATTCTCTGGTAATGCCTTAATATCACAATTATTTTTTAGGTTCTCTAATTCTACTTCTAGTACTATGAAGATGCTTATCTTCTTTTTGGCTTTACTTTGTCCTTGAATTGGCCAAGGTGAAGACACCTCTGTACCTGTGCCTTTCTTTTCCGCCGAAAGCAATATTCTCCACAGTATTTTTAACAGTGAAATGTCATTCACTCTCCTTGCATTTTGGATTGGTTCAAATTCATACTTTGGTCATTCGCAAATATAGTTTATATATATATATATATATATATATATATATATATATATATATATATATATATATATATATGCGCGCGCGCGCTATCAACTGTGTGAAGTTGTACACTACTGCATGCATGCTACAAAAGCATTGATTATAAGGCAACAAGATTTGCTCGAATAAACCTACATTAGCCAGGGGTCTGCAATTCGTCTAAGGATCAATTTGTACAAGTCATGATAATCACCAGGACTTCAAATCCAAAAAAATGATCAATTTCCATGGCTAAGCAGTGTGTGAATCACTAAGTTCAGATCACTAGCAGCTGATGAGGTTTGCAAAGGTCAGCTCTAGCAGTACACTAGCAGATCCCAAATTCCAAGCCCCAAGCCGTATACAGATACATAAACCCTCAATCCACATAAAACTTTGCCTCCACAGACAGTCCAGGCTCAAATCAAGCATGTCAGAGTAAATCGAGAAGGAGATCGAGCTCAAGAACCTGGAGGAGTAAATCAAGGAGGAGATCGAGGAGGTGGCGTCGGGGTCAGCCGGGGGTGGCCGCGCCGGGGGGTCGCTGCGCCGCGCCGGGTCGGATGTGGAGGAGCATGCGGCGGCGCCACTCCGGGTCGGCGNCACCCTACGGCGGATCCGGCGGTCCAGTGGCCTGCCGCTGCCGGATCCGGCGGTCCCAAGCCTGGCCCGCCGCGCGCCGCCGTCGGGGTCTGCCGCTGGCGTTCCCATGGCCGTGGCCGTGGCCGCGCCTGCGCCAACCGCCACCGCCCGATCCGCTGCCACCCGCGCCAACCGCCACGCGAGCGCGACCGCCGCCGGCCATGGAGTTGGGCAAGAGAGGAGAGAGATGGAGAGGAAATTGGGGAGATGGGGAGAAAGGAGAGAAGTGAGGGAGTTGGGGCTTGCTGGGGCTTTTTATTTTTTATTTAAATTGGAGTTAAAGTAGACATGCAAGTATCTCTAACGGTTCTGGACCGGTATCTGTAATAGCTTTTAATAAAAAGCCGTTACAAATGAGTGGGTTATCTGTAACGGCTCTTATTTGAAAATCATTATAGATAAAGGAGCTTATATCTATACGGCTCTCAACCGGTTAGGAGTCGTTATAGATAAGGCGGCTTCAGTAACGGCTCAATAATGTTCTGGTCGTCTATAACAGCCAGGGTTTGAAAAACCGCCGGGGGCACGGTTACCGCCACCCGGCGGTACGGCGGTTACCGCGCGGTAACCGCGGTAACCGCCAAAAACCGCGACAAATTCGTTTTTGAAATTTTTGAATTCGAAACCGCGGTACGAGACGCGGTTACCGTGCGGTATGCCGCGGTAACCGCGCGGTAACCGCGCGGTTTGGCGCGGTTACCGCGCAATGTTGGAGCAAATGAAGAACAAAATGAGAAAAAAATTAAAAAAATTGAAAAAACACTTAAAAATTTATAGAAATTTGGCATATTAATTAAAAAATGTAGGATATTTGTGGGTATACAATAAAAAATTTTGGCATGATATTTTCTATATTACGGAGTTGAAATCAATTGAACAATACATGTGGGTATAAAATAAAAAATTTTGGCATGATCTTTGCTATATTACGGACTTAAAATCAATTGAACAATTCATAACATAATATTTCGACAACAACAATCAATAATCTGAAGATATCGCACAAGGTGTCCACATGTTCACATGTCAAGACGTCCACAATATAGAGTTCACAAGTGAAATGAATACAGTCGACAATATATAGTTCACAATACAGTCCACAATATAACATCCACAATATGATAGTTCATATGACAAGCAATATGAAAATAGAAGTTTTGTTGGACGATGAAAGGAAATAGAGAAGGACGTACCAACATAGAGCCAGTTATAAGTTCCACTGATTATATGCCATGTTGTACTCCTCTGTGGACATGAGCATCAAGCCATGCGACCGTAGCAACCCTGCCTTGTATTCCTCCCAACTTTGACCTGTCCATGATGCTGTTGTTTGCCATTGAGCATACAATTGAGCGTACCACTGGGGCTCTTGCCACTCGTACACCCATGTAGGAGGGGGATAATCAGAAGGTTGGGGACGATTATACGCATACCTTGGATAGCCACTTTCAATGCTAGAGGCACTGAATGAGCTGTAGCTATCCTGTGGTATATCAAGATGTTGTCGTTGTTGTTGGTCACTCGGTGAAACGGTAGTTCGTTGAGAGCTTGGAGCACCGTGATCACGGTCCTGAGTCGCGTGAGTGAAGTCGGCCTCACCTGCAAATGAAATTGTAAGAAGAAAATTAATCAATAGTGAAATGCATGGTAAAGGTCTAGATAGAAAATGAAGCACATTGCACCAGTGAATTGAATAGGGCTGTGGTGACCCCCAGAAGGCATTTCAGTGGTTCCTTCTCCTCCTTCACCACCATCGTCTCCATCATCTGTATCAGTTCTTGAGCTACTATCATTGGACTCTTGGTAGTCTGGGCTATCTTCAGTCTCTTCATCGCTGTCAACATTGCGAGACTGTGGACCTTTGCCCTTAGCTCTTTTGGATGTAGGTCCTTTTGGTGGCTGCCGAGTCTTCCTTTTTCCAATATGAGTGTCAGCTATATTCACATCAGCCCACTCTGCAATAGTAGAAGCTCCCGTGGTTCTGCGCAGGTCAGTCAAGTCCACTAGGTTGGCTACAAGTGGACTAGGCACGGGGGCGTCACTTTCAGTTGAGTCTTCATCTAGTTCTGGGTTGGCATTGGACCGAGCATTATCCATCCATTCTTTAATCTGATTGTTAGTTTCATAGAATGATAGGTCCGCTAGTCTCTGAAGGGGATCGTCGCCATCCTTCCTAACTTGGGCATTTGCTTGCTGAATTCGCAGGCAAAGGTTGTAGTTCACATAAACTAGTTTGTTGAGCTTCTTGTGGATAAGTTTATTACGGACCTTGGTATGCACGAATGCGAATGTGCTCCAGTTGCGTTCACATCCACTTGAAGAGCAACATTGACCAACCATGCGCAACGCAAGCCTCTTCAAATTCGGCGTGTCTGAGGCAAACATAGACCACCATTGTGCTGCACATGCCAATTTTCATGTCAATTTACAACACTGAATACGTGTAGAAGCATGAAGACACAATCCATGTGCAAATGATTAAAGACATACCAGGGGAAGTTTTTCCATCAGTTGCCATCTTTCTTGCAAGGGCCCTCCCAAATTCACCAGTCTTACGGCGATACATCTCAACCTCCAGCAAAGCGGCGGCGGCTGTATCGATGTCCGTCATCCACTCAAAGGCCTGACGGAGGTCTTGGAAGACGCTGGCACTTGGTGAGTATTGGTAGTGAGTCATAGGGTTTAATGCCGCACCTACAAATCATGAAACAAGATCGATGAGAGTCATACAATACCAATTTTTTTATTATGTAATGTTGGTTACTCACTGGCATTGATTAGAGTTTGATTGGTGAGGTCGTGCATTCTCCTATTGACAATTTCCATGTATGCTTCGAATTTATCTCTTTCACTCGCAAAGAGACTGTCATACTCCATTCTCAACAACTGGTATCTCAGAAGAACCTCACTCAAATTGGGGTTCTTGTCCTCATCAGCAAACCGAAGGAAGGAGTAAATCGGCTGGACTGAGTTGACCACGGATTGTAAGTTCTCCCACCAAGACATGCTAGATAGGCATGCGTGCGCATACCTGCCATCCATTGTGCCACTGAATTTGCTTTGCATGAACCCAGAAGAAGCCATCCACTGCATGAACTGATCTTGCCTCCTAAGGAAGCTCTGAAGGAACATGTAGTTTGTGCCGAACCGTGTAGCATTCCACTTAATCAGTTCACCACCTATAGCAGACACCATCATGGCATGCAGCTTGGAATGGTTGTATAGCCATCTGCAAATTTTCCTTGCACTCTCAATCACCATTTCATGGTCTGGCATTTTTCCAACCTCCTTAAGCATCAAGTTAATTGTGTGCGCCACACAAGGTTGCCACACAATTGTTGGATACTCTTCCCGTAGCAGTCTGCAGGCCTTCTTGTAGTTAGACCCATTGTCAGTGATAATCTGAACGACATGTTGGGGGCCTAATTCGCGAACCACTTTTCTTATCTCCTGCATGGGTCAAACACAAAATAAAACAAAACCTCAAACACTACAGTTGATGTTATCAAATGAGACTAAAGTGTTGATGGAACGTAGTTACCTTCCGTACGAAGTTAGCATCTTGGCTATGGCCGGTGGCATCAACGGAGTTGTGGAAAAACATGATTCCATTGCAATATATCAAAAAGTTGATGACCGCCATACCCGTCGGTCCTGTCCAAGAATCACACATTAGAGTAACACCGTACTCATTCCAATCACGCTTGAACCTGTCGAATTGCTTCTTGACGTCCTTCTCCGTAGCATCAAGGTACTTCCCATGAATCTCCGTACCGCTTGGAGAAGGTATGTTTTCACCTACAATGTACAAATACAAATAATTAGTGTGCGAACGGTTAGAACAATGTAAATTCATATGAAATGCATACTTACCCCACTTCTGTGTTTCTCGAACGGCGCTGACAAAGTATGGATTATCAGCATTTCTTGCAGGAATACCCGAGGTGTAGAAGAACTTTGCCCAGGACTCACCAATGGCCTCCCTAGCTTGCCTTCCCTTCTTTGTAAAGAATCCCGTATCGATGCGTGTCTGCACAGGAGACTTGGCAGATGCTAGATTGTAATCTCTCACAGAAGGTGACTCCCTGTGAGATGTAGCCCTTCGCAACAAACTGGCAATTGGATTGCTTCTTCCTTTCCGTGCCTCGGACTGAGCGGATCCACTGCCACCGCCATGCTCATAAGTGCCACCTCGTTGCTCCACACCCCTCCTAAAACTCGCCTCTTGCCGTGAGGCTTCCATGGCTGCTTCCATTTGTTCCTCCTCGTCGGCATCACCTGTTAGGTCATAATAGTTGACCCCAGCCGCTTCAACCCTTCTTGCCCTCTCACTCTGACGAGTATCACCTGCATCTTTTATCCTGTCCAACTCGCGCCTGAAGAATTCGCGAACATCTGGAGGCACTGAATTGCAATACGTAACCCCCTTCCCTTTTCCAGCCAAATGAATTTTAAGGCGAGTTGCTCCACCACCGCCCTTTCTCTGATTACAATACTTACAACGCCATCCAGGTGCCATGCTCTCCCCGTGCTCCCACATTGGGTCCCTACTATCTGCCATATCCACCCTGTATGTAACATACGCGAAAAGTATAGTATTAGAAATTAAATCACCAAGGCCGCATTTCTATTTCACTAATGCCATACATATACAAATTCTACTTACACATAGACTTACACATAGTTGCATATGAAATCCAAATTACACTCAATTACAAATTACGCTCGCACATGTACGCTACGTTTTGTTATGGACTTATTTTACTATCATTCCACTACTTTTACTTTTTTTCTGAGTGATTCATCATTTGTAGTGATAACAAACAAGCAAGACAATTGCATTGCGAAATCAAAATTACAAAAATTCCTACGGTTTCGGCCACGGTTTACAAAAATTACAAAAATTCCTACAAAAATTACAAAATTACAAACTAGCTACGGTTTACCGCCAACTTGCTCGCGGTAACCACGGTTTCGGCGCGGTTACCGCGCGGTATCGAGCGGTTACCGTGCCCTACAGCCCCTGAACCTAAACCCTAAAGCCACGGCAACCTCGCAAAACCGCGCGATAAATCGAGCAAACCGCGCGGTTACCGGGGAATATCGCGCGGTACCGGAGGACATACCGTGGGCGCGCTGGCGTCGGCGGTTACCGTGTCGTACCGCGCGGTTACCGCGCCCTACCGCGCGGTATCGTCGCTCGCCGGCGCGGTGGCGGCGGATCTGGGGCGCGTCTGCCGTCGCCGGGGCGTTGGACAGAGAGGGAGCGAGAGAGGATAGATGGAGCGCACGGGGGGACGCTAGAGATGGGGTTAGGGTTAGGGTCCGCTCGGTTGGGCCTCAATGGGCCGTGTGCACAGTATCGGGCCGGCCAATTTTTTTTTCTTTTTCCAATTTTCAAGTTTTTCATCCGTTCTGCTCTCAAATTTGAATAAATATTGCTCTTTTTCGAAAAATTTCTTCACCATAAAACACTACAAATCAAGCACTACCGTTACCATTTTTTTTGATTTTTTTTGTTTTTTTTTTGAATTTTTGAATTCGGATGAAATTCGGCAAACCGTACCGCGCGGTACGTATTACCGTACCACCGCGGTACGGGCGGTAACCGCGGTAACCGCGCGGTTACCGCCGGTTTTTCAAACCCTGATAACAGCTGTCTATATCGTCCGTTACAGATAACATAATCTCGGTTTTATTGGATCTGTTCGTTACGGATTTAATAATTTGTGCTAGTAAGAGTATATGCTAGGTTGTCTACATAATTATTATGGCTGAGTTAAAGTGGATCAATACTAATTGCACACAATATGTTTATAGAAAAAATTTTTTGAGAGAAACCTTATCCTTGCACACGGTAGCTGGTAGCAGAAAAAGGCTCAAGGCTCACAAGGGAAGGACAACATTAATTCTCTCATTCAACAAGCAGAAGACAAAGCAAATTAGACAGAGATGTATACATATGCTACAAAATTAATCAAGGCAGTATCTTTTGCCGGTTGGTGAAACGGTGGTTCTTGAAATGGATCGAGCATAAAACCGTTTTGAGGAAGGTCAAATGGTGCTGAGCAGTGGTCCAAGTCGCAGAGCAGCGCTGCTTAGGACATATGGTTGAGTCCACTACAGCAGAGGCCGCTTCAAGTAAGCAGAAAACGAGGGGCCAACGGCAGCTAGCTCCTAACCTGCTAACTGTCATCAATTTTTATCTTTTTTTTTAACAGTACATATCTTCGCTACTATAAAAACGATTCTGTACTCTCATAAATCTTCACACTATATTTTCGACCGTGATAAGGCGGATGCATAGTTGGGGGTTTCAATGGCTGTTCACCACGAAGATTCATTATCTTAGCAGCCCCTTAAACCGTTCCACCTACGAAGATTCATTATCTTAGCAGCCTCTTAAACCGTTCCACCTACGAAGATTCATTATCTTAGCAGCCCCTTAAACCGTCTGCTTGTGATAATAGGATATTTGAAGTTAGCACCTTAAACCGGCTACCTGCAATCATTTATCTATGCAAGTGGCGCCTTAAGCTGGTCGCCTGTGTGTTCACCTATAAGTATATACTTCTTCTTTGTAAGCTGCTCATTTTGTTCTGAAGGTTTTAAACTCGAAATCTTTAATAGATTTTGTTATTAAAGGTTAGGTATATGCTTTCTTACACTAGTTATGTAGTTTTTTTCCTATTTCTATGACCCTCAGGGGATAGAAGCATTTGTTAGTTGTAGTTATTCCGAAGGAATAAGTTGCTCCCCTCTGCTGACCGGAAGTTTGATATGATGGATCTATGTATGTTTTTATATATATATATATATATATATATATATATATATATATATATATATATATATATATATATATATATATATATATATATATATATATATATATATATATATATATATATATATATATATATATATATATATATGGCATGTTATGGCAAAAAAGCTATATTTTACTACTTGGAGCTTAATTTGGATCATATTTATATAGGCTATCTTTGTTGAATGGTGTTTACTCATCCCTTAGTGGGTAAATAGGATGCTTTTATGGACAACATAGGTACTTTTGTGCCCGTGTGAAATCCTGTTAGGAAAGAGAAGAAGATCATAGATTGGCTATTTATTTTTATTCGTCATCCCTTACGGAGCAAATTTGATCTTTTTCTAGCTAAAAATAGGTAATAAAATGCAAATAAAATATGTATATATCTAGTTAGGAGGTGTGTATCACGTGTATTGTTTGCAAATTAATTTTTGGATATTTGCATGGTTAATTCTAGTTATTTGTTATACGATCGATAGCAAGGTAATAAATAGTGTATAGCGGGTTGGTAGCGGATTAGTGTCTGTATAGCAAATTACGGATAGCGGGCGCTAAGTTCCAATAGCAGATTTAAGAAAATAACATAAATTTAGATTATATATCAATATTAACATCAACATTCACTTAAAAATTAGAATTTACAATACATACTTAATTACTCCTATATTTCATAACATAAAATAAATGAAATGACATATAAATATATAAGATAAAGAATGTATACAATGTAAAGTTATACTAACCATACGTGAAGATCAACATTTAAGTGTAATAGTGGTCAAACAAAGTTAATAGCAGACTGTTATAGCGGTCGTGAAGTGCTATAGTTAGACGCTATATACCAGTAGCAAAGCGCTATAGCAGCTGCTAAGTTACAACACGCTATTTTTAGTTCGCTACCTTGTAGCAGTAACAGTAGAGGTCCGCTACCGCTATAGCAGTCGCTATTGCAGGCATTATGAACATTATTTATTACCATGGTCTATAGACTAGTCCGTTATTCTAGTTGTTTAGCCTAAAAGGGAGCTGAGCGCCCCCGTTTCATATATACTGGCCACTATTTATTAGGAGTAATAAATATGCTTGATGAAAATTGCATGAAAGAATAGTAGATATGAGTTGTATAATTTATTTTCTTGGTTGCTATACAATTTTATTTTATCTGCTTTTTATATCTTGCACATGTTGATGAGTTATCCTTTAAAGATGTATGGTGGGGCTTGTTGGGAGAAGAGAAGAATTTTTCACCTTAGTTAATCATTTAAAAGCTAAAAACCATTGAGGTGAATTAACATTAACTCACTTAATGATGAGAGCAACTTAATTTATATATAGGATTATCTTTGTTCTTAATTATCTTTATTTTTAATTCCTAAATAGCTAATGTAACATACCGAAAATTCACCTGGGAAGAATTCACATGGAAAATTTAAGACTTTTTGAGTAGTAAAATTTTCGAAAACATTGAAGCCCATTTTAGGGCCTAACTCATTTAATAAAAGTAAAATACATAGATTTTTTTTTGGTCAAGTCAGAAGAAAGACCAAAACATAATTTATAAATCATGTGTTGACATGATCCAATTCAAATAAAATAAGTTTAACCTTAATTTAAATTTCAATTATAGGACTTGATCATCATATTTAAGTTAAATACAAACAAATGGGATTATACGTTTTAAAAATATGTAAACCCAAATTATTATAAGATACACTTGGTGGTATGTGCATTTTATTTTTTTGGGATTGTTTTTGGATTTTATTGTGCATCTCATAATAGGACTCATTAGCATGAAATGGCTAGGGAAAAATATTAAAAATTAATGGTGCAACTTTAAACCATACAAAAATTCTCATAAATACTATTCAACACCATGAACTTAGAGTAATTTTGGTTTGAATTTATCAAATAATTTGGTGTCTCAAATAAATCCTCCAACTCAGCAAAATCTACAAAGTCGAGATATCACTTAGCCTACTTTGCACCTTCACCAAAATTAAACCATAATTTATTTAGCAAAACCCTTTGGTTAGCATCTTAACTAAATTGTACTCTAATGATAGGTGTCAAGTCTTAATCCTAATTCGAAATGAAACCACATGAAATGAGAGCAGTCATTTGGACTGCAGTCAACCTAGTAATTTAGGCTACTTTACAAAATTACTATGGTAAAACTAAAAGTGGTCTAACCTTGGGACTTGAAGTATTAATAGGATGAAATTCTTATCTACCCTCTATAATTTTGTCTCCCACTAATTCTCAACATAATTAGAGGAGATGAGAAAAATAAATCAATACATTGGAATAGTGCCAACACTTAGAAAAATTTAAGCTTCTAGGCTTCCCACTCCATTTCTCTCTTTGCTATGTGGGGCCCAGCCCTTGTGGGACCCACCTGTCGACCACACAACCTTGCCACCTCCTCCTGCAAGCCCAGGAACGACTGACACGTGTTGGACACGCGCCACGCCACCAGCACGCCACCTTGTCATCCACCGTTTCCCCGAGCTTCACCTTAAATGGTGCCGCTTCACCCACACGTGCACATCCTCTCCCTCACCGCATTCCACCTAAAACCCTAGAGAGATCATCTCGAGAGCTCTGGGAACGAACCCATCTTCTCCAGCTCTGTCGAAGTCCATCACCATCGCCATCCTTCTCTGGTGAGCTTCGCCGCAGAACAACCACGGGAACATAATCTTCTATCGATGCCTAACACGGCCATGTCCAACTTTTTCGATCGCCGCGCCACCGTGTTCACCCTCTCGGTCTCCGCCGGCGCTGTCGCCGCACAAGCCGTGTTCTCGACACACAGTGCGAATCCCGCTGAGCCGTTTGACCATCATCGTCGCCACATCACCACGATCCAGCAGGCCTAGCACATGAAGCCGAGGAGCCTCCAGTCGTGAGATCGATGTCGTCTTCCTCCTCTCCGGCCACCGATCCCCTTTTCGATTGCGGCCACCTCGGTAAGGTGTCGTCTAATTCCATGGGCACGAAGTTTCCTGGTAGCTCTACTAACCTTGTGCACATGTTTTCTTGATAATCCGTTGGCCACTTCTCGCAGTCACCGTCGCCCTGCCATTTTCGCCGCCGCTGGAGCATTCTTCACATTGTCGCCGCTGTCCAAGCTTCGCCAAGCCACGCGCAACCACAAGTGAGGACCTATGAACCTCGTAAACACGTATGCATGCACTAGTTTGCACCGAGTCAGGCTAAAACCTAACGCACACTTTCATGCCGAAAGGTATCGCCGCTCACGTCATCGTCGGCATTGATTCTAACCACCACAGCCAGCAAGCCAACCACCGACGGGTTCGCCAGCTTCCCCTCCACCTTTTCTCTTTTGGCCGCACCTCGCGAAACCCCGCCGTTTGCTGTCGGCGCCGACGACAAGCTCGCCGACCGCCGCGCCCAGCCGCTGCCTCCGATTTCTCCCTCACTGAGCCGCTGACATATGGGCCACAATCATTAGGACGCTTAGGACTTGATTAGAGAAGGTTTAAATCTCATAGGGTTCTATTTATAAATCGTCTCTGCGTGACAAATGGAACATAGGACCTCCATGTAAATATGTAAAAACTTGAGTACTCTTAATGAAGATGTATTTAAACATGTGCTAGAGACTTTGGGTTGAATCTTTAGAAACCCAGGGACCTTTCTGCAAAAGTCACAAAGACTGACCAGTGGACACCTCATATTTAAAATCTGGAAATATTAAAGAAAATACTCAAATCAATAATTATACAAAAGAAAATTGAGTGGACTTGTAAAATACATATAAAATTCATTTTAACTCTATTTGAGGTGAATCAAATTTCTATGGACTCAAAAAATTATAAACTTAAATATGGTAAGATAAAACATGATTCCTACAGTAGAAGAAATGTCTCTAAAAATTTGTATATGGAATAATTGACATATAGCTTGCACTAATTCATAAAATTCATATAAAATTTATATTAACTCATTTAGAGGTGAACTAAATTCCAGAATACTCATAGAATCATGTTCTCAAATGTCACGAACTAAAACTTGACACCTTCAGTAATAAATCATCACTAAATAATTGTGTAGTAAAATGATTACTATGATGCAAACTACAAACTATAAAATCCATACAAAATTCATTTTAACTCAAATGACGTAATTTCAGAGGGTTTATGTTGTTAATCTCATAGACTTAGTTTTTATAAATTAAAATGTGGCACATACAGTACTAGAAATATAACTAAAATTTGTATAATAAATAAGACCTATAATATGTCATGTAACTTGTAAAATTCATAATAAAATCATGCCAACTCTAAAAATATTGAAACTAAATTTTGTTGAACTCCTAAGAACTTAGCCTTCACCTAAAACTTCACAAAACTTGAACCTAAAATGCACTTAAAGCCTAATAAATCATAATTAAACTATTACTAGTATTAAGCTTTTAAAAAATTAATAACTCACAAATGCAATGTGATAAAATGGAAATTCCTTCACCACAAATCATGTCCACACAGCATCTACCCACATTAGTGAATTCATGCATTTTAGGGCATTTTGAATTTTTGCATGTTTCGGTATTTATTCGATTACCGTTATTTATTTTAGAGGACAAATTCGTTATTGGTGAGGAGATGTGTCCTGTTGCTGACCCCAATAAGGATATCAATCAAGGCAAGTTTGCCCTCATCCTTTGGACATATTGAATCCCATGCTTTCAGGCTAAATGTGTCGTTTCATAAATTTGCACGCGTAAATCTAACTATTGGTATTTCCAAAGATGTACATGGTAGTTATATCCTAAAAATTGCATATATCCCTTTTAAAACTCCAACACTTTGCTGTTTGAAACCTTAGGATTAATTAGAGTACTCTAATTGTACTCAAATGGAAACACCTATGCTTTTATAAAGTGCAAATGCTTAGCCTTGCTTACTAACAAATAAATCATGGTTATGGATCACCTATTATGCTATTTGAATCATTTTAAAACTTACGAATAGAGATGATTCTCTGCTTATTTGCAAACTAAAATGAAATAAATGTGAATTTCAGACTTAGGCGGCAAGTGGTATGCATATGGCGGTAGTTGCATACCGATAGGGGGAGTGTTTACCGTACATCCACACGCGTTATTTATGGGGTAACCTTGGCCTATTAAGTTAAGCACTTGTCTGACCTTGCATTCGGGAGGCCGTTGTAGTAGACGTAGTGGCCACGAGTATACTGTGGGCTAGCTATAGGAACTACCCATGTATGTGTTGATGATTGTGTTGAATTTAAGGCTAGCAAATATTACTAGTTGTGTATGTGTTTTCCGTGAGGGGATGAGTGTAATGTTCCGCCTCATGGCATGGGCGTCTAAGTCTGTCCAATACAACGATAACATGCCTCGTGGAGGAACGGATGTGTTCGCCGCCACGACGTTAGGTTTAAGGCGTGGGCCCGCCACCTAACGGCTCTAGGACTTAAGCCTAGGGTGGATTCACACTTATCGTGCTCATGCAAAGTTAGACAATACTTAATGTAAAAGCCTCGTTATGACCTCTAGACCGCACTCAACATGTAGAGTGTGGTAGTGCTTTGGCCGGCACAAGACAAATTAGAGGAAACATACATGTGGGTAAAGCTGTACAAACTCTATAGAGTTCTAAAAACTAATCGATTAGCCGTGCTCACGGTCATGAGCGGCATAGTGATGTGATGTAGGTATACTTTTATGTTTTCTAAATTCTTTTGAAACTAAATGCTTTGAAATGATGATGAGATCGGTATATGAAATGTGATTGCCTTACTTATGGTTGGATTGTAAGGGAATGATGTATATCTATTTATGTTGATATCATGCCATTATTATTATGCTTTAGTATTGCTAAAATGCTTTGTTGAATTGCATTGCAAATGGGTTGTGAACTAAAATTAGCTTTATACTGAAAACCTAGACTACATACAAGCCTTTCATTGAATACAGCCTTCATGAATGTAGGTTTGATTGTGCACTTACCAGTACATTAATTTGATTAATGTACTGACTCTTGCCTTATGTATATGTTGTTGTTTAGAATTTGTCGCAGTTAGTTGAGTGTTACGAGAATCGTTGTTTCTTCAGGACTGGTCCTATCTAGGGGTCTACCTCTAGTCGGTTGCTTGTGGGAATTTTGGGTAGACATGCTTCCGAAGGACATTAACTATTTAGCTGGATGGCTATATGTAAGTAACTTTGTTATTTGTATCTAGTTATATCTAAGTCACCCTTTATGTATTTGAGTTAATATCATGGCTTAGATGAAAGTGCAAAGCTAGTAACTTCCTGGGGCTAGCTGAGCATGAGTAAGAATTTTGAGCAATTGAGATGTTGTAGAGCTCAGCAATTTAAGTCAAGTCTCCTGGGATGTGTAACACATTTGGTCGTCACCTTCGAGTGGTTTGACGGGCATGTCTTAGGCTGAAGTTGACTGGCACGCTGAGTTTAGCAATATCTCATTTGCTCATTATTCGGCATTGTAGAGTTTATATTGCATGGTGTTACTTTGTGATGATGAACACATTGAGGTTTGAGTGGCTATTTATGCGTGTATCGATCCCACTCATCTAAAATCATGTGGTGATCATAAATAACAGTAGACAGTATAAATTCAGTGTGCTCGACAGCTAAATAATTTTGTGGTCACTATTTGAGGGTACAAATAAATAAATTAACTTATTAAACATTATAATTGTCAGGGTTATGGATAAGGCATACCTCCTATCCTTGGGGTCATGAAGTATATGGATACGGCATAACCTTAAGTATACGGGAAGTTTACATCAATATTACGGAATTTGACCAATACGTAGGGAAACCGTCTCCCAAATAGAAGGTGTTAGAGTACTATTCAGAGGAGATACAAACTCTTGGTCTCGTATGTCAAAAATACTCTTCAAGTTCTACTTGGAAGCCAAGGCAGTCTGTGGTATAAATACAAAGCTCCCCAGGGGTACGAGATCATCGAATCATAACGCAAGCCACCCGCCATAGCAGAAGCAATCTGGAGGACTTCGAAGACAACTCGCCAGTTGTATCTCGTCGAGTCGCTCTCGATAGTGATCTCGTCGGTACTCGATCCTTTATGTTGTTCTCTTTTGTAATCTCTGTGCTTTTCCATATAATTCCATATAAACTGGATTAGGGTTATTACCTCATGAGGGGCCTGAACCAATATAATCCTTGTCTCTTGTGTGCTTGATGTCATTTCGTGTAGATCCTCGTATCAATGTACCCCAATACCCTCAGAATACAGTTTACAGGTATAACTCGTCGACGGTGGCATGCCAGGTAGGGGGCTTTGGTGCTCAAGGTTTTCTCGAGATGGCTTCAAGCTCAAGACCCTCCTACAATCATCTTGGCCTGGGAGATCCTACCCAGCCGACGTTTATATGGACTCAAGTCGGGTCCATCATCTTTCCCGTCTTCACCGCAAGACCAATCTCGCCTTCCCCAATGCCGATCGGAATCGAGATCGCTACTCCGAAGATAGAAGAAAACAACCCACCGCCGGCTACTTCTCCTGTCCGATCAGAAAAAAGGACACCGACGACTTCAGCTCCCCGAAGAACTCCTAAAGCGGCCAAACCCCATACATCTATTAACGGTTAGGTGCCGACAAGGAAGTGCCCACCAAACCACCACACCTAGTGTTCGATCCACAAGATGTCCCAACACTCTTTGGTCGAATGTCGGGTAATACTTCAAGTGAAGGCTGCACTTGATGCTTGCAAAGATCGAGATATCAAGCGCACATCTCCATACAAGGCATGGTGCCTGACCCACAAATTAAAATGTCACCCCCTTACCGACTGCAAAATCTTCTTGAAGGTCACCGGATCCATGATTCGCATCCCCTGCTGTCCGATCCATCAACATTGAGATCAACCCCTGCTGTCGGATTCATTAACATCGATCCTTGCGAACCCTCCGTCCTTCACAACTTGGAATCTTTAGGATCTAACTCCCCACGTGAAGTGAACGTGATCGGAGGGGCCGTCGAGGACGTACATAAAAAGGGTGAGGTTCGTTCTAGAGAAGAACCGTCTGGTCCTATTGCATCACGACAACCCGTCGAGTCAGTTCGAACTCTTGCCGAACACTACACCGTGGTCAACTCGTTACTGAAACAAACTCCGTTCAATCCAGTGACCTTCCCAGAAGTCAATGACTAGATCAGATGGATACAGTCGATGGTAGCCAACCTCAACTCTGCCTTCTTGGCCACAGCCAGATCAACCCCTCAAGGTCCTTCTCGAGATCCCCATCAACACGCTGGAGACCGAGTACTGGAGAACAATGCTACTGAGGACACACCCAATCCGCACCCTAGTCAAGACCCAGGCCACAATCCTCGGAACGCATCACCAAGAACGCAGGCCCATCAACCCCTCCTCATTAAGATGACCGCGACCTTCGCAATCACTTGAATGGGCATAGGCGGGAGCGACGAGATTGGGACGATGTCGACTACCGCCATCCTCATGCACCTCACAAAGCAAAATAGAGGGCAAGACGACAACAACCGAGAAGATCACACCAATGACCAAGATCATCGGGATCGCCAAAGTCAATAGGGCGACAATGATCAAGGTCGACAACACCGTGATGACAACCGATGACAACGTAACTCGCAATCCCCGAACTCCTAGAGGGACCAAGGATGGGGCCGTAGGTCAACAGATTGCAACCCCGACTACGACGATCCTTCGTCGTCATCATCGTCATCTAAAGGCAGTTCTCGTAAACGATGAGGATGTCATCCACCATTTATATCGGGAGGTGGATGTCGGGCTTTCACACCTGCTCTACAAGAGGTGCGATGGTCAAACAAGTTCTGTCCTGCTGCGGTAGAGAAGTATGACGACAGTACTGATCCAGAAGAGGAGTTCCTGCACATCTATTCTATAGTTCTCTATGCGACCGGCGCAGTCGACAACACGCTAGCAAATTACTTACCTGCAGCGTTGAAAGGATCCGCTCGGTCATGGATGTTGCACCTTCCACCTTGCTCGATTTCTTCCTGGGAAGACTTGTGGCAGTAGTTCATCGCCAACTTTCTAGGAACATTCAAGCGGCACGCGGTTGAGGACGATCTACACACCCTTATGCAAAACCCGGGTGAATCCTTAAGGGACTATATATGACATTTGAACGAATGCCAGACTATTTTTCCCGAGATCATCGATGCTTCTATGATACGCACGTTCAAGTCAGGCATCCAAGATCGCTACACCATCCAACAGCTGGCGACAAGGCAAATCACTTCTGCCATGAAACTGTTCGAGATCATTGACAGCTGTGCTCACGCAGACGACGCCCTCAGGAGGAAAGAAGGAAAAGGCAAGGTGGTCGGGGAGAAGCAACCGGCCAGGAAAGATGCACCAGAGTCCACCAAAAAGAAGAAACAAAATCGCAAACAGAAAGAGAAATGTAAGATGGAGATAGAGATCCTTGTTGCAGAACAAGCAAACCCACCCCCAAAGCACCCAGCCCTTCAAGGTGATGAACCAGTACGACAATGGTGCCCAATACATAAGACCGGCACTACCTTGGAGGAGTGCCAGGTTTTCCAAAAAGTGTAGGCGAGACAGCTGGCCCTCGAGAAAGGAAAATGAGTTCGCGTGGTCGAGAGGAGCACTTATGATCTCTCATCCGACGATGAACTCGTGTTTCCGGACTTCGACCAGCATGTAGCCCATATCTTCGATGGTTCTACGACATACACCTCAAAAAGGGAGTACAAGAAGGTAGAACACGAAGTCTGCTCTACTTCACGATGAGTTGCTGCCAAGATGAAGTGGTCCAACCAAAAGATCTAGTTCTCTGAGGATGACCACCCGACAACGACAATCGGACCAGGCCGGTATCCAATAGTAGTCGAACCCACTATTCGAAATATCAAGATTGCATGGGTGCTCATCAACGGTGACAACTCCATCAACATTCTCTTCACCAGCACCCTCGGCGCAATAGGTATCCCTAGAAGCGAGCTTATTCCTTCTGAACAGCCCTTTCATGGGATCACTCCAGAATCATCGTCAAAACCGCTGGGGAAGATTACGCTAGCCGTGACATTTGGCCAGGCCAACAACATCCGTACAGAGCAGATCACATTTGACGTAGCAGAGTTTGACACTGCTTACAATGCAATCCTCGAAAGGACTGCCCTCACGAAGTTCATGGCGGTGTCCCACTACGCGTAACAAATTCTAAGGATGTCAGGCCCAAAAGGGACAATCACGATCCTCGAGAACATGAAGGTAGCCGTATAGTGTGACAAGAGGATCCTCGACATGGTCGAGCATACTCCTGCGCCACCCGCCACTTCAGAGTCTCCCCGGAAAGTGAGCAAGCCTGACATGGCACCCAAGCCCGATGGCACAATCAAGATCATCTCGCTGACCAGTAGCAACCCCGACAAGACAGTCAAGATCGGGGCAATGCTCGACAGCAAATAGGAACTCGAGCTAATCACCTTCCTCTGCGAGAATGCAGACGTGTTCACTTGGCAACCGTCTGACATGCCCGGAGTCCCCAGGGAGGTGATCGAGCACAAATTAATGGTGCATCCCGCCAAGCCAGTCAAGCAAAAGTTGCGGCGGTTCGCATAAGACAGAAAAGAAGCTATTCGAGAAGAACTGGACAAACTTCTCAAGGTTGGCTTCATCAAAGATGTCCTCCATCTAGAGTGGCTTGCTAATCTAGTGATGGTGTGCAAGGTCAATAGCAAGTGGAGGATGTGAGTAGACTTCATCGACCTCAACAAGGCATGCCCCAAGGACCACTTCCCTCTTCCTTGCAGTGACCAACTGGTGGATTTAACTGCTGGTTGTGAGTTGTTGAGTTTCCTTGACACTTACTCCGATTACCACTAGATCAGCATGGCCGAAGAGGACAAAAAGAAGACAACGTTCATCATGCCCTTCGGTGTTTTCTACTATACCAAGATGCCCTTTGGATTAATCAATGCAGGCAACACATACCAGCGAGAGATCCAGGGGGCTTTCAATGACCAGATCGACAAGAACATGGAGGCATACGTCGACGATGTCGTGGTCAAGACAAAGACAAAGGACACGTGATCGATGACTTGAGGGAAACAAACCATAATCTCCAGCGACATCGGCCCAAACTAAACCTGGAGAAGTGTACGTTTGGAGTACCATCGGGGAAGTTGCTCAGATTTCTTGTCTCTGGACGAGGTATTGAAGCAAACCCTGAGAAGAGTAAGAACATCGAGAACATGTAGTCACCGACAAGGCTCAACGAAGTACAGAAACTCACAGGATGCATGGCAGCTTTAAGCTGATTGGTGGCCAGGATGGGAAAATGAGGACAACCTTTTTTTGCTTCTCTCAAAAAGCAAGACAGATTCGAGTGGACACAGGATGCCGACAACGCATTTATCACGCTGAAGCGGTATTTGTCCAACCCCCTGTACTTGTTGCCCCACAGCCAATGGAAAAACTATTTCTCTATATTACTGTCACACCTTATTCCGTTAGCACTGTGATTGCGTCGAGAGGTGTAAAGTACAACGTCCTGTGTACTTGTCAGTGAGGCCCTCCACGATGCCTAAACCCGATATCCACGGATCTAGAAGCTTCTCTACGTTGTGGTCGTAACATCACGGAAGTTGCGCCACTATTTCTAGGCCCAAAAGTCACGGTCATCGCTTCTTTCCCCCTAGGCGAGGTGGTCAGGAACAAAGATGTTGTAGGATACATTGCCAAGTGGGTCGTCGAGCTCAGCCAATTTTATGTCCACTTTGTCCCGCGTACGGCCATCAAGTGTCAAGTTCTCGCAGACTTCGTCGTCAACTGGATCGTTTCTGAGAACATTACGGCTGGTCATACAGACAATGAGACATGGACAATGGCCTTCGACGGGGCATTCAATAGCCAAGGAGATGGGGCAAAATTCATTCTGACATCTCCTACCAGAGATCAGTTCAGACACGCAATACACCTCAATTTTCGAGCAACAAACAACACCGCAGAGTACGAGGGATTACTCGTCGGGTTACGAGCAACCGCTGCACATGGAATGAAGCAATTGATTGTGAAAGGGGACTCAGAGTTAGTCGCCAACAAAGTGCACAAGGACTACAAATGCTCAAACCCCGAGTTGACCAAGTACCTTGCTGAAGCCAGGAAGCTGGAGTGAAAGTTTGACAGTTTAGAGGTGCTCCATGTCTACCGTAAAGACAACATTGATGCCGACAACCAAGCACGATGCGTGTCTAGAAGAGAACCTGTCGAACCAGGAATTTTCTGGACGTCCTAACAAAACCTTCAGTTAATATCACCAATGACGAAGGCACCGTAGCCGCGAACATCGAGATCACTGAAGATTGGCGTATTCCGCTCATCAACTTCTTGGATGCCGACAAGCTACCGGACGATGACACCGCGGCAGAAAAACTTTCCCGTCAGGCAAAAGCTTACTGTATGATCGACAACAACCTATACAAAAAAGCCCCGAATGGAGTTCTGCTCAAGTGTGTCTCTCCCGAGGACAACAAGGATTTGCTACTCAACATCCATGAAGGAATCTGCAGGTCTCACACTGGCGGACGAACTTTGGTCAAAAAAGCCTTTTGACAAGGATTTTTTTGGCCAGCAGCCCTTCAAGACGCTTACGACTTGGTACAACAATGTGAAGCTTGCCAATTTCATAGCAAACACACCAAGATGCCGGCCCAAGCACTCTAGACCATCCCTCTTACCTGGTCGTTCTCTTGCTGAGGACTTGATGTCCTTGGACCGTTTCCTTGAGGACAAGGCGACTACAAGTTCTTGTTCATAGCTATCGACAAATTCACCAAGTGGATTGACGCAGAGCCAACAAGAGAAATCAAAGCCGAACATGCCATCAAGTTCATGAAAGGGATATTCTGCCGATACGGACTTCCTCACTGAATCCTGACGGACAATAGCTCCCAGTTCACCAATGGTGCCTTTTAGGACTACTACATGAATTCGGAGTGAAAACCTGCTTCGCCTCAGTCTCCCATCCTCAGAGTAACGGGCAAGTCGAGCGGGCAAATGAAATCGTGCTCTAGGGGATCAAAACACGTGTGTACGATAGGCTCATGGCCTATGACACACGCTGGGTTGATGAACTCCATTCTGTCTTGTGAGCCGTCCGTACTACCCCGGCAACCTTGACCAAAGAGACTCCCTTCTTCCTCGTGTATGATTCCGAGGCCATGTTCCCTTCAGAGCTGTGACATCGGTCTACGTGAGTCGAGAAGTATTCAGATGAGGAACAGAAGGAGCGGCAAGTAGACGATGTCAACCTCTTAGAGGAGCATCGAGAACAAGTTGTTGTTCGAGCAGCCACATACCAACAGGCCCTACGTTGCTATCATCAAAGGCGTGTTCATACCCGTACACTCACCATCGGTGATTACATCCTCCGACGAGTTCAGAATCAGGCATGACGAAACAAGCTCTCACCCAAGTAGGAGGGACCGTACACAATGGTTGAAGTCTTAAGGCCAGGCACGTTCAAGATTGCAAACGACGA
Source organism: Oryza officinalis (assembly GCA_008326285.1). Lineage (NCBI taxonomy): Eukaryota > Viridiplantae > Streptophyta > Magnoliopsida > Poales > Poaceae > Oryza > Oryza officinalis. The sequence goes on from BDMV01000011.1 coordinate 14,243,058, forward strand.
AGGCCGCGAGTTGGCAAACTCTTGGAACATCAACCAACTACATAAATTTTATGTATAAAACCAATGTATCAAAGTCTGTAAGTTCAGTTTAATAATATACAATATTCAGATTTCACCTCTTTCCAAGTGTTTTGCCCTGTGATCTTATATTGCCTCGTCTTGAAATCGAACATAATGCCCTCTTACGCTAGTCTGGCAAGCTGCGGGGTCCTATGGACCTCAGTTGGGGACGCCTAGCACTGTTAAAGTTTGTCAGGACAAGTAGGGTCAAACGACCATATTAGATTTGGTCATGTTAGAGTACCCACTTGAGCATATTAACCAAGCCGTGTAACTGGGAATTGGTTTTTTCGACTCCGCGGCTAGGGGCTAGGAATCCGCTACTTCAGCATGGTTTATTATAAGATTTAAGCAGCTTTTGTGAAAAATGATTTTTTCATAAAAGCAGTTGGGGACTAGGGAGAGTACCACACTCTGTCGGCTGAGGGCAGCTCTCGCGAGAGTACTCGTACACTATTTCTTTATAGTTGCTTAGACATAGATTTCAATTCATACATAAGCAAAAGTGTAAAAAGTTCTAACATTTACATCAAGTGTCTTTCAGGGACCTAAACTACCAAGACGGCCACTGCTACTTCATTGTGGAGATGTCCTCGGCCAGCGGAGCAAGAGATTGCGTGAGGCGGTCGATCTCATCTGGCCTCTTTCGAGAACGGGTGAAGCCCTCCTAGAGAAACCCTAAGTTCATCTGCGGATGGCCATCTCGGACATAGGCGAGGATGTGGCCACCTACATACCGGCTAGCATGACGACATTCTTGCTTCAGGCTATTGTCCATACGCTTCCCGGTCCCTGCCAGTTGGTCGCATGAAAGATAGCCGCTTATTGACTTCTCGAGAGGAGGACAGACCACCTGCAGCCCGTCGCACGGCCACATAAGCACTAGACAACAACCTTCGAGATAGGCGTCAATCCAGACTTCCCTACCTCGGAACGTCTCCACGTCTTGTTCCTTGCGGGCAGCATCAACCATCTTTTCGAGCTTCGCCTTCTCGAACTTAGCCCTCCAGTACTCGGCACAACGTCCTCTCTCTTCTAAAGCATTCGCGAGGCCTACATATGATATTTGATCTCGACTAGCTCCCTCTATGAGCACACAGGGGCAAAAACTACAAAGGTCAACTTTTGTACCTTAGTTCTGCTCGAGAAGAGAGTTAAGTTGGAGTCCCGGTGGATCCAACATGCTATCTAGGTTAACGATAACCAAGGATTGGTTGTTGATGCTCGGAATCGAGAAAGCGTGAGGCGAAGGGATTGCAACGCTATGATAACGAGGACGTTCTCCTTGCTGGACGACCTCGTCTTCAATACATCTGCAAATCATCATGATAGTGCCAAAGACTTAAGTACAATACAAAGAATATTGTTCTCGAAAAGGACAATGGGCCTAGCGATTATTCTTAAGACTACAACTTAAAGGGGGAGCAACAGTTTACTGTTCAAAAAATGGAAATACACTCTCCCCCAGCTCCACAAGCTCCAACATCACATCCTCGCGCGTCACCTCGGCTCTGCTCTTCTCCAACACCTCCTCCAAGTTGATCGCAGGGTGAGTAAGCTTGAGGTATGCGAGGACGTGACATGAGCCAGTCTTGAGACTGGTGTACATCTCCTTAGCGACCTTTTCGGCGTGCTTGGTGGATGTGCCCTCCAGCTTGCCGATGAGGGTACCCAAGGATCCCAAGACCGTTGTCTCATCGGGGAACTTGGGGCCCTTCTCGTGAATGCCTAAGCTACGAGCCACCATGTCAAGCCGCCTGTAGTTGTCCTGGAGTCCTTGTCGGAGTGATGCCAGGTTCTCCTAGGTTTCGTCCATCCTCTTCTCCTATCCTTATCGCTGCTTCTCGTGGCCGGCAACCATGCCCTTGAATTTCTTCAAGTCCCTCTGCGCCTCCCCCAGTTGTGTTTCCAGCAGGGTGACATGGTCGTCCACGGTCGAAGCAGCCTTTCTGAGCCGCTCAACCTTGACGAGAATGTCGCGTATGCTAGACGGCAGCAGGTGGTGGCCTCGACCAGTTTATCAATCGTCAAAGGCGACACAACAGCAGTTGAGGTACTAGGCGGAGGGGGAGATGGTGCTGGCACAGCGACAATGACGACGGGAGGAGTGAAGCTTGTATCTATGCGACCGGTGCTTTAAGCTGAGGTCGCGGGAGAGGGGCTACATCAAGAAAAAGCACGTGTTACAGAAAACAATACGAGAGCAGGGATTGTGAGATCAGATAAGACAGTCACTTGCTTGGGCTTCTACCGCTTCAGGAGTGTTCCTTTCCCCGAGGAAGAAGACTTGGCGTTGGAAGTGATCTACAAGACGTGTAAGTTGGGACTGTGGAGCTCTTTGAGATGATTCATAAATCACAAGGGGTACAACTAACCTCGGAGCCGCTTGTCTGTACAAACGTCCCCACTCCGGACGACTTTGTCAAGGCTGTCCACCTCCTCTTGGAGGACTTGGGTCTGTTGCTGCTTGAGGAGCTCGCGCCCGCCGCTTGCTCTGAGGTTGCCTTGTCCTTTAGAGAGGCTCCGACCTAGTGATCAGCAAGCGGACCGACGACATCCGCCAGAGGCAGGGCCTACAAAACCTAGATTACTACTATTTCGGATATTGATGTCTAAGGGAGGAATAGTAGTTGAGGTCACTCACGTTGATGACAGCATCCTTGTCTGAGGACGGGAGGTCGCACACTAGCATGAGAAGCTTCTCGGGGTCCGGTGGATGTCAACAACCATGTGGCCCACGCACGTGGCCACAATGTTGTCATCAAGATCTATGAGCAACATATTATAATTAGTATTCGAGATCTAGCCGTTCAGCGAATTGAGGTCAGGAGGGTTACGAGAATATATACCTTGAACCAAGATCCGTGTTTCATCATGCTCCCCCGAGTACTCATACGCGGGGTGTGCACGGGCTTGCAGGGGCTGGATCTGACGACATATGAAGCCTTCGGCGACTTCATACCCCGACAGCCCTTGTTTCGGAGGTCGTGGATTTTGTCTATGAATATTTTGAGAAAAAGGGTTAGGAAAGGTCTCGATGTTCACAAAGGAGTGTGCTCAGGCTTCTCGTTCAGGATGACGAGGCTGGCAAGGCGGTCTTCCACATGAAAATAGAACCATTTCGACCTCCATGGTCCTCGAGAGGAGTGAAAGTAGAAGGGGATGGACTCTGCCTTCATTCCATCTCGGATGCGGAAGCTGACGCAATCGGAGATTCTACGAGCCTCCATCCACCTAAGCTCATACAAATATCTAAACAAATCTAGGAAGGGAGGTACCCCAAGGTACTCCTCTCAAAGATGCTTGAAGATACTAAGAAAAGCAATGGAATTTGGGTTGAGGTGAAGAAGATGGAGGCCATAGAAGTCCAGGAGGAGAAGAAGGAATTCAGAAGGAGGGGGCAAAAAACTGCATTGTACAAAATCTTCAAGACAAACTACTTGCCCTAATGGTTGGTTAGGACTAGCACCTCCTTCCAAGCGATCCACGGTTTTCTTCCCAAAGAGGGATCCTTCGACTTGTAGTTTCTTCATCTCCTCCATGCTGACGCTGGATTTTCCCAAATCCATGGGATTGGTTTGAGGATGAAGAAGAAGGGTGGGTTTAGCGTTCTTCGGCTGGCGGAGGATGCGAGAGTTGGGGAGCGCAGGAAGATGAAAAAATCACTTGTGCAAATAAAACCCAAATGAATCTTAGAACTGGAATTTATAGGTCACATCGGGTGGTTTGTATTTTGAGGAAGAAAGAGAAATTGCCACCGCGATTTTCTCAGTTTGTTTATGGCAGTTTTTTAGACTTCAATTCAAATTCACAGTGGACCGTTGCTCTTTGATGGTGTTGTCGCATGCTGTCTACCTTCTCGATGTCTCGAGAACGGTCAGGTGAGCACAACATCATTTGTTTAAGGAACTTTAGCTCAAGAATACTATGAGTTTATTTGATTTGAAGTCGAGGGCTACTGTCAGGGTTACGAATAAGACATACCTCCTATCCTTGGGGTCATGAAGTATATGGATACAACATACCCTTAAGTATACAGGAAGGTTACCTCAATATTACGGAATTTAGCCAATACGCAGGGATACTGTCTCCCGAATAGAAGGTGTTAGAGTCCTATTCGGAGGAGATACAAACTTTGTGGTCTCATATGGCAGAAATACTCTCTGAGTTCTACTTGGAAGCCAAGGCAATCTACGGTATAAATACAAGGCCCCCAGGGGGTACGAGATCATCGAATAATAGCTCAAGCCACCTGCCATAGCAGAAGCAATCCGGAGGACTTCGAAGACAACTCACCGGTTGGATCTCGTCGAGCCGCTCTCAATAGAGATCTCGTCGGTACTCGATACTTTCTGTTGTTCTCTTTTGTAATCTCTATGGTTTTTCATATAATCCTATATAAACTGGATCAGGGCTATTACCTTACGAGGGGCCTGAACTAGTATAATCCTTGTCACTTGTGTGCTTCATGTCGTTTCGTGTAGATCCTCGTATGAACGTACCCCAATACCCTCAGAATATGGTCTACGGGTATAACCCATTGACAATAATATTGAAATATAGATGTACAAACATTTTTTTGCACATTTAGACATAGAAGCTCACGAATTGAAGTATGTCGCATTAATTTATTCTTCCGTGCGGACTTCTAGAAGTGGAGCGGAGGCAGCGACCGAGTAGCAGTCGGGTAGCAGGGGAAGGCTTGGGCTGCCTAGGCAAAGCTACCTAGTCCCGGACTCTCTTTAGGCCAGATCAGGCGTGTAGGCCGATGGGTGGCAGGGTGGAGAAGGGCTAAGCCAGTGCACAAGGGAGTGGCGGTGGGGCAGAGGGTACTAGCAATGTGGTACAATGGTGGTCTTGTGTTGACGAAAAACTGTTGTTCCACAAACCGATAACTGTTGTTCAGGGTGGTAGATACATTGACCAATCTTGAATAATAAAATAGCTTAGATAGTATCGGCCTATTCGAGACGAATCGACTAATAATGGCAAACAATGACGTCAACTAAGATTGAACAATATATACGATAAATAACACTTGCATCGATTGAAATAGAGTATTGGACCCAACCGAGGAAGCCCTTGCCCCGCTGATACAAGCGAAATTGACGAAACTCACCTTGTCGTCGGAGATCGAACTCAACCGATGCAGCCCAACTCGAAAATAAGAACTCGTTGAAAGAAACCTAGAAAACTGAGGTAGCGATGTGCCGAAAGTTGTATTATTGAACTGTTGTTGTTACAAAGACCCTAGGTATACATATTTATACCCATGAGCAGATACTAGTTCTTGTCGGACATGATACAAACTTTCCTAAAGATAAAGTAAAAATTAATAACCCAAACTGGACTCTAAACAAACTTTCCTAAAAACATAAAAGGAAAATAACCAACTCCGCCTAATTAATAGATAAATCACCATGCTGCAATCTCCTTAACCGAATCTGACAAGGATTCAACCTCTTCCCACTGATAACTTTCATTGGCACTCTCTATACTTCTGAAGCCGATACTGATTTCAGCCGATCCCAACTTCTCCAGCTCTAGCCGATGCATTCTCTATTTTGGCAACCAAAATCACGCCGTTAATTCTGCCTTTGACTTGCTCCTTGATTAACAGTATATGCAAAATTTTACCATTAACGTCTTGCCAACGGCTAGCCTGGATATTAGCTAGTGGAGGGGCGCATGTGCAGTGTGGCAAAGGCCACGTGCTGCCAATGTTTTCATTGTGATACTGAGATAAGGTCGAAAGCCTAACCCAATTATTCTATGGGCCATCAGCGGCTACACCTTCGGCCACCGCAATGTTTGGAGTCTTTGCTCTGTGGTGCTGTTTTGGCTCTGCGCCGATCGGCCACGCATAGTGACAGTCGATCTGGTGTTAGATTTTCCTTGTGTTTGTGTTTGTGCGGTTGGTGCATAGTTCGTAGATGTGCACTTGTGGCACAACCAACATAAACAGTTTTATCGTGTTTTATTGTAACTTTTTCCCCTTAATCTTAATAATATTCGGGATATATTAATTGCTCATAATATGTTTAAATAAATTTGTTTTTTGGAGAGTTACCTTATACTTGCACACGATGACCAGTAGCGTAAAAATGATTATAAGCGCACAAGTAAAGAACAACATTAATTTACTCCTTCAACAAGCAGCACACAAAACAAACAATACACTGGGATGTATATATATATGTGTACACATTAAGTGATGGCATTGTCTATAGCAGGAGCTCGCATATTTGTTGTTCTCCGAGCCTCTCCAGCATCGATTATCATCTGCATCGGTCCATTTAAGACCCGTATACGTTACGCATGCAAAAATGTGTATACGCGTGTAACCTGCGATGAAGTCAACCACTCTGAAAGAAACAGAAAAGGAGGCTCCAACGGCAGCTAGCAAGCCACTGCTTCAGTAGCAAATAACTTTCTTGTTATACAATTATTAATGCTATCTTGGCTACTTACATATCGGCAAAGCGATGAACAAGGAAAAGACAAGAGAAGAGACAAAAGAACATGGAACAGAAGCCATTACAAACTAAGGAGTGTAAGGCCAAATGAGCCAGACAAAACTAGTTGATGCATTTTTAGTTGCTACCTTTTTTTTCTTTATCGATAATACAGACCAAACAGGTACCACTTTGTGGCATCGAGCAATATGAATATATGCTTCTCCCATCCTCTTTCATTAGGATATATGCTTCTCCTATCGAGCAATATGAATATATGCTTCTCCCATCTTAAGAGAGATGCTTCTTGAGTGTAAATTTGCAACACTGCCCTATTTGGAAACATCCCATTTAATTCTTGTGGGCTTCTTTATCTTTTTCTTTACAAAGTATGACTACTTCACCTTTAGACTTTATTTCTTGGCATGTTTTGATTCCCGCATTTCCTTTCGCTGCTAGCTCCCCATAATTTATTCAAAATATGAAAGACCGGTAATTCCTAAAAAAACCAAAAAGTTCTTTCATAACGTCAATCGTAAAGTTATTAGATTTACAAGCTTATTGTTTTAGTAAAATAATGATCGAAGTCATACCTTTAAGTTGGCAGAAAAGAAATCAAACGTCATATACTAATTTAATTTGACGCGAGAAAGTACCTTATAAACTTTTGTAGTTTTGAGGTGTGACTTTGGTGCTTTCTTTAATTAAGATTGAAATAACGGAACTGTATTATTACAAAAGATTTTATCAACAACGTATCTAATGATTTACTCCCTCTAGACACCGATATAGACAAGCTCTTGAACATGTAATATCGGCCACAAATATATGTTACAATATATTTATGAAAGCATAAAAAAATATGTCTTATGAAAGTGCGTGGTTTTTTTAGAAAAATTCATGGTTGATTTTTACGCTTTAAGTATAATATTGAAAATATATTGGTGTGCTAAGTATTTAATTAAAGTTTGACCTAAAGGAAGAAAATGGAGGCTCCAACACCAGCTATAGAGTCATAGAGATCACTAGTGTGATGTCTGGTCTCTTAAAGGCAAGAAAGAAGTACAGATAGAAGAATTAAAAAGGAACAGAAGCTATTGCAAAGGAGTCAATTAAGCAACCTTATTCATTTCAAAACAATTAAGAAACCTTAAAAAGTTCACATCTCTTTGCAAAGTAAAAGAAAAAATGTCTCATCTCAATCGGATCATTAGGAAAGTCGTAGCTAGCGTGTCGAGTGCAATAGAATGCATCTGTCCGTTCATCACCCATGTTCTTTTTATAGCTAGCTGCTAGCTGGCCCTGTCATGTTGCTTTGCTAGCTACATATATATGTATAGCTTGAAGCTTTGGTTATTTAATCCTCGCATAACGTCACGATTATTATCACTATCATGGCTAAACCAGATGTTATATATCTTGGAGGTGAGGGGCGAGAGATCTGTATCGCAAGTAATCCCTAAAATGGACATGAATGTAATATAAGAGCTTGCGTAATATTTATTCCTGAAAGAGGTCCTACGACTGGCCCCATGACAAGAATAGAGCGCTGCTTGCGAAATCTACTACAACGTATAGAACTATATAGGGTGCCATGTATGGAAGTGGGAACCACCGTGATTAAAAAAGAAAGACCTGACATTGATAGATCTTTTCCTTTCTAAGAACAGTGGCATCTGACAGACCGGTCCAAAAATATTATCTCTCCTTTGAAACTAGGTGGTACGGTTGCTGCTTGACACTATGCTGGGAATGGCTAAAAAGAACTATGTAATCATTGCAGGGGAATAGTACATTAGTAACCGTTACGCACAATCCGAGACTAAAAATGAGTATTTTTAAGTCCCGGACTAACCGACCGATACTAAAAATTACACCAACCGGTACTACAGATAGTGTGTGACATGTCTAGGGCATACTATCTTTAGCATCGGTTGTTGTAACCAACCGGTACTAAAGAGTATTTTGCTGTTTATCTTTTTAGTGCTTATTTGTTGTTTATATATATGTATATATTGGTATGTGTGTGTGTATATACACACACATGTATGTATATAAATACATACATATATACATGTATATATGTATGTCTATATATATAAATAAATACATACACATATGATTATATATTTTTGTATATAGCATCACTGTGTACAATTGCTAATATTACTTATGTACAATGGGAATTAAATACATGTTTTTGATATATGTACAATTGTCATTAATTTCTAATGATCTATCATATATTACAAATATACGAAGCTAAAAGAACGCTTTGGGTTGAGGAACAGGATGTCCATTGTCATGAAATTCTCCCGACGAATTAAAAACCTCGTCCAAAATAAATCCCATCGGTTGTTGAGGAGTTCTTGCTTCATCCAAAAATTCTGTCATTTTCAAAAAATAAGATATGAATATATTAACTCATTGAGAAGAGTGTAAATAATGTATGAATGGTGTTTACATACTTCAATATCCTTATCAGTGTTAATGCCATGTGTTATGCAGTGAATAAATTCACAAACATAGTAGCCGCATAAATTGGTCCTCTGTTCCTATCGTAAACACTAAAGGAGAAATGAACTTACAAAATATTTCTATTATAGAATAAATGAGATATATAATTTTGGACCATGTACCTACCGAAAAGTTCATCCTCACAGCCAGTTCTTCCTTGAATTCCCCACGAACATTTGTACGGAACCATGCCCATGCCCTACAATTGCAAACTATAATTAATAATGCTTGATACACATAGTAGCGATAGAAGCGATCAGAATGACAATGGAATAGATGACATTACCTGTTAAGCATTTCAATGACCGAGTTGAAAGTTCCCTTTGGTTTCCGCATAGAGTCTAGGACATGGATCATGCTTTTAGAAGTGTCTAAGACAAGGAGGATTGAGTGGAATCAGCAAATTGCGTGAAATAATATACATATCATTGTATGAATACGAGAAGAAAATTGGTACAAAAGGCGGTAAAAAACTCACTTTGCGTTGTAAGGCAAGAGTATGAAGGTCTTATAATGTTGCTGCACCAGGAATTTGGAAATATTATCCTCTGTTTCCTCTAGAAAGTAATGTACAGTCTTCTCGTTAATTATGTAGGGGTCCATAAAACCACACTAGCACGGGACCGGCTATCTCTAACGGGCATTAACCCTCATCACTATCGGGTAGGGCCCCCGTCACTGACCAAAGGTCAGTGATGTGAGAAACTATCTCAATCGGGCACAAGGCCGTCATGGATGGACGTTATCTCAATCGGGCCTAACAATCTAGCCCGTCACAGATAAGATTGACCAAGCAATACAAGTCAAACCAGGTTGGGTAGGAGCCCGTCACGGATGACTAATCTCAATCGGGCAAACTACTAAGCCCGTCACCGATGACTACCCATCCCTAACGGGCTTTTCGAAAGAGCCCGTCACCGATAGGTTTGACCCCATCTGTCGAGCCAAAATAGTCCTGGTTCGGATGACTTATCTCTATCGGGTTTAGATTAGGAGCCCGTCAGGATGTCTATATCCCTATCGGGCTTTGTTTGGAGCCCGTCACGGATGAGTATCTCTTTCGGGCATTATTAAAATGCCCGTCAGGGATGAGTAAGTCAGCAAAAAAAATAAAATTTGTTTTTTTGCTAGCCTCAGACCTTTGCTAGCCATGCCCGCTGCAAAAAATGACAGTCCCAGCAACCATATTCCCAACAACCCCATTCCCAGCATTCAGATATTCAGTGCATATTCCAGCATTCCATCAGATATTCACAGCCAATTCATAAAATCAAACCCAATTCACAGCCAATGCACAGCCAATTCATATATATACATTATCATCCGCAGACCCATTCACATATATATGTCATTCACATCCATTTTTTGCTCTCCAAACCGCCGACATGTATCAAAACCTATAAAACTGAGTTATAAATTGGAACAAGTTTATATGTAATTAAGAAATGCAAATATATACAGAAGAACGTGCAGAATTGTATTACAAAGTATATTTACAAAAATCAAATGTTTGTCGCAAAAACATTTCTTTCTCCTAGGACTTTACTCTAAACATTTCTTTCGGCGACAAGAGATCGTCTAGTATGAATTGTGCTATCTCCTCTCTAATGATATCGAAGTTGTTTTCCGGAATCGCCGAAAATTTTTCCTGCATGTGAGGCGCTAAGTTAGTCTACGTACTTGAAAAGTTAGTATGAATCGTGCTATCTCCTCTCTAATGTATATAAACAACTGAAGCAGACACCTCAAGGTCGAGCAATGTCACCTTGTCTGCGAGGCTCCTCATGTTATGGCAGACGTGGAACCCACACTGGTCGCCAACTTGTTGACCTATTGGAAAGTCCTTTTTGTGACCGAGTGTGGGATGCCCTTCCTTATGCCTCCCACCTTTTGCCACGTATTGGTCCCAGTCATCGTTCAAGGCAGCTTCGATCGCCGACCAATCGTATATTTCTTTTTTGATATTGGAGTTAAGGTAGTATACCAAACTCCACTTCGGCACTATGACCAGGAGAATCCAATGACGACTGCGACATTAATAAATTGCAAGTTAAATACTAAAGCAATACGCGTCGCAGATTTGATTCTAAGTAGGGTACACGCTTACTGTTGAGAGTAGGCACACATAATGAAGTCCTTGTCTTGACGGGACCATAAGCAGTCCTTGATATATTCTACCATGCTGGCTCGATCATAGTTCATAGTTGTCTCGTTGACGACACTTGGATCGAGCAAGGCAACATGGGGAGCATTATGATGGACATGCTTCCAAGTTAACCTAGAAGCAAGACAAGAATCCGGGTAAGCGTAATACAAGGAAAGTTATTACCACATCTCGTACGCAAGAATACTTACAAGGAGTAGCACTTAAGGAGGTTGGTGTCGACCGCTCGCACCCTGTAGAGGTCCCATAGATCTTGAAAGTCCACGGCGATAAAGGTTTCAGGGCTGAGGAACGGCTGTCTATCGTGCTGGCCCATCATGGAAGTCTCTCTATGCTTCCTCCTTGCATTGGACCTCTCCATGTAGTACTTGTGTAACTCCTTGCATGCAGGGCCCATCTTCGATAAGGCGTCGTCTCCGACCAATGGCATGCCTAATGTGAATTCTTTAGGAGGAGCTGATGGCACCTTGCCAATATCTAGCTTCTTTGGAGCCAGAAGCGGCCCTTCCACATTTCCTCTTCCTCTCCCCCTTCCAGCAGCTCTTTTGCGTGATCCAAGCTTGGGTGGAGAAGATGCTGCCCTCTTTCTTTTCGTGGAGACTGGGGGGAGGTGAGCTCTGCTGCTGACCTCTTGTCCGTCATCCCCAAAATCTGTATCATACTTCAATTGGAATTCTTGATCTCCTTTTTCAACGGCAGGAGGGGCAGATACAAGAGCTGGAGGGGGACGCGGCGGCGCCGCTGGACGAGCACTTGGTGCTGGCCTAGGAGTTATATTTATCTGAATGTTCTGCTTGGGCCATTGGATAAATGTCCCATGTGCAGCTCCAAGGGTCAGAACCTCGTCATTTGGTAGGAGCGGGAGAGTGTAGCCAACCCAATCAGGCTTCACCATGTCCACTTGAACTTTGTCATGGCCGGCTAGCAGCTGCCCCCCATGCACTCGGGTCTCCGGCGTGGGCTTGAACGCAAGACCCTCTGCGGTAGGAATTGCAAAGTCTTTTGTCACCCAAACGACTAGGGTGCACGATGTGGGTCCCTGCAATAGATTCATACGTGTGTTTATAATATGTTATAATGTACTGTGGTGCTAAGAGAACATATACGTTTTGTGTTGGTTTTATCGATATGTGCTTTGCCGCATTGGGGGTTGGTGTTTCTTGTGCCGCCGCCCCAGTAGATGCACAGCTACTACGCCTTTGCATGGGGCTCGTTTCTATTATGGGAGCGGCAGCAGGCTCGCTTTCCCTGAGACATGCCTCCACCCGAGCCTCCACTTGTAACAACTTCGAATCGAACTCTTCTCGGAGCTCGTTTCTAATCTCGTCCCGAAGTTGTTCCTTAAGGCGTGCATCTTTCTGCGCCTTAGAAAGCCAGTGCTTCCTGTACTGCCACGCGTATTGGGGAAACCCAAACTTCCATGGAACATTGGAGCCAATGCCCCTTGTCCGTCCACGGTGTTCTTCACTTCCCAATGCTTTCGTGAGGATGTCATCCTCGCGTCTTTGTGAGCAAACCTCTTCGGAGGCTTGTCTCTCAGCAGTCATCTCGACCTGCGATACAGTTAGGATGAATTTAATCAAGAGTACGATACAACCTAACGAAACATACTCTACGTGTGGTACTTATGATTTTCTGGTACACCGCTTGATCTTCGGGATTTGGGAACGTAAGTGTTCCATCACTATTCTTCTTCACCCTCGCCCTTGCCCAGTTCCTTGCTTGGGTGGTCAGGATATCACCAAGAACTGGCGGCATGTTAGATTATGCAGCAGCTTCATCCTCCTTGACCCATTCGTGCTGCTTCCCGGCGTAGCCTCCGGTGCCAAGCCAGTGCGGGTGAACGTTTTTTGCCTACAACCTCCTATAGGCCTCGCTTTTTGCCCGAGACTAAGGGGTTGATTTTGCGGCATGGAACTCTTCCCACACGACCCGTGAGATGAACGAGTACTTCCCAAATGGTTCTGGCTGGGCGGGGTTGAGGACGTAGTCAGTGACTAACGTGGTCTTGAAATTTTTCCACAAGTTGCCCATCTTGCGGATAGCCTGCCGCTTGAGTCTTGCCTCGGCCTCTAGGGGGAATTCGAAGCTTCCCTTGAACTGCTTCCAGGCCTCATCTTTTTCTTCCTGTGGGACCAGATCGATGTGGTCCTTCAAAATGGTGAAATTTCGCCTCCCGAGGACTCCGCATATCGTTGCGATCTTTTTGACAGCTTTCGCAGGAGCCATCGGAAATCCCAGATCGTCCACCTCTATTATGGTGTACACTTCCTTAGGGATCTTATTCTGGGTCCTACGAGTCCGGCTCGATGTTGTCCCAGTAGTAGTCGCTGACATGGGTTCGTCTTGCTGCGACATTTTCTATATAACTGTTGTACGGCAAGAAAGTTAAAAAAGTTTATAGAAAAACTTATTTTGGTTGTGTGTATAACTTATGCTAAGGTTAAGATATGGCCTCAGTTTTGCTTAGAAATTGTGCATCAATTACAATCATTTGCAAGTGTAGTTCCCCAAAAAAAAAGAACAAGTGTAAATGGTCTGTTCTTATGCAAAAAAGAGCAAGTGTAGTGCCCCCAAAAAAAGAATAAGTGTAGATGGTCTGTTCTTATGCAAAAAAGAACAAGTGTAGTTCCCCAAAAAAAGAGAAGGTGTATTGCCCCCCAAATAAAAAGAACAAGTGTCGATGGGCTGTTTTTATGCAAAAAAGATTAAGTGTAGTTCCCTAAAAAAAGAACAAGTGTAGTTCATCACAGAAAAAGAACAAGTAGAGGCCGACTGTTTGTACGAAAAAAGAACAAGTGTAGTTCCCAAAAAATATAGCAAGTGTAGATAGTCTGTTCTTATGCAAAAACGAGAAAGTGTATTGCCCCCCAAATAAAAAGAATAAGTGTACACGGTCTGTTCTTATGGTCTGTTCTGGAGCATTCATCACTGGCCATATATAGTGGCAGGGTAATAGTGGCAGGAAGAGGACAGAGTAGAAGAGGGTAATAGTGGCAGGAAGAGGACATATATTCAGACATATGAACACATCTAAATGCAGTACAGTACTTCCCTTCAAAAAACATATATTCAGACATAACATTTGGAAATTAAACCGTAAATTCTACACGGCATTTTGTAAATTCTAGTATATTTTCTATATATGTCACTGTTGGCGCAAAATTTGGACCCGTTCGACCACAAAACGGGTTCCGTGTTACCATGGCGGCCTGGGAGATCTGCTTAACTCCAGTGCAGGTCCAAATTGGCTTGCCTAGTCGTGCGCAGAGCATGCCAGTTGATTTGATCTGCAATCAACAAGAAACAAGTAAACCATATCAGAAAACAATGGTCGATCGGCCGATAGGCCGATGTCACATTGTTATAGCCCAGCCGATAGGGCAAAGCTGTATCGGCTTACTCAAGATAATAAGTAAATTGAAACAGATCTAATCTCATCGGCCTATTTTAATATGTCTAAGGCAAATTACTAGAAACAGCCGATGAGGATTTCATGAAGATAAACACACTAGCTATTACCCTAGTGCAAACTTATACAAGCCAATCGGCCAATATAAATACACCAATCACAAAGACATCTTGAAGACACCCTACAACCGATACGTTTATATTCGTCGATCCACATGTATAAATGGCAAACACATGCAAAAACATAAATAATCACATGCATTAGGTAAGACCGGCTGAAACCCCGGTGCTATCCTTAATTACAACCGAAAGCAGGCTTCGTGTTAGATCTCGAAACAGGACTAAGGTCGATAGCAACTCAAAGTGTGAATCGAGACTTAGCACAAAGAAAATCAACCCATCAATTGCTTTTGGGGATGGTAAATGCATCAAATAATCTAACCAAGCATAACAATTAAACTGTCGTCGGCAATAAACCCTAAAACGAATATACTGCCAGCGAAGCATAATCAAGACGCCTGTCAAGATTACTCAAAACACGATAGACGACGATCACATCATCGAGGCTTAACGTGCCTAAAGCGACACGCTAGCCCCGACAATGCCAATCGTCGGGGACGAGTTCTTACCTTTGCTCTGGGAAGGCAAGAACTCGTCGAGATCAACCTCTTACGAGGGTTGGCGATGCGCCGAAAGTAGATTGAATTGGTTGTATGTTTTTGTTGATTGAGAGAGAGATCGAGAGATGTACAAACTATCGGGATATTTATACCCGAGGTTACAACAGAACCCTTGTAGGGCACGATCTTATCTACAACTAACAAACAAGTCCTTGCGGCAGACTTAAGCCACAGATTAGATCTAAACTACTTAATTTACAAGATACAATTGCCTAAAACCGAGCTTTATCTCTATTTGGCAACTTCCTTGAAGCCTATTTCTGAGCCCAGACCAAGCCACATTGACGCTGTCAACTCATAACCCGTATCGGCCCACGACCAAACCGAATCTGTATCGGCCGATACGCTCTCTATAGCAACACCTCCCCAGTCCGATACGGTTACCGGGTCTGATACGAAGCCTGGTCCGACTCCAACTCAATCCTTCCTCTCTGCTTTCCAAGTCGATTACCAAAATCCGTCGTTAACACATGCCCCCCAATTCCGCTTCATTATATAATGTGGCGGAATTAGCTCCAAGGAAACCATCGACTTCTTTGCTAGGTCTAATCTGAAAACCGCGCAGATACAGATTCGAACCCTTCCGCCGCCGATTCAACAAACCCTTCGTGTTCTACTCCGGCGACCCCTCGGCGTCCCGTCAACATCGACCCTCTCCACAGCAACCCCTTCAACGACAACGATGGCTTCCGCCCCATTCTACACCTCTGAGATCCCTGCGGTAAGTCAATTCCTTCAAAGTCCGCATTACTACCTTTTTCGCCGATTTCTCCAAGTTAAGGTTTTTACTCTCTGCCCCCCCGGGTCTTATATCTTCATCGCCATTCTCATGATTTAGGTCTTCAAAAACCAAATCTTAATCCCCACCGACGACAAATCTCACCGCTTTCTGCTAGGCCCTATGGGCGACTGTGACCCGACTTGGCTAATCAACGCCGAGACTGACAGAATCCCCTTCAGGCAAGCCAAGCCCACTGTTTTGCATGGAAACATACCTTCAGGTCGTGGCCATCGAAGCTGAACGGATACAGAACCTGGCATAAAAGGATTGCTGCCACCAAGCAAGTCCACTGGGACGAGATTGGGATCGGCCAATGCATAACTCTGTCCCTGGCCGATACCAAGAAGAATGAGCCACTCATGTCGGCTGCTAGCTACTTCTGGTCCAGTACCTTGAATGCCTTCATGTTCAAGCAGGGTCCGATGACCCCCACCCTTATGGATGTCAAGATACTGACAGGACTAGATATCAACTCTGAGATCAATCCCTTCAGCCTCCTGATAAACAGCAGCCACAAGTTGAAGACCAAGAAAATTGGAGGCTGGTCTGGGTACATTTCTGAACACATGGAACAAGAATCGGTCTCAGAGCGAGAACATGTAGCCTTCCTGACATTATGGCTGGAGAGATTTGTCTTTTGTGGATCGACCTGTGGCCCCACCACCAACTGTCAACACTTGGCTCAAGCTTTGGTCGACAAGAAACAAATCCCCTTGGGCCGATACCTCCTGGGAGCTGTCTATCGGCTACTCCATGTTTCCACACAAGACTTGATGCTAAAACAGACTGTGGCTCATGGAGGACCATGGTGGTTTATTCAACTCTGGCTAACTATTCACACCAACACCATGGTTGATCGGCCACCTCTATCAGACTCTCGCTTTCCATCAAAATACGCCGATCACGAAGATCCCAGGAGCAGAAGATACATGTCCTATGGGGAAGCAGCCTCCATCTATCCAGGAGCAGACCAATCGGCCGAAGACATGTCCACATGGGTCATTCATTTCTTCACCGGCCCTCCATCGCCAGGATGGACATGTTTGTTTATACATCGGACCGAGATTTTGAACTCCCCGACGATCTTCAGCTGAGCTTGATAAATGACGACATGGAGTCACGGGAACTATTCATGATCAGCCTCACTCCATGCCTGCTCCCAGTAGGCATATTTCAGGGAAGAAGCACGAGCCTATCTTATGAATTTTACAACCCAATGGTGGCTGCTAGACAGTGCGGGCTCGGGCAACTCCCTATCAGTCTGTATCTTCATAAACTCCTAGAGGGCAGAGGCACGGTTCCATCGGCACTGGTCATGAGCAAAGCGCTGGAAATCGAGCTTCCAAATCTCGGTGATTGCGACCGATTGCATCTGAACGCCTTTGTTCATATCAACTTCCAAACATGGTGGCAAGAGTGGGCTGCTCACATTTTTCATCAATCGGCCAGATTTTATGTGACAGAGCTTATCCAGGGTATCAGCCCTCAAGTCCCAGACGAGCCGATTCCATCCGTGAGCAACAGTGGACGGAAAATCTTTTATGCCCAAGCCATAGCTCCATCAGGCTCAACCATCTTGGAATCCATCATCGGCCTTACTGCCCCAAAGATTTCAATGCTACTTTAGGGGCCGATGATTAAAGAAAATCCCAAAAGGAAAGCACCAACCAAGGGCAAATCCCAAAAATCCAGCAAGAAGGCTAAGATTGATGACTAAGCCGATCCTGAAGAGCTGGAGCCCTCCATGGAAGAATTTCTTGAAGAACAAGTGATGGAGGAAGAAGTCGATGCAGCAGCTGCCGATGCATATGAAGAAGAAGACCCATCGGCCGAAATCATCAAGGAACCATCGGCCGAAGCTACTGAGATTCCACCGGCCGATGACCAAGGCAATGCCCCCCAACCAAAAAGGACTAGACATGCAGTTCGCAAGGTCAATACAATCTCTTCTCCGCGTTTACATAATCCCATTCTACTGCTACACTTTAATTCAATATCCTTTTCAGGCTGCGGTGTCATCTGTACTGAAGGAGAGAACTCGATCGGCCCCTTCACCCAGAACCAAGAAAGCCACCTTACAACGGCGCGAATGAGCCAAGGCACGATTGAGGACTCCTTCTCCTTCTCCACCACCCTCTCCGACTGTCTCGGTAAGAGTTGATTTTCGCATTATCTTGCTATTTACATAACCCTATTTACCAATTTCTTGCTTTTCAGCCTAGGGCTCCATCACCTTCAACACATCGGCCAACCCCCTCACCTACTGCCTCAACACAACAGAGGGAGGCCGATGCAAGCACCACCGATGCTCCAACATAGGTAACCACGATTACCCTGATCCCCTTTCTGCCGATTCCTGATTAACGAGGCTAACCTCGACCCATATTGATATTCGCAGAACCTAGCCGATATGTTTTCTTTTGATATCAGCCAGTTTCTTGATGATGAGGACAAGGAGCCACCCACCACAGCCAGGGCGTCAATTTCTGATGATCTAAAGAATCGGCTGACCGACATCGCCAATCGGCTGGAGTCCTCGTTGGAGTACTTGGTGGAAGATTGCACCCCTATCAGGGTTAGGGTACAAGAAATTCAAGATGACCTGCCCGAAAGTCTGATGGAAATTCTTACACCGGCCATCTTCTTGGAGCAATACCGATTCAAGCTCAACAAGGCAAAAGAAAGACTCACAGAGCGACGAGAGCGTGAGCAACTGGAATCGGCCCTGTCCGCTAGCAGGGCTCAAGTCAATGCTGACAAGACCAAGTTGGACAAGCTAGCGGTGGAGCCGATTGTCTTGAAGCACAGACTCGAAGAACTCCGTCGTCTCGAAGCAGAGCTCGAATCGAAGCTGGAAACCACGCGCCGCGAAATCCAAGAAGTTGAAGCCGGGATAGCTGCATCACCCAAGGCTATCGAAGACCAGACGGCAAAGCTTAAGGCATCGGCCAAGTATCTTGCCACCCTGAGTAAGTCATTGAAGCCAATCCCAAGGTCGACGGCCGATGACGCCCAAGCTATAGAAGATATTGAAAAAATCCGCCGTAGAGCCATTGCAGCTATTGCAGACTTTATAGGGTGATGTAACCTATTTCTTCTTTTTCCCATGTAAACGCAAACCTTATCGGCCACGTAGCCGAATTTGATTTGAAAATTCTAGTGTGAAAATCGTTTCTGAAATCCATCCTGCAAACAGATGCCCCTTTATCAATCAGTCTCATCGGCCAGAAAGCCAAATTCGATCTTACTCTGAAGAAGAAAATTCCAAGAAAATTCCTTAAAAAATTCCGCGCTTGTATATATATGCCCCCCAAATTTTAGAAGATGAGGGCTCATGTTGTAAAATTTAAACGAAGGGCGATAGTATGTATCGGCCATCTAAAGACGATGCAGAACACATCGGTTGTAATCATAAATCGGCTGGAGGGCCAATCATGAGTCGATCCAGATGCTAGGATAATATTTCTTCAAGTACTTGCCATTAAGAGCTCGTCCATAAATCTCGCCATCCAACCCCTTGAGCAAATAAGCATTGCGAGGAACACAGCGATAAATTTGAAAAGGACCTTCCCAATTAGGTGACCACTTGCCAAATTTATTATCTCTGGAACCAATCGGCATTATTAATTTCCATACAAGAGCTCTTCTTCAAACGACTTAGCGACAACTTTTTTGTTGTAATGACGAGCCACTCTATCTTTATCACGTTTGATCTTCTCTAGGGCCCGTAATCGGACATGCGCCAAATCATCTAACTCATCCACCATAAGATTACGGTACTCATCGGCTGTCAAGTCGTCTTGCAAAGCAATCCTTCTTGAGCCGATGTTGGTTTCCCACGGCAGCACCGCTTCATGTCCATAAACCAGCTGATACGGAGGCACTTGAATTGCACCATGGCAAGCCATCCGATACGCCCAAAGGGAATCGGCCAGCGTTGTGTGCCATTGCCTCGGCTGTTCGTCGATTTTCCTCTTGATTAACTTGATTAAAGTCTTATTAGAAGCCTCTGCCTGTCCGTTAGCTTGCGCGTAGTAAGGAGAAGAATTCAATAATTTAATGCCCATGCTATCGGCGAAATGGACGAACTCATCGGACACGAAGATTGATCCTTGATCAGTGGTTATCGTCTGAAGTAACCCAAACCGATATATAATATATTCCTTGACAAACTGAATTGCATCTTTGGAATCAACCTTCTTAAGGGGAATGGCCTCAACCCACTTTGTGAAGTAATCGGTAGCCACCAAGATATATTTGTGTCCCTTGCTCGATGGCGGGTTAATTTGGCCGATCATATCTATTCCCCATCCACGAAACGGCCACGGCTTTATGATGGGATGCATAGCCGATGCCGGTGCTCTTTGAATTGCTCCAAACTTTTGACAATTCTGACATCCTTTATAATACTTGAAACAATCCTCTAGCATGGTTGGCCAAAAATACCCAATGCGTTTCAACAGCCATCTCATTCTATGGGCCGATTGATGTGTTCCACAAATCCCTTCATGGACCTCGCTCATAACGACCTTGGCCTCCTCAGGACCTAGGCACTTGAGCAAGACACCATCAATCGTCTGATGGTATAAATCATCATCTAACAGGACATACTGCAATACTTTGTATTTCATCTTTCGTGACGTCGATTGGGAAGGATTCTTCAAATAATCAATGATAGCAAATCTCCAATCGTCGGCGTCCACGGTGGCGATTTGAACTCGTGCATCCTTGGCCATCGGCCTGTATCCCGATGCCCCCTGAGCCAGGTCATTGGCCTCGGAGTTTTGCTTCCTGGGTATATGCCTCATCGTTACGATCTTGAATGCCTGAAGCAACACCTTGCACTCTTCATTGTAGACTTTGAGGATGTCATCTTTGCATTCATACTCTCGAGAAAGTTGATTAATTACCAGTTGTGAGTCACCAATCATCTGTACGGAATCGGCCTCGACTTCTTGTAATAACTGAAAGCCTTTAAGCACCGCTTCGTACTCTGCTTGATTGTTAGTATAATAAGGCTTGATAGTAAAAGCAAACTCAAAGCTTGCCCCCCGAAGGGATATGATAACTAGGCCGATACCGCATCCATGTCTGTAGACGGATCCATCGAAATACAAGGTCCATGGCATGATATCTGCATATGCAACTGACTCGTCTCTGTGTTGAACAATGAAATCGGCCAGGCCTTGTCCTTTGACTACTTTGGCCGATACATATCTGAGGTCAAACTCTGTTAAGGCAAAAATCCACTTCCCAATTCGTCCTTTTAACACAGGAGCCGATAACATGTATTTCATCACATCGGCCTTACTTACCACAATACACTCATTGGAAAGTAAATAATGCCTCAATTTAGTACATGAAAAATATAAGCACAAACATAATTTCTCCACCGGTGTGTACCTTGTCCCAGCGTCTAACATCCTCCTACTGAGATAAAAAATAGCTCTTTCCTAACCATCAATATTCTGAACCAAGACTGAGCCGATGGATTTCTCATCGGCCGATAGGTACAGTCTGAACGGAACCCCTTTCTGTGGAGGGATTAGAACTGGCGGAGAAGTTAAATACTCCTTGATATCGTGCAGCGCCTTCTGCTGCCTATCACCCCATACAAAATCTTCATCCTCTTTTATCTTCAATAACGGAGTAAACGGCTCTATTCTTCCTGATAGGTTCGATATAAAGCGCCGAACAAAATTGATCTTGCCGAGCAGAGATTGTAACTTGGTCTTGTTCGTCGGAGGTTTGATTTTCTTTATAGCATCGATATTCTTCTGTGTAATCTCGATTCCTCTTTCGTGGACCAAGAAACCCAGGAACTGACCGGCCGATACGCCAAAGGCACACTTGTTAGGGTTCATTTTTAAGCCATACTTCCTCACTCTTTCAAATACCTTGCGTAAATCGGCCAAGTGCATATCATATTCTCGTGACTTCACGACGACATCATCAATGTAAACCTCAATCAGAGAGCCGATGAGATCATGAAAAATATAATTCATGGCCCTCTGATATGTAGCTCCAGCATTCTTCAAACCGAATGTCATGACAACCCATTCATATAAGCCGATTGCCCCTGGGCATCGGAAGGCTGTTTTGTGAACATCTTCTTCGGCCATGAAAATTTGGTTGTAGCCTGCGTTCCCATCCATGAAGCTTATAACCTTGTGACCAGACACGGCATCGACTAGCAAATCGGCCAGAGGCATAGGGTACTCGTCTTTCGGTGTTGCTTTGTTCAAGTCTCTGAAGTCAATACATACCCTAAGCTTGCCATTTTTCTTCACTACTGGAACTATGTTGGAGACCCACTCTGCGTATCGGCAAGGTCTGATGAAGTTGGCATCGTAAAGTCGTGTGATCTCTGCCTTAATAGCTTCATGCATATCGGCCTTAAATCTCCTAGGAGCTTGTTTAAACGGCCGATAGCCTGGTTTGATTGGTAACCGATGTTCTACAATCGATCGGCTTAATCCTAGCATTTCGTGATATTCCCATGCAAAACAATCCATGAATTCTTTTAACAGATTTATAAGATTACTCTTGTATTCCTTTGGCAGGTTAGCACTTATGTATGTCAGCCTAGGCTTATCACCTATCCCTATATCAATCTCTTCAAGTTCATCGGCCGACGTAAAACCGTGTCCCAACTTGCCATCTAGCTCGTCCACCGCATCATCTGTGTAGGGACTAGCTTGTTTATCTTCAACGGCGGACGGCGCTTCTCTGCTAAAGTAACTGCTTGTCTTGATCTTCGATCGTCTCGATGTCGCAGTCAGTTACTTTGAGGAAATCGGCGTCCTAGACTTGTCCGGACAAGCAGTCAATTCCCTCCATCTCCCATACTGCGAGATCGGCATTGGCCACGTGTACTGTCCGATCGGCCTGCACGATCTCAACCTGGTCCCCTTGCCATTGCATGAGGCATTGGTGCATTGTTGAAGGGACGCAACAGTTTGCGTGGATCCAATCCCGTCCCAACAACAAGCTGTAGGAACCCTTTCCATCAAAGACGAAGAAGGTGGTGGGTATTGTTTTGCTGCCCACGGTGAGTTCCACGTTTAGGACCCCCTTCGCTTCGGACGCGTTGCCACCGAAATCCTTTAATACCATGTTGGTCTTGATAAGGTCTTCAGGTACCTTCCCAAGCTTCCTGTAGATTGTGTATGGCATTAACTTGACCGCCGCGCCGCCATCGACCAACATCTTCGTCATCGGCCGCCCATTGATGAATCCCTTGATGTATAACGGCCGCAAGTGTCTGTAGCTGGCGTCAACTGGCTTGTCGAAGATGGATTGATCTGGTGACAACTGTTGCCTAGCCGAAGATTGTTCATCGTCGGCCACTGCTTCATCGGCTGCCTGCACGCTGTACTCTGCTGGCAGTATAAAAACCATGTTAACAGGCGCCGATGTCGCTCGTTTACCTTTTGAAGCCGTAGAGGCCCGGGCTGTATTGGAGGTTCCCTCATCGGCCGTTACCACCGTGGATTTTATCCTCCACTCTTTCTTGGTCTTGGCCGGCCGATGGGTTATTGCCACCTGTTGCTCTTGGATTTGTTCTTTCCTCCTTAGCCTCTGAACCCGCCGTTTTTGTGTCTTCGTGAATACATCGCTTGGGCACCATTGAGGGTTCTGGACCTGTTTGTCGGCTTCGGTCTGTTGGTCTTGGTGCATCGGCCCTAACCTCTCATGAACAGATTTCCTTTGCTTGGCCGGCCGATGCGCTTGCATGCTTGAGCTGCCCTGATAAGAATCTTCTGCACCATTGCATGCAGGGCACTCCTGGATGGATGGCAACCTCATTCCCTCATTCCAGCAGAACCGGAAAAACTCGTACTCCCAATGCGGGTCGTAGGAGTTGTCTTGATCGGTGTAGTCTTGAGCTTGTTCTTCCTGCTGCCGCTGGTATTTTCTAATCAGGCCCTCAGAGGTCCGATAAGGTCGCTTGCCAGTCCGATGGGCACTGCCATCGGTCCTGTCCGCCCGCACCATGTTGACTGGGAACGGGTGTCCTTCGATCTTCATCGGCCACTTGGCATCATCGATTTTAATCCTGCCTTGCTCGATGGCCGATTGAATCTATTGCCTGAAGATCTTGCATTCGTTTGTATGGTGTGAATGAGAGTTGTGCCACTTGCAATATCTCCGTTTCTTGATCTCTTCGGCCGATGACAATATATGACCCACTGGCAACTGGATTTGCTTTTCTTGCAACAGTAGATCAAATATCTTATCGGCCTTGTTGATGTCGAAGTCATATTTATCTTCCTTGTCGCCCTTCTTGGCCCATTGGCAAGTTGTCGGCTTTCTCATTCGGGCCCATTCGGCCAGGTCGACATCAACATCTTCCTCGTCGTCGTCGTCGGAGGCATACTGATAAACTGTGTTGATTTTCTTGACAAACTTCTTTGCCTCCTGGAATCGTTGTTCGTGGGCCGATATGCGTTGTGCTAGCTGAGCTAGGCTGTCAAATTCCTGCGAGGAGAACCTCTCGCGTATCGGCCCTAGCAATCCTTGAAATGCCAAATCGGCCAACTGGGAATCGGTCAAGCTGAGGCTGTAACACCTGTTCCTTATGTCCCTAAATCTCTGGATGTACTCTAGGACCGATTCATCCACTCATTGCCTGATGGCAGTTAGATCGGACAGTTTCATCTCTTGTACACCATTGTAGAAATACCTGTGAAACTGTTTCTCCAGATCTATCCATCCTCTGATGGAATTGCAGGGTAAAGATGAAAACTACGTGAATTTAGACCCTGATAAGGATAGAGGGAAAAACCTCACCCTCAACGCCTCGATAGCCGATGCCTTCCCGCACTGTGCTAGGAATTGGCTGACATGCTCGTACGTCGAGACGTTGTCTTGCCCCGAAAACTTTGAAAAGTCCGAGATCTTGTATCAGCCTGGCAATGGCACTCTATCAAATTCCTCGGGATACGGGTGCCGATACACTGTAGAGTTTTCCTTGGGCTTCAAGCCGAACTGATCTCGCATCACTTCAGCTATCATATCGGCCCAGTATCCTGCGGGCCGATGTGGGAGGTCTTGCTGATATGATTGCTGCAAGCCCTCCGCTTGATACTGCCAGGGGGAGTACGGCTGGTAGTGGTGATCAAGATTTTGCGTGCCGTACTGCCCTGCGGTGTGCTGCTGGTAGCCTTGTGGCACATTGTATGCAGCTTGAGGTGGAAGATTGCTGAACACCGGGGCTTGTGGCTGTCCGGCCGAAGGTTGGTGAACCGGAACTTGCTGCATTGGCTCGATCACTGGTTGCTTCCCCTTGATCCATTGAGCATATTGCTCCCCCGTAATGTGCTGAGGGCTCCCCCCTGTCTGATTGGTGAGGACCAGTGGCAGTGTTGTTGTTGGCTGCGCCGATGGGGGTGGCATCGGCGCTGTCGGCTGAGCCGTGCTCAGGTCGTTCCTCAGGGTCCGATAGGCAGGGAACTTGTTTTCTGGTAAGAAAATCGGTCCCTGAGGCTTGTACTGGTGAATCGACCCATCCAGGATCGATTTGACCATATTGGTCAATGTGTTCACCAGTATCCCCGATTGGTTGACCAGCGCAGAATGAACTGCGGAGTCAATCCTATCTTGCAACGTCGGCGCTGCAGTATCTTCAGTCTTGACGGTGTGGTCATGTGCCGCCGCTGACGTGCTAGCTCCCTCTCCAGGACTCGGCATAACTACCTTGGATTTTTGGATCAAGGTGCCTTGCCGAGTCCTAGAATATGTTTGCAGGTACATATTCTGGAACTACTCGACTAGATTTTCCATCTCAGCCTTCTGCTCTGCATTGAGCTGGTCGGCGGTTACAGGGACGATGTTCTCCTCGGAAATCTCTACCTGCTTCGACATCTTGAGAAGATTTACTGCTATTGCAGAGTTTGCGTTCTTGGGCCCACTGGGCGTGCCAAAAGCGTGTTATCGAAACATAGCTTTTGGCGAACGGTGGAGCGTGGTCTCTCTGGAAGTGAAGTTGAAAATCGAAGTCCCACTGGGCGTGCCAAAAGCGTGTTGGCACAGAATTTGGACCCGTTCGACCACAAAACGGGTTCTGCGTTACCACGGTGGCCTGGGAGATCTGCTTAACTCCAGTGCAGGTCCAAATTGGCTTGCCTAGTCGTGCGCAGAGCGTGCCAGTTGATTTGATCTGCAATCAACAAGAAACAAGTAAATCATATCAGAAAACAATGGTCGATCGGCCGATAGGCCGATGTCACATTGTTATAGCCCAGCCGATAGGGCAAAGCTGTATCGGCTTACTCAAGATAATAAGTAAATTGAAACAGATCTAATCTCATCGGCCTATTTTAACATGTCTAAGGCAAATTACTAGAAGCAGCCGATGAGGATTTCATGAAGATAAACACACTAGCTATTACCCTAGTGCAAACTTATACGAGCCAATCGGCCAATATAAATACACCAATCACAAAGACATCTTGAAGACACCCTGCAACCGATACGTTTATATTCGTCGATCCACATGTATAAATGCCAAACACATGCAAAAACATAAATAATCACATGCATTAGGTAAGACCGGCTGAAACCCCGGCGCTATCTTTTATTACAACCGAAAGCAGGCTTCGTGTTAGATCTCGAAACAGGACTAAGGTCGATAGCAACTCAAAGTGTGAATCGAGACTTAGCACAAAGAAAATCAACCCGTCAATTGCTTTTGGGATGGTAAATGCATCAAATAATCTAACCAAGCATAACAATTAAACTGTCGTCGGCAATAAACCCTAAAACGAATATACTACCAGCGAAGCATAATCAAGACGCCTGTCAAGATTACTCAAAACACGATAGACGACGATCACATCATCGAGGCTTAACGCGCCTAAAGCGACACGCTAGCCCCGACAATGCCAATCGTCGGGGACGAGTTCTTACCTTTGCTCTGGGAAGGCAAGAACTCGTCGAGATCAACCTCTTACGAGGGTTGGCGATGCGCCGAAAGTAGATTGAATTGGTTGTATGTTTTTGTTGATTGAGAGAGAGATCGAGAGATGTACAAACTATCGGGATATTTATACCCGAGGTTACAACAGAACCCTTGTAGGGCACGATCTTATCTACAACTAACAAACAAGTCCTTGCGGCAGACTTAAGCCACAGATTAGATCTAAACTACTTAATTTACAAGATACAATTGCCTAAAACCGAGCTTTATCTCTATTTGGCAACTTCCTTGAAGCTTATTTCCGAGCCCAGACCAAGCCCACATTGACGCTGTCAACTCATAACCCGTATCGGCCCACGACCAAACCGAATCCGTATCAGCCAATACGCTCTCTATAGCAACACCTCCCTAGTCCGATACGGTTACCGGGTCCGATACGAAGCCTGGTCCGACTCCAACTCAAACCTTCCTCTCTGCTTTCCAAGTCGATTACCAAAATCCGTCGTTAACAGTCACATTAACAAAGATAAGCATGAATCATATACTATGTATGTCACATTAACAAATATACTAGAATCATATACTATGTATGTCATATAAGCATGAATCATATACTATGTATGTCATATAAGCATTAGGGTTTAGTAAACCGAAGGATAAGCATGAATCATATACTATGTATGTCACATTAACAAATCCACTATTAGAGATAACCTCATCTCTGATATCTTCTCATATCAATCACACAAGAAAAATAGGGAAAAAAAGGAGAAACCACTCTTACCTTCAATAACCTAGGGGTAGGCTACGGCGGCGGAGGAGGAGGCGACGGCGTCCATGAGGCGGCAGCGTCCAGGAGGAGGAGGCGACAGTCAGGACAGAGATTGAGAGTACGAGGGAGGAGGCGGCGGCGTCCAGGAGGAGACGGTGGCGTCCAAGAGGAGGAGGCGGCAGTCGGGACAGAGAGTGAGAGTGAGAGGGAGGAGGCGGCGGCGGCGGTCTTGACAGAGAGTGAGAGTGAGAGGGAGGAGGCATGAGGGAGGAGGTGGCGGTAGATCTGATCTGGACTACGGTATAACCCTGGTCCATGCTTATCACTATCGGGCAGAACTAATACGCCCGATACGGATAACACACATCCTTCACGGGCACAAATAAAAAGCCCGATATGGATGACACACATCCGTGACGGCCATCAGTTACAAGCCCGATAGAGATAACCTCATTTCTGACGGGCATTATTTATATGTGCGATAGAGATAAGCTCATCCCACTATATAATTAAATTATTCCTTATTAAATGTATTTAATAATGATATTTAAGTTATAAAATCATTTATAATTAACTTATACCCGATTTAAAATTGCTATTACATTTTTAAATGGTATAAAATTTCTGTTAAATTAAAATATGCCTTATTAAATTAGTTTAAAATTGCTATTAAATTTTTAAAAATTATTATAATTAACCTATGCCTTATTTAAACAGTGTAAATTTGCTATTAAATTCTAAAACCATATGAAATTAAAATATGCAGATCATAAGGCACCGATACAAAATACTTCATTACTTATATCAATTTGCAAATTACAGTACTACGAAGACACTATTTACAAGGATATGCCTTCTTAATGGTCAGAACAAGCGTATGCCACTTCGTCTTCGGGATCATCGTCAAGGTCGATCTGAGGTCTCACATGAAGATTCTGGTTATATTCTTCCTCATCGACGACGTTGTCAACCCCAACAATTCTTTGTTTGCTGTCCCTAACGACGTGCAGCTTCTTGTTTGCGGGGTCTTGTATATAGAAAATCTGCTCGACCTGCTTCGCTAGGACGAATGGTTCGTCCGTGTATCCAACCTTGGCCAGGTCCACTAAAGTGAATCCTTACTTGTCAACTTTAACACCAGTGCGGATATTCACCCAGCTACAATGAAACAAAGGGACTTTGAAGCTCCTGTAGTTCATCTCCCAAATCTGCTCTATGCGGCCATAGTATGTGTTCGATCCAGCTTGATCCTGATATGCATCTATACGGACTCCACTGTTCTGCACTGTGCTTTTGTCATCTTGGTTGACAGTGTAGAATGTGTATCCATTGATATCGTACCCTTGCCATGTGTCAACATCCCATCTTGGGCCCCTTGCCAACCTTCGTATTATCTCACTTGGGTCATCGGTCGACCGTGCGATACAATTCTTAAACCATTCGTTGAAGCGAGTACTATGTTCTCTGTTGATCCACATATCTGATCGACCCATGTTCTCCTGTCGGACCTTCGCTAGATGCTCCTCAAAGTATGGAGTTACTTTGGCCATATGTTATAGCACAGCGAAATGAGCCTGCGCATACGATGCCTGATCGGGTACAATTCTTTTTCTGCCTATTATGCCAAGGCCTGCCAACCTTCCTTCGTGGCGAGACGCAGGAACTCCAATAGGATCAGTCTTGGCCATGTAATCGATGCAGAACTCAATAACCCCCTCCATCGTGTACCCTTCAATGATGCTTCCCTCCGGTTTTGCTCTATTTCGAACGTATGACTTAAGAACTCCGATATACCTCTCAAACGAGTACATCTCCCTTAGAACAGCTGGACCACATAGTTTTGTTTGCTTCACTAGATGAACAGGGAGATGAACCATGATATCGAAGAAAGACAGTGGAAAATACATCTCCAAGTGACACAGGGTATTGATAATATCAGCCTACATCTTATCTAGATCTTCGGGATCTATAATCTTCTGACCGATTGCATTGAAAAAAGCACAGAGCCGTTGGATCGTGTGACGGACTTTGGGTGGTAAAATGCCTCTGATAGCAACTGGCAAGATCTGTGTGATTAGCATGTGGCAATCGTGATACTTCATTCCAACCAGTTTTAGATCCTCCAATTTAACGTACTTACTGATCCTTGCTGAATAGCCCGAAGGAACCTTAATATCAGCCAGGCATGATAGCATTGCGATCTTCTCATCCTTCGACAATGTGTGGCAAGCTGGTGGGAGGTACACTCTTCCTGTCTCTTCATCCGTAACAGGCTGAAGCTCACTGCGAATGTTCAATTCCTGCAGATCTAGGCGAGCATTCAACCCGTCCTTTGTCTTTCCAGGCATATTAAGCAGTAGCCCGAGCAAACTATCGCAGCAGTTCTTCTCTACGTGCATTAGATCAATGCAATGCCGGACCTCAAGGTCTTTCCAATATGGTAGCCACCAAAATATGGATTTTTTCTTCCACAGAACCTGCTTTGCTTCATATGTCGTCTCGGGCAATGTGTTCTCTTCAGGAGGCATGGCCTTCAATATTCTCAAAAGTTTCATAAAACTCTTGTCTGTCCATCCACTACTTGCCTTCAGCTTCATTAGGTCCAAGGTAGCTGACAGTTTGGTGCGCTTTGCCTTGCATCCGGCGTATAGAGGTGTCTCGGAGTCACTGACCAACCTATTGAACTTCATGGAATCTCTCTCGTTGTGAGCTTGCTCCTCAACGTCACGTAACATCTCTTGCAGCATATCAGGATCCACATCAACCATTTCACTGCCCAATGGAGATGGTATAAACATGTCATGCTCATCTTCATCTTCATGATTGTCTGCATCACTTCTGTCTGCAGCTGCACCACTATCCGATTCTTGCTTTCCATGCTTCACCCAACATGTGTAGCCCTTCATGAATCCCCATTGTATCAAGTGAGAGTGTACCTCCTCTCCGCTAAACATAATATCATTCTTGCAATCACTACATGGACAACACATGTATTTGCTATTTTTTCTTCTCCTATCCTCCTCCGCAACGTTCATAAAACTTAAAATGCCATCTCTATACTCCTTGCAATGACGTTTCAAAATTGTCGCAGTCATCCAACTTCGATCCATCGCTGCACAATTTAATAAAATACTAGTTAACATACTACTAAATTAAAAAAAATTATTACTACCTTTTTACTTACTTCTAAGATTTTTCTGTTTTTCTTTGGAAAAAAATAACAAAAAATTCGCCCCCTTCAACCTCCCACCAAAATAGTGAATAGTGGGATAACTTCAGACAACAGACGGGTGGTCTATTTATAGTGTGCAAAATATATCTCAATCGGGCCAATGAACCGACATCTCTAACAGGCGCACAGTTATCTCTGACGGGCTCTGTAGACAGGCGCGATAAGATATGCTAGGTCATCTCAATCGGGCCTAAACATATAGCCCATCACAGATGAGTGTCATCGGTGACTGTCAAGCCCGGAAATTCACTACCAGAATTTCCGAAACAGAATATGTATTAAAACCCCTGTCCAGGACCAGCCAGGGTACATAGACGACAATGTTGACATACAGACCCACGTCTTACAAACACAGTAAAAGTCTTACAGAAATGCAGCGGAAAGACGAAAAGTCAAACTAAACTAGAACGGGACTCTTGCAGCGGGCTGGCACCACTCCACAGACATCCTCGACGGCGAACGAAGCCTACTCCTCTGAGAAGCCTCAATGTAAACGGAGCTCGGGTGAATTAGTTATGAATTTTTGAAGTTATCGGTGTTTTTACTGTAGAAAGAAAAACCTCAATCGAATTATTGCGCAATTAATCCCAGGGCTGGCGTCATCAAGGGGCAGCGGCCGGTCCACCGTGGATTAAGTCCACAGGACCCCGGCGACGGCGGTGCACCACGTGGCGCACACGTGGCGCCGACGCGGCAGCCACGGGGCAGCCACGTGGGCGGCCAAGCGAGACAGAAGGAAACGGCCGAGATCGGCCCCAAGTGGCCGATCTAACGGCCCAGGGTGCGCGGGCGGCGGGCGGCCGGGGCGGCACGGCCCCGAGCTCGGCCGACTCGGCCATGGCGCGAGGCGGCCGAAGGCGGCGGCCGGCGGCGCGACCGGTGGCCGAAGACGGCGGTGCAAGAGCGGCGGAGAGCGGCCCTCACGGGCGTGTGCACGGGAAGGAGCGGCGCGGCTGGGAGAGGGAGAGGAAAAAGAGAGGGAAAAAGGGGAGGTGCTCACTGAGCTCCACCGGAGGCGGAGAAGAGAGGAGGGTGGCGGTGCTCTGGTGCAAAACCGGCGGCGCCAAGGCACGGCCGAGGAGTGGAGGTGGATGGCGAGCGCGGCGACGGGGTCGACGCGGCTCGGGGGCGGTGCAACCGGCGGGGAGCGGCGGCTGGAGTTGGTGAAAGGCAGCAGAGCTAGGGCTCTACGGTGCAACAGCGCTAGGGGGCACGAGAGCTTCGGGGCTTTGGGGAAAAAGAGAGGAGAGGATGCGGGGTTAGTTTTTGTAGGTGCGGGGTGGGCGGACATGGCTGGGAACGGCCCAAATTCCACGCCGGAGTGGGGGGAGAGAGAGGAGACAGAGAGGCGGTTGGGGANGGCGGCCGGGGAAAACGGATCCCGCCCCTCTCACGCGGCGACTGCGGGCGGAGTGGGCGCGGGGAGGCGGCGTGTGGGCGCGCACGTGCACGGCGTGGCGCGGGACGCGGGGGAGTGGGCGGAGACGGCGGCCAGGCGGTTGCTCCCTCCGGATCCGCCGGTCGGAGGAGGGAGACGGGCCCGACAGGTGGGGCCCACCTGTCAGCGACCCAAGCGAATAGGGGAAGGGAGGATGGACTTCGGCGGCGGACAAGAGAGAGGGACCGGGGCGGCTGGGCCGGCCTAGTGGGAGGGGGAAGGGGCGCGCGGCGCTCGCGCGGCTGGGCTGACTGGGTCGACGGCCCGAAAGGAAGAAGAAGAGGAAAAAGAAAATGAAAATGAAAGGAAATTTCCTGGGATTAATTTAAATCCGAATTTGATTTTAATTGGTTTAAAATTATTTCTAGGGCTCTGAAAATTCCACTAAAAATCCTGTTAATGTATTTTGACATGGGAAACTCAAGAAAAATTCCACCCTACCATTTCCACTTCTTTAATGCATTAATTAATTGGATTTTTCTCCAGATTAATTACACAATTTCTCAGATAAATTATTAAACTTGATTTTTATGATTTGGGGAAACTTCGGGTTGTGACAGTGACGGGCTATATTTACTTGGGCATAGAGTATGACTGCACGAGTACATCTACAACGGTGCAAATTTAGGCCCGATTGAGATGACTTCGTTCGGATGGCCCAATAGTCCAGGATTTGTACTAGTGCCAATCCTAAAATATCCCTACCTATAGCAATTTGGAATCTCCATGCTACAGCGCAAAAAAATGATGTGGGGTATCCGCAAATGGTAAATCTTCGATGTTACATATGGCGGGCTAAGGAACGAAATAAAATTAAACGACACTTACAGAACCCAGCAACTGACAAGAGATGTCAAGGGCGTCTTGATGGTATACGTCGTAGACATCGCTGAAGTTTACCCATGTATCGCACACCCCATGAAGTATTCTTCGTCTTTAACCCTTGCAGCGAACATGATCTTACCATTGGCTGATTGTTCCATGTATCATTAATGAAATCGGTACATCTGTGTAGACAAGTTCTTAATCAGCTCTGACTTGACAAGTGGTTCGCCGAGGTTAAATTTGTGACGAATATCAACTACTGATGCCTTCCTGATATGGGCTATCCCCAGTAGTTGCTTTTTGTTAAGATTTGTATATGCCATAAATTGTTGTACATTACACTCATGTTCAGATGGCATCAGGTCAACCACTTGTTTTGCTTGCATTCCAAGCTGGGGGACAACTTTTGACTTTCTTTTAGTATTCTAATAAGACTTGCATATTGAGCAGTCGTAGTCCGATATTATGATCGCTCTCGTCGGTTCGCTTATCTTCTGAAAAAATGTCTTTGTTGTTGGGTCTATTGGAATTTTCTTCTCTAGACTTTGCCGTTTGAATTGATCCTTCACTTGCTTGGACACTCCCGCGTCAGTCTCCTCATTAGTCATATCATACGATCTTTTCTTTGAAGCAGATTTCTTTGGCTTGTCAAATGTTGGCTTC
Organism: Oryza officinalis; assembly: GCA_008326285.1. Taxonomy (NCBI): domain Eukaryota; kingdom Viridiplantae; phylum Streptophyta; class Magnoliopsida; order Poales; family Poaceae; genus Oryza; species Oryza officinalis. The sequence continues at coordinate 14,276,977 of BDMV01000011.1, forward strand.
TTCGTTTGTGCATACTTTGATGGCACGGGAGGAGATGAGCAAGACCGTTCTTGACTAGGTGCAGCTGGTTGCGGCAGTGGAGACGAAGGAGACGGTGCAGACCGAGGATCAGGCTGCGGCGGTGGAGATGTACAAACCGGCGCTGGCACTTGCCTGGGAAGCACGATGTAGTGCTTGTTCCATAGTATGATGCAGTGGAATGTCTCTCCTAGTTTCATCTCCCTATCTCCTCTGAGGATGTCCAACTCGAGATCCTCAAAGCCTTGGCATACCTGCTTCATCTCGACCTTTGAGTACCGAGGTGAAATCGACATACAGTGGTACCTCTAGTCTTGCTCCACTTGTATGGCCATGTCATACGCTACCTTCACGAGAAACGAGGTTAATTAGTAACATATGCACGACTTTTCACAAATTACAAAACAGGATATGCAAACTACGAGCATACCTTGATTGATAGGTTCTTGAAGGGAATATGCAGCTCACACGGTGTTCGCTGCGTGATTTCATCCACGGGGTATCATGGTTCGTCAAGTGGTGGTGCTGTAGGTTTGTTGGTCTGACCTGCTATTTGCCCAGCTACTTCGATAGCCTGAGTGGCTAACCAGGATGTGAGGATTAGACTACTGGTTCTGGCTTAATTGTAGCTCGACCTATCTTGCCACCTCATCGGACAATTTTTGATCATAGTCCAGGACCCTCATTTCCAGATTCCGAACCCTGGCTTCCTACTTGGACTTCTCAAGTGACTCCTATACGTGTTGATGTCCTCGCGAAACCTATACTTCCATGGTACCCCGCCTTTTTTGCGTGTTCGTCCTGGGTGCTCGAGATTCTGTAGTGCCATTGTTAGTTCATCCTTCTCTCTGTCGGGCTGGAATCTCCCCTAAGAAGAGGCCTCTAAGGCATCCATAAGACGGTGAGCTGTCTGTCGTATGTCATCGCTAAAGATTAGGGAGCCATCAACCACATTTAGTGTGCCCCCATGAGGACAGTACCATTGTTTTTATCATTCAGTACAATCAACTATGGCCGAAACAATACCTCTTGAGGCTAAAGCGCCTTTCATCTTTTGCCATTTGGCAATTGCCCTCTTATAGCCGCTTGACCCTAGCCAGTGAAAGTACTTTTTCGGGCGGCATTGGCTTTGTTCTTCGCTATCCTTGATATCCCATCCTCTGATGACTTATAGCCCACAAATGCATTCTGTCAGTGACATGGGACCGGGGGTATCGAGACCAAAGGGAAGGGCGGCCACAGGGATCCACGTGGCCCGTTCCCCCGGAGGGGTAGGGCCCGAGGGTGACGTGGCGACTGCCCTCCCGGTTTCCCCCCGGGGTCGGGTCGCTCCTGTTTCTACCCCGAGGCCTGGGGCGCCCCGACCCCTGTGGCTTTGGTGCCACGTGCGCAGGTTAGGTGAGCACAGCTGAGCTCACCTAACCACATTTATAGCGGTTCAGACGGGCGCACTACGCCGCATTTAATGTGGCGTGGCGCGTGCATGTCCGGTCCGTGACCGGTCACGGAGAGTGACTGGTCGCAGACCGGTCAGATCGTGGGTTAGGTGGTGCCAGGATGCCTGTGCGTCGCACGCGCACCAGGCGGCCTGCTGCACGCCTCGCCCCGTCCCGTCAGAATGATGAGAGCCCTCTGTCTCTCGTCTCTCGGCCGGAGTTGGTATGCCAACTCCCGGAGTTGGTATGTCAGCTCCGGTCAGATGCTTTCCCGATTCCGGTGCAGGCGAGACACAGAAGTCGCCCGCCATTTAATGAAGGTTGAAACGGGCGTCCCCCGGAGGAGTCAGCTGATAGAGCGAAGGCGTGCTGTGGCGCCTGTCAGAGGCTGCTTCCGGCGATAGGATAGCCCTAAATGTAAAAGAATGTCTTCTTTCTTAGGCAGCTCGTGGCCCATGTGGTAGCCCCTTGCCATATAAAGGGAGGCCCAGGCCTAAGAAAAGGGGGGGACTCTGAGGATTCCATCATACTCTCAGATCTACCAGAACACAGGACTAGGGTATTACGCTTCTTAGCGGCCCGAACCTGTCTAAATCGCCTGCGTCCATGCGTTTCCTCTTTTCTCGCGGGGATCCCACAGATCAGGAGCGAAGAATTTCACCTTGCGCCCCCGGCCGAACCGGCAAAGGGGGGCCTGTGCGGTCTCCCAGTGAGGTGCTTCACGCTCCGTCACATTCCAATGCTCCCTTAGCTTGAGGTATTTTTTAAAGTCTGGTATTGGACCCTTTAGGACATATTTGTTGTACATATTTTTCTTGAAGGTTTGAAATTGTCTGGCCATCTTCTTAAGAGCCCACTCCTTCACTTTGGAATGTTCTGCATGACAGATCTGGAGAGTGAAGGTGTCGAGCAGGGTTGTCCACAACATATCCTTCTCTGACTGGTGGAGATAAGTTTCTTCACTATCCAACCTTGTTCTCCACCAATTTTGTATGCTGATTGGCACGTGATCCCTCACGACCCAACCACACTATGACACAAACTTCGTTGCAGCATCTTTGGGAGCAACTGGTTCACCATCTTTTTTCATTTCAGTTATAATGTGTCTCGCCTCCACCTTTCTCGTGAGACCTTGTTGTCCGCGTGCCTTCTTCGAATCAATGTTCTGTTGTCCCTCCTCTTACTCCTCCTCGATTCCCTCCTCATGCTCCTCATTAAAGTACTAGCTACAATCCTCGTGCTCCTACGTTTTGAAGTACTGGCTGCTACCTCATTAATCGTGTCTAAGAGGAACCTTTCGTCATCTAACTCTCCCATCTGTTCCTAACATTAAATAATACAGAAAATATAAATTAGTATAGAAGGTGCATGGTATATTGTTATATTAACATTTTTGACAAATATGCATACACCCTCCGGGTTTATAATACTTGTCATTTTGGACAAGACTAAAGAAAAACTTCTAAATTCACATGCTTAAGAAATAAGCAAACTATATGTATATAGTAATCAATAATTAATATAAGCAATAATTAATTTACTAATTTATTTACTTATGTACACCCGAACAAATATGTATTAGGGAAGTAATAATTAATTAAACTAGGTATGTATGAAAAGAGTTGCATATAATTAGTCAGCACACGTCATATCTAAAAATTGTATAGTATAACTTGCCTTAGTGTTGCTTGGCGGCCTTGGGACCACATAAGCTGGAGTGTCACCCGCGTCCAATTCTGACAAGAAAACAATCATTAGTTAAAACATGTACATTGGTCAACTAAAAAATAGCACAAAGATATTTTTCATGTATTTTCTTTATTTTAACTATTTTTTAGAAGTTATTTAAAAATTTTAAACATAATTTTAATGTATACTCCTGATTTTTATTTTTACCACTTTTAATGTACTGACAGATGGACCCGACCTGTCAGTACTAGTGCAACGGCCGACACAGCGTACGGCCGGAGAGGTCGGCGAGGCTGGCGACGGCGGCGCGGTCGCCATGGGATGGCGTCATTCGACGGCGGTGATGGCGTGGGCCAAGGAAATGCGGCTGCGGCGGCATCAATTCGCTTCGGCGACGTCGGTTTGCGTCAGCGGCGTCGGTGGTCGAGTGCAGTGCGGCAGAGGAGGAGGAAGCGGCGGTGGCAAACAGATCGAGTACTAACCGAGGCGGCGGCAGCGGCAGAGAAGGAGTGCAGTGGCAGTGTTGAGAGGATGACACGGCGGTGGCGGAGAAGACGAGATGAGTGTGCTACGTCCGATCGGTGTGCCCGAGAAGACGAACCGCCCCCATATATATATATATATATATATATATATATATATATATATATATATATATATATATATATATATATATATATATATATATATATATATATATATATATATATATATATATATATATATATATATATATATACATACTACTTTTTAGTCCTAGTTGATATTAAGAACCGGGACTAATGATACAATCTTTAATCCCGGTTGTCTTTACAACCGGAACTAACGACATCTTTAGTTCTAGTTTTTAATACCAACCGATTATTTATCGCTATTCTGAAAATTTTTTTCTAGGTGGTGGATAACGACTGGGACTAAAACCTAAAGATTAAGGAGAATACATCAAGTAGAATACATTAAAAATAGGTTTAAAATTGTAATAAAATTATAACAATCATATATAATTAACTATGGCCTGATTAAGTCCATTAAAAATATAAAAATATAAAAATAAAGAGAATATATTAAAAAATTGTAATAAAATTTTAAAAATCATATATAATTAACTATGGCCCTATTAAATCCACTAAAAATAAAAAAACATAAACATTTGTAGAATACATTAAAAATAGGTTAAAAATTGTAACAAAATTTTAAAAATCATATATAATTAACTATGGCCCGATTATGTCCATTAAAAATAAAAAATCATAAAAATTTGGAAAATATATAAAAAATATTTTAAAAATTCTAACAAATTTTGAAAAATCATATATAATTATCTATGGCCCAATTAAGTCCATTATAAATAAAAAAATCATAAAAATTTGGAGAATACATTAAAAATAGGTTAAAAATTGTAACAAAATTTTAAAAATCATATATAATTAACTATGGCCCGATTAGTCCATTAAAAATTAAAAAAATCATAAAAGTTCCAAGCAGGGAAGTATCAATGTGATTACATGTAATCCAGGCAATGGACTTCTCGATGTTTTTGGAGCGAACAATTGCCATGTGCTCCTCGATGTAAGGAGCCACCAACGAAGATTTTTGCAAAACCGTGAAATGTGCTTTACAGAATAAATCATTGTCTGTAGTCATTATTGGTTTCCTTCCAAGAGTCCCCTTTCCCCGTAGTCTCCCCTCATGGATTGATTCAAGGGGCCCGATTGGACAAAGGTCTTCAATAAATTCTACGCAAAACTCAATGACCACCTCTGTTCCAAACCTCTTGGCAATACATGCTTTTGGACGAGAACGATTACAAACGTACTTCTTTAGAATGCTCATGTACCTCTAGAAAGAGAACATGTTGTTTAGGTACATAGGACCGAGAATATCGATCTCTTTGACAAGGTGACATAGAAGATGCATCATTATATTGAAGAAGGATGGTGGAAAGATCATCTCAAAGCTGACAAGACAGTGGACCACGTCATTATGTAGGACTGTTAAACTGTCTGGATCGATGACCTTCTGCAAAATTACGTTGAGGAAAGCACAGATCTTTGTTATTGTTGTTCGGACATTATCAGGAAGGATACACCGAATTATAACAGGAAAGAATTGTGTCATCAACACGTGGTAGTCATAAGACTTTAGGTTTATGAACTTCTTCTCTTTCATATTTATTATTCCCTTTATATTCGACGAGTATCCAAATAGTACCTTGATTCTATCTAAGCATTCAAACATATTTTCCTTCTCTGCCTTATTAAGAGTGTAGTTGGCTTCCTTTCTCTTTCGGTTCTGGATGAAGGTCGTCAGGTTGTTTCATATGTTTCAGATCATGACGTGCTTCAAGTGTAGCTTTAGACTTCCCATATATACCTAGGAAGCCTAACAGGTTGATGCAAATGATGTTAGTGAGGTGCATCACGTCAGTTGCGTGGCAGACCTCTAAGACTTCCCAATAATGTAACTCTCAAAAAATAGACTTCTTTTACCACATCGCTACGTGACCATCTTCACTTGCTATAGGTTGGCTGCCAGGTCCCTTTCCAAATACTACTTTTAGATCTTTCACCATAGCAAACACAATTTTCCATTATGATGTTTAGGCATAGTACGATGGTCTACCTTCTGTTCAAAATGTTTGTCTTTCTTTCGTACAGCGTGGCTTGCAACAAAAAATTAGTCACACCATTTTTTGCCTTGCATTGCAAGAATTCCAGCGTGGTACCCAACAATTCTGCCCATGTTCGCAATCTAGATACAAGGACGTTTTGTGATTCGCTAACATACGCTCCAATTTCTTGACCTCCTTTTCACTTTCTAATATTTCTTTGCATCGCACAACATCTGACCAAGATCATCTGCACTGTCATTTTCTGCAACACCTCCATCCACCTGTTCAGTTGTACTATCTGCAAATCCACTGTATTGAGCCTAGTCCGGAATGTTGTTTTCTTCTTCATTATCTTCTTCCATTGCAACCCTCAACTCTCCGTGCGAGGTCCAACAATTATAGCTAGGTATGAATCCCGATTGTAACAAGTGGATATGAAGAATTCTTGATGTAGAATACTCCTTCTGATTTTTACACTTGTTGCATTAACAACATATAAAACCCTTACGCTTGTGGGCATCGATCACCCTCAAAATATAATTCATGCCATCAATAGTTAGATTTCATTTATTTTTGACTAGTACCATAGTTTTTTTTAACTATTTTACATACAAGGCCATACACTACTTTTTCTATTATCTATTATATATTATTTTCCTTTATTTTTCTATTCTTTTCCCTTTATTTTCTATTCTTTTCCCTAATTTTCTATTCTATTTCCTTTGTTTCTATAATTTTCCTTTGTTGCCTTTTTTTACATTTTTATCCAACGTCTCTAAAATTACGAAGTACTCTTATTTTCTCTAAAATTTTATTCTCTCTCATCTTTTTTCATATATTTTTTAGAGAGAATGACATATAAAAACATAGTTAGAAATGTAATATGTTAACCATACAGCAATAGAGGATAAAGTTGCTAACCTTTTAGGTCCCTTCGATTTGTGTAATATTATCAAAATACTTTCACCAAAAATTTTGTCAGCACCTCTCTTCCTTCTCCTCCTCCTAGCATCAATGCCTCGGGCTGAAGGAGAAAGAAGGCATAAAAAGGCTTAGTATTGTCTTTACTACCGGGTGGGAACACCAATCGGTACTAAAAATCAATATAAGTACGGGTTGGTCTCTGCAGTCAGTACCAATGTGTTATGCATATTTAATATGGGTTGGTAACGTCAACCGATACTAAAGTATTGATCTTTAGTACCGGTTGGTGACACCAACCGATACTAAAGAGACCTGGGGGGCCTGATAGGGCCTGACATCAGTAAACCAGAAGTAAAAACTATTTTTAGTATCGGTTGATGTGACCAACCGGTACTAAAGATACGACAGATGCGCGAGATCTTTTACCCGGTATGAAAAATCCTCTTTAGTACCAGCTCTTATAACAGCCGAGATATTTATTTTTTGAGCCGTTCGATTAAAGATCATTTCTTCAGTAGTGAATGTATAGGGTCAATTCTACCTCCTCTTTTACATGCTCTAATCTTTTTTTTTCTGATTTTTGATATATTATGTTCTATCACCTAGAATGTTAGCATTGTGTTAATCTACATGTAAATATGCATGACCTTCGGGAATTCAACGTGTAATCCCACTGTCCCAAAAAAATTCAAATTCTAACTATGAAATTAGATATAGCCATGTCCAGATTTATGACCAGAGAGTTGATTTATTTTGAGACGGCGGGTGTACATTTTTACATTCAATGTCACGCGCCGTTGACACACATACGGACCACCCTTTCCTACCTTTTGGATCAACTAATTAATGGTACTGATCAATGTAAGGGCACCCCTGTATTGTATTGATCTTTTGGATTGACATTGGCATTATTCAAGTTCAAACTTATGGTAATATTTTTTTGGAAAATTTTTAAAACTTCAAATTAAATATGTTACATATATTATGCAAGCACGTAACGTCATAAATATAACGATACAAATTTCATTCATCATTATATAATCATTCAAAAAGTAGTTTATGGTCAATGAGACGACCCTAGTTAACAGTGTCCGTTATTTAAGAACGGCACGAGTAATTAATTATCCTCATAGCTTATCTAATGTCTGTTTAAAATATTTCCTCGTAAATTAAAGCAACCAGGTGAACTCACATCCATATAGTTGGTACATATTCGACACAAAGCAAACCGGTACCAATTGAGAAATATGGAAATTTACTTGTGCCAACATCTTTCATTACAAAGGTAGAAGCTTCTTGTCCTGTACTAGCTTGTGTTGTGTTAACTTGCAGTAGTCAGTGCCCTCTTGGCAACATTTTCCTCCTCCTTGTGGGCTTTTTTTCTTTTTAATCTTATTTCTTTTCAGGGTGTGATTCCTTCACTTCAAACCTAATTTTGTTGGCATGTTTTGATTCTCTCCCATTTCCTCTGGCTGCTAGCTCTCATTTTAATCTGACAAACAAACGAAAGGAGAAGGAATGCAATTATGCATGTTTTTCCCCGAACTTGTTCCTTGCTGCATAGGCGCCAACTTTGTGACTATAAAAATCTCTCAACCATCAGCTTCTGTGTCTGCATGCATGCTAATATCTGATAACAGCAAAATGGTTGTTGGATAAATGCAGGTCCATGTTCAGAGTCTTTTCCGTTTTGCTGCTCAAAGACGAGTTTATTCTAGGTGTGTGACGTTGGCCCTCTCTGTACGGGTATTGTAAGCAGGAAAAGATATGCAGCTTGAATTCTTCTTCTTTCAAACGGAGCAGAGCCTTTTGATCGATGCCGTTGCTCTGAGAAAATGTTCAATCTTCTGACTTGGAGATTTCGATGGTGATAATAGACGATAAACCCAATGATTTTGGGACTGGCTATATATTTGCCACCAAACTTTTCTCCTAAATATTTGTCATATATAAATATAGTATACTTTTTAATATAGTTATATTATAACTTTTATGTGTAACTTTTGAAAATCCAACACTAGCACATTATTTCTGCGAAGGGGGGTTTGTAGGACTAAATCCTCTCACCCGTACGTGCACTGTGATTTTTTCTTTTCTTGGTTACACAAATCTTAAAGTAATTCTAACAATTTAAAATTATATGTGCATGCAAGTTACAATATAATTATATTAGGATTGTATTGTATTTATATCTGGTAGTTTTTTGGGAGAAAAATTTATCGATATATAAATAACAAAATCGATGATTTTTGTTATAGTACAAACGGTGTGAACTACCTTTACCCTTTTTCAGCGAGAAACAGATAAATATATCGGGCCTGTTTTGATGTTGGGCCATCTTGGAAGCCCTATCGATGATAGGCCTACTACCAGAGTGAATTACATACTCGTAACGAATAAGTCTACTATGCATCCCTGTCCTGCTTCTCATTGAATCGTCTCTCTCAACCGTAAAACCGGGTATAACGTCTCCCCTGTGACACCCGGAAACCCAGTAGTAATTTTTGAACTAACTTATGCATTCAATCCTTATCCAGTCATCAACCAAGATACACAAATCGACAATTCAATATACAGGTCCAACATCATAATAATATTAAATACTTACAAAAGAAAAGAAAACAGCAACGAACAAACGATCTAGCGATGACTTCAGCTCCACTCCCACAGACAACTCAACTGGGACATAAGCCAAACATGTTCGCTTTCAGATTTTTTTCAACTAAGGTTTAATGATTATTGCAAGGTGAGTACATGAAATACTTCACAAGCCACACAGTAAATATACAAGTAGACGGGATAACAAAGGATGGCAGTAATAGAGCTCATAGGCAATATTTAGCAAATATTGTAGTAAAATAGTAGAGTAGTTAAATATCAATATTAATCAGCACTAAACAACACACCAATGCTGCACAGACTCAACCATCTCTAAACAATCAGAACCAGTTCCACAAATCTAACTCCACTTCAAAAGCTAAACAATTATCATTATCACGTTATTATGATTAATGAGTAGTGTGAGACCAATCACGAAAAATATTGTTAGGCTAGCCTATAACCATGGGCACGACTATTTGAACAGTTTTACTCTAGCCAGAGATATACTAATGTACCCACAAGACACAATTCCACATATGTTTTCATGATCTGAAATACCACCATGATACTGCAAAGGGAAAAATCGTGACAAGGCCGTCCTGTTAGTCAAGACCGGCTCAAAGATGGAATTGATGCCGTGATTATAGTTGATTTGGTTGTCAAGATTTATCCGGGTTTTGTATCAGCTTCCGTGATAAGGAAGGTTTATTTTAATTTAAATTTCTATAGATAGAGTCCTGAGCCGATGAAGTCGTGTTGGAATCGGACTCAGTTAGTTTTTTTATTCTGTTATTTAGCCAATAGAAGTCGTGTCTGTGTCGGACTTGTAATAGTAATTTCCTTAGTTGGATTAGAGTCCTGAGTCAATCCGATCATATCAGAATCAGACTTATATCATCCCGAGGGCCTAAATGTTTACACCTAGGGTTTTTGTAAATAAAAAATAGTTCAATACAATATTTTTGGCGCATCGCTAACCCTAGTTCTAGTTTCAACGAGTTCTAGTTTTCATGTTTGGGCTGCATCGATTTTGATCTCCAGCGAGAAAGTAAGTTTTGTCAACTTCGCTTGTATCGGCGGAATTAGTATTTTCTCGGTTTAGTCCGATATACTAATTAAGCTTTTACTCACGTTGCCTATCTGGTATATCAGTTTTTTCCTAGATTGCTTTGCTACCTTAGTTAGATTCAATATATCAATCATTTTGAATAAAATCAATCGGCTATTTTAAATCTATCAAGCTTATTATTAATCTTGAACTGTCTTGGTTAAGTCCAATCTTCTATGATATAATTTGCTGGTTAGATTTGTTCAAGTTGATAGGTGTTAATCATTGTTTCATCGAAGTTTTAGTTGATGAGATATCTGCTTATCATAATTTAACTTGCTATATCGGCTAATCAACAAGATTTAGCATAATCGACTAGTTGTTGTTTTTATTATTTTCAATCTTATATTGTATCGGTTGGCTCCAATCTATCAAAATTATGGTTAATAATTACAGATTGCCAGCGATTATATTGTAACTCGTTATAGCCAATGTTAGTTTATTTCCTTCATATAGAGCAATGATAAGTTTCAATTAATTTTTAGTACATTGGTTTATATCCAAAAGATATATATTTGTTCAAATTCTACTATATTACCTTCAATCTTATATTTTCTCGGTTTGGTCCGATCTATCAAGATTGATTGTAATAAAGTTAAGAGATTTACAAATATATTATATCTAAGTTTCCGCTGATGTTACTTTATTCTCTTTATATCTAAATTCATTAAAAATATAGCCAATCGATCCGAAATTTCATTGGCATCGGCCAGGCACATGATACTATATCGGCCCTGTGGCCGATTGGTCCCACGATCTAAACTTTCTATTTCTATCTTGTTAGTTGTAAGATCAAACTAACTAGCATGCTTTGAATCTGATTGATAGGACCTATACTAGAGCTAAGCAGATGTCTCATGCCTTCGTGTGTACGATGAATTTCACGTCAACACCTTTGCATAACACAACCCAAAGCAGTTCACCGTTCTCAAATCATAGTCTTTCTGTGACCCGGCATAGACTCCCCAGCGACCCGTGGGCTTATCTCCGCCAGTTCTCAGTCTGGTGCCTCACAACGAATCATGCTATACAAAAAGTCCAGCTATTGCCCACGCTGGCTTGTGGTTAGTACGGTTAATGCTTCACAACAGTAGCTCGCAAAACTGGTCCTTAATTGTCATGAGCACGATCAACACAACCATGTGCTCACAACCCACCATTCATCAAGTTTTAGTTAAAATATTAATTAACCAACCACGACCATCTATCATGAGCTAACATTAATTGACCATCATTAATCAAGGATGAACCATTAGTTATCCCATGTAAAATGATACTAATGTTTTTAAGCATGGCTAAGCCATTACACTAAATATCTAGTTGAACCATTGCATAAAGTCTGAGCTAATCAAATTATGACCCAAGGTATCAAGCAATAAGGTAATCAATGCAAATTGGCCATACAAATAAATAGGTTCACACCACCCAATGACATTCGAAAATAAATACACATTTAAAATAAAGTGAGAATTCAAATATAGGATCTAACATGCTCAAAGGGATTGTGTTTGCGATATGTGTGACTTGCATTGCAATAACTAGTCTTCAATTCGTCTTCCGAAACAATTTCGACGAACTTGCGATCCTCCAAACTGACACGAACTACACTACTACATGTAAAACGAGTAAAAAGACTAATAAAAACCACATAAACAGTACAATTAAAATAAACAAACATGTAGAACATGATTTTAGATTGATTATGAGACTTGAACGGCCTCATTCCGACTTATGAATTTTCTAAGTTTAAACAGATTTTAAACATGCATATACAGAAATTATTTGTGAATCATGACACGGTAATGAATTAATTTTGAATAGGAAGACAGGAATTATTGCGTCATATGGACTCGGTTCACCGTAGACCGAGTACACGGAAGTAAGCGGTCTATGAACCGACTGCCGGGATCTAGTTGACCTATATTTGACTAGGATCGGACGGCCGAGACCAATCCAATCTATAGCTTCAGATGGATGACACATGGCAGCGCTGACGTGGCACCGACGTGACCTTCACCAGCGACAGCCAACTCGGGACCCCTTGGTCGCCAGTGAACAATGTCACAACGGCGCAAATCAATGCGCCGATCTGGAATTGCATGCCACGCATCCAAATAATGGGCCTGCAGTTCTCTCCCAAACAGCCCGCTGGGAATTTCACCAGTATTTTGGAGTTTAGGATTTAGGATTTATGCTTAAAAAAGATTTCTTATCTTTGCCATTGTGATTTAGATTATAATTTTCTCTGCATTCTACTTTGTTTTCTTGAAGTGTATCCTAATCCTTATTGACTTGTACATAAAAACTTATTATAGGATTGAGATGGCGTCAATCTTAAGGAGGTGAATGATCGTCGGTTTATTTTTCAAAAGAATGGAAACAAACACGTGGCGGAAAAAAAATGGTGCAAAAGTTATTCTAATGTTATTAGAACACTAAATTGATCATGCCAAAAACACAAAAGACTAAATACAGTAGTAGTATTTGAACCGGTTGATACAGTACCAAACAGTACATTGTTACGGGAAGAAGTGGAGATTTGATTAGGTAAGTTTGTTAGCAGAGTTTGTTAGGTGGCTGGTTCCTTCTCTATTCCTCTTCACCCAGTCTCTGGGCTGCGAGGCTGATCTCACCCTCCCATTGAGCATCAACACCTCTAGGCATACAACATCTTGGTATCAGATTATAACGATCCTTTTCCAATGTCCGACATGACTGCCAGCAACGGCCTCCATGCCATATGCTTCCATCATCCATCACTACTCAGAAAACCATCATGGAGATCAAAGCCAGGCTCGACAAGGCTACAGAGTTTGTGTTGGTGAAAGCGAGGATAATGGCAACCTCTCCGTTGCCACCACCCTGACCATACACCATGTTTAATAAGTGGAACACATAAGCCGTCCGCTCTTCGGTTGGACAGTAAGTGTCTAACCGGCCAAGCTCGACAATGAAATGGTTTCTTTTGGGGGTGTGTGTGGGGGGAGGGTGGGGGGAGTTTAAATTCACAAATTTTCACTTCGGAATTTTTAACCTGATTGGGAGCAGGGCTATTTCTTTCTCTTGAAATTTCGTAAAATTGGCGAAATTTCGGTGCCTCGTAAAAAGATTCAGTTTTGCTAAAGAAAGTTTGATAGGTTATTGAATATCAATGATGAATAGCTACAGGGTTTTACCTATAGCTCTCATGAGCTGGACGACCCACCCGACCTCTTGGACTGGCTTTAAATGGACCAAAACAAAAGGCACAAGAAATAAGTCCACTTTGACTCCTAGGTCTAATATAATTCGTAACCCTCAAGTGCAATATCAGATTTCTTGAACCCTAACTGCAAAATGACTCTCAGTGGTTTTGAGGGTGCTTAAGCTGACGTTTTCGTTGATGTGGCTTGTTGACCTAGTCTAATCGGTTGAGTCAGCATATGAGCCCCACATGTCATCCCCTTCTCTCCTTCCCCACCCCTCTCTCTCCCTCATCCCTTATCTTCTAAATTCAGCAGCACCAAGACTCCAAGAGTGGGCAGCATGGCGCCTGGGTGGCGGGAGGTTAAGGAGAAGACGACGGTCGACGGTGGCGCGACGGTGGCGCAGAAGCACAAGGTGGACCTATATTGTGGCAGGATAGCCTCGAAGGTGCAGCCTCGAGGCGGAGCAGCCTCGTCCGGACGGTAAAAGACCCCGAATGCTGCTACGTCGCCCTCCCCTCCCACCGGCACCACCACTATTGCTCGTCGTCGTGTGGGGGAGAGAGGAGAGGAGGAGGCGGCAAAGCAGAAGCAGGAGGCCAAGAGTACAAGCTTTGCGGCCGAGGTGCTCACTATCTGGTGGAGCTCAGAAGCTTTCGGCCGTCGCGCCACCCGTCTCCCCCACCCTTCCACCAACTGTCGCACCAGACGTGCCTCCCGCTTCACAAGCGCTGGGGACGGCGGGAATGGGCTTAGCTGGGAGAACCCAAGGGGGATATTGCTCTGTGACCGTGTCGGCCCCCGGTTTTAAACATTGGAAACCTCATGTGTTTTCCTGTACCAATCCCTGGATCAGTTGTTGGTACACATTTATAGCCACTACAAAACATATATCGAAAGAAATTTAGGCTAAAAGGGTTTAATACCTTTACAAGGACCAATAAGGTCTTGTTCTATCAGATAAACAATAGCGGAAAACAAAATAGTGGTATGTCCAAGCAACATGCCCATAGGCAGTTGACTAGGGCCATGACCTAGTTCTCAACCAGCCCTCCGATCATCTGCTAAGTATGCCAGCATGCTAGCAAAGTCTTCCTCTTCTCCTACTTTTATGTCTAAAAAAAGGGAAAATAGCAACGACGAGTACATAGAGTACTCGCAAGCCACCGCCACAACATGATTAATGCTCATAGGATTCAAGGAAGGCCAAGGTTCATTTGCATAAAGCCAGTTTTCATAAACATTTTCACAAACCTATAACTTAGCCATTTTAACTTTAAAACAACATCAAATTTTCTTGTTTAACCATTCACTGAGGGTTGTGTCCACCTCCCCAAGCCTCACTTGGTTCTATTTACTCACAAGCACATTTATCCATATTTCTCACACTGGATCCTACCCTCACCTTGAGTAGTTCCACCATTCATCCATTCCCATCCATGCCCTAAGTAAAATTTAAAGTTTACAAGTCTAATCAAGAATAGTACAAATCCTGGTGCTCTTTTAACCGTGAGTACGACTATTCAAATAGATTGGTTTACTCACACTGCAGTGGATGTACGCTTTACCTGCACTTCGTGACGCGCTCAACACATGAGACTTGCCACGGCCTAGTCTTTCAGGTCCCTTAAGGTTGTTTTGGTTTTTCATAAACAAGTTTGCATGTGTCTCGCGAGATGGCAATGCATGTCTCCATCCGCTTTTCGATAATCACCGATACCCTGGCGACTATCTTCCCAAATCACATTATCATTTCATGTGATAAGAAAATATAGGCATTGCTAAGCATGTGCCAATAATTTGACTAAGGGCTTTAATATATCCATCGTTATCAAGGTAAAGGTAATCAACATCAAGGTAGGCTTAATCAACAATTAGGTACGCAATTTAAATATAGCATGCAATTTATTTGGAAACAAAATATTTCACAACATAGGTACAACATGATCAAAGAAGGTGGGCGTGGTGACTTGCCTTGCTCCAACGATATAAACTGATTTAGCTTGCTTTTTGTCCTTGCTCAACCTTCTGCTCCTTGGGTAGCACCTTCATGGTCCTTATGAATGATACAGTGTAAATGCACGAGAAGAACCAAATACAACCAATCAACACAAAAAATCTAAATCTACATCTAGGGAGAACTGAACGATTGCTAACTATCTTTCTCGTACTTCCTATGTCTATAGGCTTCGCCGGTTAACTAGGCTAAAGGCTAAGGGTTTGACTTCTATTTCATCTAGAGGGCTTGGCTACACTAAACCAAGGCAAGCACAAGACCTAAGCTTGCTAACAGACATATCAAAACAAATTAGTGAAGTATTCTTTAGTTGATTTGACTGAACATGTGTTGGTCTGTTATGAGGCGAGGTCGTTATTTGATTTATTTAAGTTATGTCAACCACTTAGAAGTGTGTTTCCAACATGAGGTTGTCACATTGCTTGTGAACAATTTTAAACACTTCCCTGTCCGTCCATTTCACTTACATGTTCATCTTGATGTGTGGCTATATTAGTCATTTAGAGTTTCGTTTAGAGTTTCGGTAGGAAGGTGTATTTTATCTTTCAACTTATAAGCCAAATTTTAGTGAAGAAGCGTTGTGATCTTGGAGTTTTAACTTGATGTGCTTATTACTTGACAAAAGAAAATAGTTTAGAAACTCCATTTTACTCTCATTTATGGATCAATTTTGGTATAAACACATTCTTAAGGTCATTTCTTAGGTGGAATCAAAATTTAATATAGTACTTCACTATTTACCTTGACATGATTTATGACTTAGGCTGAGTTCGCAACTCTGTGTTCCCAGCGCGCACAGTGCGCACGGAAAACGGAACAGTTCATTAGCGTGATTAATTAAGTATTAGCTATTTTTTTCAAAAATAGATTAATTTGATTTTTTAAGCAACTTTTGTATAGAAACTTTTTGTAAAAAAATACACCGTTTAGTAGTTTGAAAAGCGTGCGCATGAAAAAAGTTACTGTGCGCGCTTGGAACACACAGTGCCAAACACAGCCTTAGACATTTCATCTGTTTGTTTGAGATCTAGGTTCTATAGCATATTTATTTATTAAGAGTATTTGGTGTATTATTCAAACATTTAGTGAGTTTTAATTTGAAGTTCCTCCATATGCTCATGGTAGCGTGTCATTGTTCCCTTTAGTTGAAATTACTATTTTGCCTAAAGACAATTTTTAGTATAGAAAAACAATTATCCCATTGTCTTTATTTCATATTTGGGCATAAAGTGATTTTGTGGTAACTTTTATTTTTGGTCCACATTATAGAGCTTGAATTTACAAAATTTTAGAGACAAGTTTCACTTAAATTGGACTCCATTTGAATTAGTTATGAATTTTCCAAGGTTTATTGAGAATTCTCTTTACTGAAATAATCCCTTAAGTCATTTACCATTTATTTTCTGAATTTATCTTTTTAGGGAAAAGTTGGACTCACTGTCAAGTGGGGTCTACGGGTCAATATTTCTATTTGGAATTATTTTCTCTAAGGAAAAGGCTTCTGCTACTGACATATGGGGCCGAGGTCAAGTTGACTGCTAAGGTGGCCTCAGAACCCATACGTCAGCGACACACATTTTAATCAAGTTTTTAATTAGTTTTCTTAATCGCTTTGGACCCACATGTCAATTACTGATTAAATATGGATTAGAGGAGGGCTTACTGTGCAAGCTGATTAGGAGAGGTGGGACCAGGACGGGCCCGGCTCCAGCACCTCCCTTCCTTTCTTCTTCTCTTCTTCGTTCCTCTCCCTTCTTCCTCTCTTCTTTCTCCTTTCAGCGAGCGCAGCAAAGCGAAGGATGGAGGACGGCGGTGGAAGGCGGAGGGGCTTCGACAAGAGTCGGAAACCGATGGCGACGATGGAGGAACTCGTGCGGCGGCGCCGAGCCAAGCCAAGCGGCGGTCTCGCTCGGGTCGATGAGGACGACATCGCACTGACGGCTTCCGAAGACGGGTGAGGGCAGCGGCAGCCCTGCCTCGGCATGGGGAAGGTGGGGCCCGAACTGGGCGGCGGCAAGGCGGCCTGGGGCGGGGAGTCCGCGAGCGGCCGGCGGGGGAAATGGGGAGCAGCTGTGGTGGTGCCGCTATGGGGAGGGGGAGGCCGGCATGGCTGGGGTGCGGGTAGGCAAGGGGAAGGGGAGGTTGGCGGTGGTGGAGGTGCTACGGTGGCGGTGGGGGTGACATGTTGAGTGGGACGGATGGGCGAGGTGGAGAGGAGTCTGGCGGCGAGAGGATTCGGCTGGGGATAGTGAGGTGGAGGAGATCGAGTGCGGCGGCTTCGGTGGTGTTGCTGTGGAGGAGTGCCTCGGCTTTTATAGCCGCGGTGAGGAGAGACGAGGGTGGCGTCGGACCAGGGGTTTGGCGGGGGCGTCGTGGTCGCGCAGGGGAGGTTTGACCCGAGGCGGTCCGAAGGATGCGGCGGCGCTCTTCGGTCCGGCGGTCGTCGAGGTGCTGCGGCGTGCGACCGAAAGTCGTGGCAACAGGGAGGCGTGCCGTCCTTCGGCTAGGACGAGCACGGCACGCGCGCGAGTAGGCGGGAGCAGGTTGATGCGACGGAAGCCGCGGCTGGCATCACCGGCATGGGCGCAAAGCGACGCGGCGTGGCCGAGTTTATTCGTCCGTATGACGTGGACTTCGGGCACGGGCAGCAAGGCGAACACCGCGGCTGGCGTCATCGGAGTGGCGTGGGCATGGGCGGTGGTGATGATGGTGGCCATAGGGGCGCGCATGGGCGATAGGGGGCGTGCGGCGCGGCGAGGCAGAGCGAGGACGACGCGGAAGTCGTCGAGGCGAGATGGTGGCGGGCCCCAGCAACTGGTACGGCGTGAGCGGCGTGCGGTTAGCGAGGCGGCGGTATGCCGCTCAGTCCGGCGGGTGCACGGGGCTGCGTCGACGGCGTCACACGCCGGGAGCGCAGGCGCGTGCCCTTGCCGGCATGGGCGAAGCTAGCGGTGGGGATGGGCGGACGAATTGCGTCGGCGCAGGGCTTCGGCACGTCATGGGGCCGTGGTGCAGGTGAGGACGGATACGACGTCACCAGCGTGGCACGGCGGTGCTTGGCTCGACCCGACGGGCGCGAGCGTTTGTTGTGCGCATTTGAATGAGCAGCTTGCGTTCGTTCGGTTAGGGCAGGGAAGGGAAGGGGATTCTCTGATGGGTCAGATGGGTTACTGGACCGACGGAGCTGAGGCCCATGGGGAGGAGGAAGAGGCTTAGTTGGGTTGATTTGGGAAGAAGACGAGGGCGACAGAGGGAAGTCAAATAGACTTTTTATCTGGGCTGAGCTGACGAGCTGGGCTAGCCCGGCTTGCAACGGCCTTGGAGGGAGGGAGGGACTCTTGACGGACTTTTTTCTTTGGGCTAAGCCCAACAGAATGGTGGAGGAGGAGAATGGATGGGATGGCTGAGTTTGGAGTCGAAGGACAGGATCTTGACTTATATTTAGAATTTGAATTTGTAGGGGATCCCTTTATAGATTTGTGATTTGAATGAAATTGTAATTTGGCTATGTTTGTAATGTAACTTGATTCTATTTACCCCTATGCCCTCCACTTAGTATTAAAGTGATAAATACTTTTCTAGTTAATAATATTTACTGCAATCGGATAATGTTGGTTGGGTTAGGAAAATACTTTTTCATATTCCTTTTCATAATATATCTGAATTCTTAATATAATGTTTGGGTATTAGTGTCTTGGGATTAGGGAATTAGGTAGGTATTTAAATTTCCGGTCTTTTATTGCGAATATATACTCTTGGTCAACTGCTTGTATTATAACTAAATTAGAAATTACGTTGGTATTACATTTCTCTTTATTTTTCACTGTCTCTGCATTATCTGAGATATGTAAATTATATTATCGAGTATCCTCAATAGGTTTTGGGATTTAATTATTCACAGCTTTGTTTTAGTCTGGATTTCCAAACAAGTCAAGCAAAGATCCCATCATGATGTAAAAGTTCTAAAAAGTTCAAAATTTTACTGATTTTTTTTAATTGGATTTTCACGGTGTTATAGACCGTCCGCCCGACCAGTGATGGGTTTGAGCTCGAGAAGGGCAAGATAGCCGGCAGCTCGACCAGATAGGTGTAAGGCAGCAACGGGAGTGAGTTGAGCGAGAAGAATAGTGGCTACAAGAGCGACCGTGCTTGATAGACGGAGGATGCCACCGATGCCTTCGCCGCTGAGGGCATCTAGGGGGTACAGCGATGGGAGATGCACCTATGGGTGTGCTAGTTGCCACAGTGACAGTGAGAGCTGCCTGTATGCCGCCACGGCCGCTCTACCATTGGCAGCTGCCTGTATGCCACCGCCTACTTGCAGCGACACGGGGTGGGAGCGCGCTGGATCGCTCTACTCGTACTACCATCATGCGACGCCTTCATGTGGCGGAGCGGCGTGCTTCAGCGATAGACGACGCGATGCAGCTGGCAGCGGCTGCCTCTTTGGGTTCCTCCACCATTGCCACGGCTCGCCTCCTAGTGGGAGGGCGACGAGTGGGCCTACGCCGCCCGCCGCCGGGATTGTCACGCCCCCATTTTCTTTTGGGATTAAAAATCATTTTCATAATTTATATTAAAAGTTAAAGCAATTTGTCAAGTGAATTTAATGGAAAAAATAAAATTTCCTTTAAAAATCATGGCTAGGAATATTTTTGTAATGTTCTCCATCCCCTAAATTACTCTCTAGAATTTCTTGTGAATTTTCAAAACTCAAGAAGTAATTTTAATAATACAAAGTACATTTCACAAATTAATTAAATTGAAAAACAAATTAAATCCCCCTTTTGGTCTTTGGGCCATTTTTGGCCCAAGTTCATTTCTCCTCCTCTGGCTGGGCCGCCAGCCCATCTCACCTCCTTTCCCTCGCTAGTCCATTTTACGTCCCTCCCTCCCTTTAGCTGCCAACGGGTGGGGCCCACCTATTGGGTCCTCTTTCAACCTCTGGAATGAGCCGCAACCACCTCTCCCGCCCATATCGTCGTCCCTGCCAAATCCGTGCCGCCTGCTCCCGCGCTTGTTCCCAAACCGCGTGGACTCGTTGCCACATATCTCCACGTTCTCCCCCACTTTTCCCCAAAATTCGACGCTGGATAGAGCTACATCAACCCACGTCACCGCGCCACCCCGTTGGCCAATCCCGCCTCTCCCGGCCTCAACCCACATCTCCTAAGGCTATTAAACCATCCCCGGACTCTCCTCTCCATTTTCCCGCAACCACCGCCGCTCCCTGTGCTTCGAGCCGCCCTAGCTCCTCTGCCTTTCCACCGCCTCCGACCGCCGCTTGCCTCCGCTAGAGCCATCATCGAGCAGTGTGTTGGTATTTCTTACGTTCATAGATAAATCTGCAAGTGCACGGATACCGAAGTAGCACTTCACCCATAAGTATTCCCAAGGATATCATATTTATAATCCACAAAGGAGGCGGCAGTATAAGATATAGTTTGTATCTCTTTAATCAATCTATAATTATTTTACCATAGTCTAAACAGGGGTTTAGATGATATAATAATAAGGTAGACGACACACAGGAGATTCACCTCTATAATAATGTATAGTAGAAAATAGTACAAGAAAGCTATGGCACAGCTGTACTTTTAATCTAATCATGTCTAATATACACTCAACATATCCTTGCTTACAACATAGGACTTAGTTGCAAGCACTCAGGTACTACCGAGAGACCACTCCCCGCTGGCCTGCCAGCGTGGTTATGGCATTTACACACTCTTACGTCGTACCCGAACATGGAGGAATACAAATGACGGATAGGGTTGTCACCATCTATCGCCTACCTCACTTTCCATGGGGCACACCTGCATCCAATGACATTTATCTAGTCTAAACACCACGCTTATGCTAGTAAACTAACTCCCTTGGGACTCTCACCCTATGGATAAACAAGTTAGAGCTAGAGCAACCTATAAAGGCCATTGGACCGTTACCATAGCATGGATCGACTAGCTTAGGATGAAGCAGATATACGAAGTATATACTACTCATAGAACATATATCCAATAAAGAAATACATAGACTATGAGCATAAATAAATAAAGAAGATAATTCTATTAATTCAACTATAGTCTTACAAGAAGAATAAAGTACTAAAGAAATACTGAAAACTCCAAGAAGACTATAGGGTTGAAGTTCCTCTAAGCTTATTTCTACTAGAACTATAGAGAATACAATATGGATAAAGAGAATTGCTCCTTGAGGTGTGTGTTGTAAGTAAAGAGAGTGAACTCTATTTATACGTGGCTTATGACAGTTGTATGGCGGTTAAACACCCACAACCGCCATTAGGAGCCAATGGTCAACGCGTGGAGGGTGGAGATGAGGCGCTGCAATGACGGTTCGGCCAAACCCTCGACACCGCCTCTCTCCACCGCCTTTGATGAGTGGCTGCCAAGTGGGCCCCTTGGTCGGTTCCTAGGTGGTTGGTCTCACTTTGAGTTAGTTTGAACTGACTTGTCAAGCTGACTTTGAGTCAGTTTGAGCTGACACGTGATTCGTCGAAAGTGTGTTTCTTTGGATGCCAACATCATTTCTCCTTCACTTTGGTGTATAATACCTACATCCATGTTAATCCTCTAATCCTAATACAACTACATTATTTATTATTGTTGTACGTATAAGAAATGTTAATTTTCCCTTTATTCATTGTGATAGTTGGCAGTCAAAATTGGTACTTAACAACTGTCAACAACACCCCCAGCTAAACCTTTGCTCATCCCGAGTAAAGATAAAACTTAGGTTGTTGATCAGGAGTTGCTACCCATGTTTTATTTCACAATAGTACTATGTCTACAATATATCTTTCTACCTAGAAATTGAATAAGCTGGCAATAGTACTTTTACCTTTATGACCTTATTCCTCACAGGGCTTATAACTTCTCCTCGTCTTGGGTGGTTGCAAAATAGAATGGATCATAGGGCACCAATCACTCTCTCCTTGTTTCAACTTTCATTCCAAAGATTTTCAAGAATTTTTGCAATTAAAACAAAGTTTCTCGAATGATACTCTCAATCACTCAATGTATATAATTTCCTCACCAAGGCATAGTGTTGCCTCTTTTATCATCCTACCTCTAAAGGTTTATATGTTGAGCTCATGGTAGGGAAAAAAGACATGGCAATACTTGCATTACGTATATTGCAAAATCAAAGAAAGGATCAAGGAGAAAGCAAATCATACAACATTGATCAAGATGTGAAAAGTGTGTGGCTATATGGTGGAAGGTGTATGTGGTACTCCTTTGTCATAGACTCTTTATTCCTAATTTGAATGTGGCTATTTTTCTTCTAACTATTTTTCATGTTGCTCAAGAACAAAGTAAGCAACACTCATTTTCTCTTTTTTCTCATTTTTTTCTCATGATGATTGAGAATATTTTCTACCTTCTATCACCCTTTTTTTAGTCATCTCTTATTGCAAACTACTATGAGAGACATTTTGACTGACATGATGGAGTATTTATTTAGTAAATGAAAATATTGCTAACCTTTAGTGTAGAGGTAAAACAACTATGGTAGGTGTAAGGTATGTTTTTGCTAATCTCTAGTGTAGAGATCAAGCATATATGATGGGTGCACGTGAGTGGGTATCTTGATAAAGAAAGTATAAAAAGAATCTCACAAGGGTCACAACCATTTGACAAAGCTCAATGCAATGACAAGCAACATATGAGTATAAGCTATTCAATAAAATTATCATATGGCTCTGGTGGGAATTTATTATCATTGAGGAACTTATAAATTTTTATTCTTTTTGAAAATCAAATGCTTCGGAATTCCAGTATCACTTAGAGAAAGGTCATAGCAACTCTATTTCACCAATTCATATCCAACAACAATCTAGACTTAGATCATGCATATGCAACCCACAAGTTTCAAGTTGAAGGCAAAGAATTTTGACCAACAAACTCAAAAACTATGGTGAAAGCTATGTCGTAAACTAAGCACTAGAGATATTTAAGAACAGAGCAACTATTCATCATCTCAACTGGGAAAACTTAAAACACTCTTACCGCGTATAGAAAAGCAAATCTTTTTGGTATTTTTATGTTTTGCAAATTTTTATCATTTTTCTTTTTATAATGCAATGTAGTGAAAATAAGATACAAGTTACCTTAAGTGGGGAGGCACTCCCCAAGCTAGCTTCTTGCTTACAGTGCATGACAGGGATCGAATCCCTACGATCCGTTGCTCACTTCATTGTGCTGAGGAAGTGTTTGGCGCTCTTCTTCATCCTGCACACAGAGCAAATGACACACAAAAACACTTAAAGAATGGGTTATGTTAGTGAAAACAAGTTAGCCGTCCAAGAGTTATTCGTTCTTGTGGAGCTTGGTTGCCACCACAAAATTGTCCTTGTGGGTAGTGACACTCCACAAAATCGTTCTTATGGGCAAGAAAACACTACAACAATTGTTCTTGTGGGGTAGTGTCACCACCACAACATGTTCTTACGTTTCAACACTTAGGTGAACTTGAATGCAAGAGGAAGAAGGAAATATTTTTGTTCAAACTTGAGACAAGAACATGAAAAGAACTAAAGGAGGAAGAGAAGAACTCAAGAGCAAACTAGTGCAACTTGGTTTTGGGGCAAGGATAACAACAACATGGGATGACTTTTATGGGGGAGCCACCCATGGTTCGGCCAAACTAGGGGGTCGGCCGACCCCTAGTGGTCACCCATGTTGCCCTCCTTTCAAGGCAAGAATGATGGCACCCTCCACTAAATAAAAGTGAAAGCTTGGTCCCGAGAAAGATGCCAATTCAGACCTCTTCAAATCCCCAAGTGGTCCCATTTTAATTTTTGAGAAGATAAGATTAGGGAACCACCTCACGTGCCTCCAAAAGTTTTAAATTAGTCGGTCTTCATTTCAAGAAATATCAGTCCACTGATTTTGTCATGTCTCAAATTTGGTTTTTAGAAGAAAAAAAGGATTTTGAAAATGCCAAGGGTTGGAAATTCAAATATGATTTGGAAAGAAAATATGCAAATGCAAGTTAAACAATCAAATATGAAATTGGGAAAAATAAATATGAGATTACTAACTGTTGGCGCAGAATTTCGACTCGCCCCACCGTCAAAGCGGGTTCCACGTTTTCACGGTGGCCTGGGAGATCTGTTTAACTCCAGTGCAGGTCCAATGGCTTGCCTAGGTGTGTGTAGGGCGTGCCAGTTGATTTGATCTGTAATCAACAAGAATAAACAAGTAAACCATGTTAGCAAACGATAGTCGATCGGCCAATAGGCCAATGTCGCATCGTGAAGGCCTAGCCGATAGGGCAAGACTATATCGGCCTACTTGAGGTCATAATGAAATAAGATTAATAAACAGATCTAATCCCATCGGCCTTCACCAATATGTCTGTGTTAATCTAATGATATCGGTCGATGAGGGATAAGGGAAGTGGATACACTAGCTAATACACTACTGTAAACTTGTATGAACTGATCGATCGATATAAATATACTGATCATAGAGAAATCCTGAGATTAATCTATTACAAATATATTTATATCTGTCGATCCACTCATGCAAGTGGCAAATACATAAAAAAACGTAAAGTGATCATATGTATTAGATAAGACCGGCTGAAACTCCGGTACTATCCTTAATGACGATCGAAAACAGGCTTTGAGTTAGATCTCTATACACGACTAAGGTCGATAGCAACTCAAAGTGTGAATTGAGAATTAACATAAAGACAATCAATCTGTTGATCGCTTTTGGGGATGGTAGATGCCTTGGATGATCTAGGCAAGCAAGTTAATTCGACTATCGTCGGCAACAAACCTTAAAACGAGTTTACCGCTGGCGAGATAGAATTGAGATGCTATGTCAAGATCATTCAAAACATGATAAATGACGATCACGTCGCCAGGGCCTAACGCATCTAAAACGACACGCTAGCCCCGACGACGTAGATCGTCGGGTACGAGTTCTTACCTCTGCTTTGGGGAAGCAAGAACTCGCCGGAAATCAACCTCTTGCGAGGGTGGCGATGCGCCGAAAGTAGATTGAATTATAGTTCTTGGTTGTTGAATTGAGAGAGTTTCTACGTACAGACTACCAGGATATTTATATCCGTGATTTACAACATTGTCCATGTAGGACACGATTTTATCTCTAACTAACAAACAAGTCCTTATGGCGAACTCTTGCCATAGATCAGATCGAATCTAATTTAACTTCCTAATTAAGAGATACAATTGCCTAAAACCGGGCCTTATCCCTGTTTGGCAATCTCCTATGAAGCTTAACTCAAGCCCAAACCGAGTCCACGCTGCCTCCATCAGCTTCCTGCTTCCATCGGCCGATGGCCGCATTGAACCCTCATTGGCCGATACGGTCCCTCTGCTAGCGCTCCACATGGTCCGATGCACCGCCGAGTCCAATACGGAACTTGGTCCGACTCCGACTTGGTCCGATAGCACAACCGATCCGACTCGAATCGCTCCTTCTTCTCTGCGTCAGTTTTCTCTTTCCTCTCGGAGTAGATTACGAAAATCTGCTGTTAACACATGCCCCCCAATTCTGCTTCATTATATAATGTGGCGGAATTAGCTCCAAGGAACCCATCGACTTCTTCGCTAGGGTTTGTCCAAAACCACGCAGATCTAGATTCGCAGCCTTCCGCCGCCGATTTCCACGCGCAGTTCCTCATTAGCTGTTCATGCCTTTCGATTCCGGCGATTTCTCAGCGTCTTCTCGGCGGTAACCCCCTCAACGGCGACCCCCTCAACAACATCCATGGCGAGCCTATCATTCTACGTCTCAGAGATCCCTGAGGTAAACCAATCCTTCCTCAAATTTGCATTTTCATTTTCCCGCCGAGACTTTTCAAGCTAGGGTTTCTGCTCTTACCCCTCGTGTCTTATTTTTTATCACTGTTCGCACGCCGTAGATCTTCAAGAATCAGATTTTGATCCCCACAAATGACAAATCACATTGATTTCTTCTGGGTCCCATGGGCAACTCTGACCCCACTTGGCTTATAAACGCTGAATCGAACAGAGTCCCATTCAAGCAAGCAAAGCCCAGTGTCTCCTCATGGAAACACACCTTCAGGTCTTGGCTATCGAAGCTCAATGGATACAGGACATGGTACAAGAGAATTGCTGCCGCCAAATAAGTCCATTGGGATGAAATCGGAATTGGCCAGTGCCTTGCTCTGTCCCTAGCCGATACCAAGAAAAATGAGCCCCTCATGTCAGCCGCAACCTATTTTTGGTCCAGCACTTTGAACGCTTTCCTATTCCGGCAAGGTCCGATGACCCCTACATTGATAGACGTCAAGATGCTAACAGGCCTGGATATCCTCTCAGAAATCAACCCCTTTAACCTCCTCATCAACAGCAGCCATAAATTGAAGACCAAAAAGATTGGAGGCTAGTCTGGATATATTTCTGAGCATATGGAGCAAGGATCTGTTTCAGAGAGAGAACATGAGGCCTTTCTAACTTTATGATTGGAAAGATACATCTTCTGTGGATCAACCTGCGGCCCCACTTTGAACTGCCAACACCTAGCTCAAGCTCTGGTTGAAAAGGAAAAGTTTCCTCTTGGCCGATACCTCCTTGGGGCAGTCTATTGGCTACTCTACTCTGCCACTCAGGATCTGATGCTGAATCGGACAGTGGCACATGGAGGTCCATGGTGGTTTATTCAGCCATGGTTAACCATCTACACCAACATCATGGTCGATCGGCCTCAACTATCGGACTCAGTCTTCCCATCGGACTACAGTGACAATGAAGATCCTTCATCTAGAAGATGTATGTCCTTTGGAGAAGCGGCCTCGGTCTATCCTGGAGCTGACCAATCAGCCGAAGAAATGTCTGCATGGTTCATCCGATTCTACACCGGTCCACCATCAGTCAAGATGGATATGTTCGTCTGTCCCTCAGACTCTGATTTCGAGCTCCCTTCCGATCTGAACTTGGGCTTGCTAAATGACGATATGGTCTCAAGGGAGATCTTCATGACCGGCATCACCCCATGCCTGCTCCCAGTGGGCATATTCCAAGGCAGAAGCACCAACTTGTCATATGAATTTTACAACCCTATGGTGGCTGCTAGACAATGTGGACTTGGACAGCTTCTTGTTAGCCTGCACTTCCATCGGCTCCTAGAGAGTAGGGTCACGGTCTCATCAGCATTGATCATGATCAAAGTCCTGGAGACCAAAATTCCAGCTTTGGGGGACTGTGACCGATTGTGGTTGAGTGCCTTCATCCATATTAGCTTCAAAACATGGTGGCATGAGTGGGCTACTCACATCTTTCATCAATCGGCCAGATTTTACTTGACAGAACTTATTGACAATATCAGCCCTCTAGTCCCTGACGTCCCAGTTCCATCTGTCAGCAACAGCGGGCAAAGAATAACCTTTGCTCTGGTCCTGGCTCCATCAGGAAAGGCCGTTATGGAGTCAACTATCGGCCTCACTGCTCCAAAAGTGTCATAACTACTCCAAGGGCCGATAGTCAGAGAAACTACCAAGAGGAAAGCGCCAGCAAAGGAAAAAACTCAGAAACCCGGCAAAAAGTCTAAAACTGACGACCAGGCCAATCTCGACAAGCTGGACCCCTCCATAGAAGAATTTCTGGACGACCAAGTGATGGAGAAGGAGGTCGATGCAGCAGCTGCTGACATGCCCAAAGACCAAAATCCATCGGCTACCGCTACAGAAGAGGAGCCATCGGCCAGATCAACGGAGGAGCCATCGGCCACAACTACTGCAGATCCACCGGGCGATGATCAACCTGAGACAGCCCAACCCAAGAGAACTAGATATGCAGGCCGCAAGGTTAATGCAATTTTCCTCATGTAGTTCTTCAATTTTTGCTGGTTTATTCTAACTTGATTTTTGCAGGTCATTGCGTCATCCTTGCTTAAGGAGAGAACTCAATCGGTCCCATTACCAAGGACAAAGAAAGCCACTTTGAAGAAATGTGAACAAGCCAAAGCCCGATTGAGAACTCCATCTTCCCCACAACCTTCTCCAGTTGCTTCGGTAAGCGCTGATCTATGTCACGCCCGGAAATTCACAAGTAATTTCCAAACTAATTTGTGCATTAAACCCTCGTCCAGGAATCAGCCGAGGTACACAAATCGACAATTTGAATATACAGTACCAAATAAACTAAAGCGATAAATACTTACAGAAGAGGCACTTAGTCCTCACCACGAAGAAAACTGCAGCGGAAAAGAAAATCTAGCGAAGCATCGACTCCACTCCCACAGGCAGCTCAATTGGGATCTAAGCCAAAGGTCTTCTCCTTCTGGATCCTTTCTCTTCAACTGAGGTTTGATGATTATTGCAAGATGAGTACATGGAATACTCAACAAGACACATAGCAAGTATGCAAGTGCAATGGATACCAAAGAATGGCATAATATAAGGTTCATTTGCGAAAGCAGCATTTGGCAAAGAGTTGAGAAGTTTTAAAACAGTAGAGTAATTAATTAAACAGTATTAATCAACACTGAACAACACCCCGTGTTGTACAAGCCCAAACCACCACTGAACAACCATGCCCGGTTGCACAGATCCAACCTCCAAACCAAGAATTAGCCATTCCATACCAGGAGCTAAACCAATTATCACCATATATCACATTATTATTATTGATGAACAAGTGGGACTAATCACGAAAAACATTGTTAGGCTCGCCCATAACCGCGGGCACGGCTATTCGAATAGTTTTACTCTGGCCAGAGATGTACCACTGTACCCACAAGACACAACCCCACAACATGTTGCCACGCGCCTCAATACCACCACGGTACCTCGGAAAGGAGCTGTGACAGTACCCCTCGCATAACACAAATCAAAATAGTGCACCGTTCCCGGATCATAGTCACCCCCTTTAGCCAAGGTATGGACTCCCCAGCGACCCCCATGGACTTATCGCCACTTCACAGTCTGGTGCCCCACAATGAACCATATTATACAAAAGGTAAAGTCGTTGCCCACGCTGGCTTGTGGTTAGTACGGTTAATGCTTCACAACAGTAGCTCGCGAACCGGTCCTTAATTGTCATGAGCACAACTATCCAAACCTCAAACCCACCATTAATCAAGTTTTACTTGGACCAATTAATTAATCAATCACGATTAACCATCGTGAGCTACCATTAAATATCCATCATTAAATAATAGTGAAGCATTAGTTATCCCAATAGTGCGCTAATGTTTCTAAGCATGACTAAGCAATTATAACTAATTTCTAGTTGAACCAATATATATAAAGTCCAACTAGTCAAATTATAACCCAAGGTATCAAGGAATAGGGTAATCAATGCAAATTGGTCATACAAAGAATAGGTTCACACCACCCAATGACATTCGAAAATAAATGCGTATTTGAAATAAATAGAGAATTTAAATATAGGATCAACATGCTCAAAGGAATTGTGTTTGGGATCTGTGTGACTTGCCTTGCAAACAAGCGTCTTCAATTCGTCTTCAGGAACTTCTCCAACGAACGAACGATCTTCCGAAACGACTGAAAACTAAACCTAGAACGCAAAACGAGGAACACTAATAAAAACCAAATAAACAGTACAAATAAAACACACAAATGGGTTGAGCCTAAATTAAGGTGAATGTAGAGACTTGAACGACCTCATTCTGAGTTTATATGAATTAGTTATGATTTTTACAAGATTTAATCCAATTAAACCTAATTAAAAAAAATTAAATAGATTTATGTCATAATTTATATTTATTATTATTTTTATTAAATAGACCTTGATATTAGACAAATTTAGCAACTGAAACCACATTAATCTGAGTTACGGTGAATTAATTATGAATTAATGAAGTTTTAATCACATTATAAAACTATATTAAAATTATGACGCAATAATAAATTAATTTTGAGTTAGAAAAGAGGATTATTGCGTCAACATTGATTGGTCCACGATAGAACAGGTTCACTGAGATGGTCCACGGGTTCACTAAGATGGACGGCCGAGATCGATCTTGACCGGAAATTGACCACGATCCAACGGACGATATTAGAATGGCCTAGGGTTTTGGATGGAGGCCACATGGACTGAGACGCTAACGGGGCGACGTTGTGGCGCTTGGGTGGCGGATGACCAGGCGCTAACGTGGACGCCGACGTGGCATGCCACGTGGGACAGATGGCCGCCCGGCAGTGGATGACGGCGGCGACGGCAAACGACGGCACGGCGGCGGAAACCGAGGACACCAATGCGAAGAGGAGATCGAGACGGTCCTTACCCACCCTTACACGATGATGGACGACGAAGAACGGCGGCCGGCGACGAGCTTCAAGCGGCGACGACGTCGGGTCGGCGGTGGCGACGGCGTTCCGGCGGTCTTCGGCCCAGGGGGACCGATGGCCGGGCTTCCTCTTCTTCTTGCGAACTCAACGGTGGCGGCGGTGACCGAAAAAGATGATGGACGGCGATGGGAGGCGCGGCTGGAGTGGCGGCCGGAGGTGGAGAGAGATGGCGAGCGCGGGGAGAGGCGGCTAGGGCTCGGCGGCTCGGGAAAAAGAGGGGAAACGAAAGAGGGGACCTAGGGCATGCTTTTTATAGGCGGAGGAGGGAGAGATCAACTCGGATTCGAAGGGATTTGGCTATGGAAAATTAAGGTTTATCCCGAGTTCGTCGGAGAAGAACGAGGCCGAAATTAATGGGATTGAGCACGGTATTGATGGGGCTTTCCTGGGGGAAAAATAGAGGACATTGAGCGGAATCCGTTCCCACAACTAATTTTGGAAGGGAAGCAAGAGGGAGGCCGGATTTGGAGGAGGGGGAGGCGCCGGGTTGGGCTCTGTTCGGCCGGCTGGAGGATGAAGACGCACTGTAGCGAGAGGGAGGTATAGTAGACTTTTCCTTTTTATTTTTTTTGGGCCGGTTGAAGGAAGGACACAAGACAGACTTTGGAAGGGAGGGGCAGTCCGGGCTGAGAAAGAGAGGGAGCTGAATTAGACTTTTCCAGATTCGGCCCAAAATAGAAAAGAGACTTAAATTGCTTTTTCCAATTAAATAATTGTTGTAATAATCTTTTGATTATTAAAAATACTTCCAATGCTCAAATAATTCCAAGAAAAATCTTGAAAATACTTGGACACTGAACGTATTTAATAAAATTTTAACCTTATCATTTACTGATTAATTTATTATTGACACATTTATTGAAATGTTCTTTGTATTACTAAAATTAGTATTTGAGCTCCGAAAAATCCGAGAAAATTCCAGAGAGTGTAATTAACTATGGAGAATTTAATAAAAATTAAATCCACCATGATTTATCGAGGAAATTTTTATCTAGCTTGGTTTAATGTTCAAATTTTTCATAGATTTTATTCAAACACTTACTTTAATTATTAAATAATTTCTAAAAATTCCTTTTTCACAACAATTTATAATTTAACGATTTTCAGGGTGTGACAATCTACCTGCTTCATCTTCTTAATAATGTGTATCTGATCATCGCATTCTTGCTTTTCTCTTTAGCCACAAGCCCCATCGCCTGCACCGCTTCGGCCAACCCCTTTGCCTGCCGTTTCAGAACAACAAAAAGAGACCGATGCAATCACGGCCGATGCCTCGTCACAGGTAAATCAGACCACTTTGAACCTCCTGCCGATTTTACTTTGACTAAGTTAACTATGTCTTATTATGATGATTGCAGACTTTAGCCGATATATTCGCTTTCGACATCGGCCAATTTCTTGATGATGAAGACAAAGAGCCACCCAGCACAGCCAAGCCATCGATCTCCGAAGAATTAAAGGGCCAGCTGTCTGACATTGCTAATCGGCTGGAGGCGTCTATAGAGTCGCTGGTGGAGAATTGCAATCCGATTAGGAGCAGGGTGCAAGAAATCCAAGATCAACTGCCTGAAGAACTAATGGAGATTTTGACACCAGCCATATTCCTGGAGCAGTACCACTTCAAGCTTCATAAGGCCAAAGAGAGAATTGCAGAGAGGCAGGAGCATGAAGGCTTGGAATCGGCCATATCTGCCAGCAAAGCTCAAGTAAACTCTGACAAAACTAAACTGGACGGGCTGGTCGTTGAGCCGATCGCCTTGAACAAGAAACTTGAAGAACTTCGTTGCCTCGAAGCAGACCTGCTAATGAAGCTAGAAGCAACCCGTGGAGAAATCAAGGAAGTTGAAGTCTAGATAGCTGCCTCCCCGAAGGCGATAGAAGAGCAAACAACAAAGCTGAAAGCATCGGCCAAGCATCTTGCAACCCTGAGTAGGGCGTTGAAACCAATTCCAGGGTCATCGGCCGATGACGCTCAAGCAATAGATGATATTGACCAAATTCGTCGCAAGGCCATTGCAGCTATCCAGAACTTCATAAACTGATGTAATATACTCTTATTTTCTCCCTGTAACAAGTTAACTTTGTCTTTGAGTAACATATATCTCATTGGCCAATTAGCTGAATATGATCTGAAAAAGTCCATCTGAAAAAAATTTTAAAGTCCACAAATTTTGTAATCCATCTGATATAATCCATCCAATAAATTTGAAGAATTGCTGAGTATATATATGCCCCCCAAATTTTGGAAGATGAGGACTCATGTTGTAAAATTTGAACTAAGGGCGATAGTGTATATCGGCCATCTAAAGGCGATGCAACACACATCGGCTATTATCATTAATCGGCTAGCGAGCCGATCATGAGTCGATCCAAATGCTTGGGTAATATTTTTTTAAATACTTGCCATTAAGAGCTCTGCCAAAAAATTCTCCGTCGAATCCTTTTAATAAATAAGCATTCCGAGGAACACATCGATGAATCTGAAAAGGACCTTTCCAATTAGGTGACCACTTGCCGAATCTGTTATCTCTGGAACCAATCGGCAATATCAATTTCCAAACAAGATCCCCTTCCTCAAACTATTTGGCCACAACTTTTTTGTTATAATGACGATCAACTCGATCTTTATCTTGCTTGATTTTTTCCAAAGACCGCAATCGGACGTGTGCTAAATCATCGACTCATCGACCATGAGATTGTGGTACTCATCGGCTGTCAAGTCGTCTTGCAATGCAATCCTTCTTGAGCCGATGTTGGTCTCCCACGGCAGCACAGCTTCATGTCCATAAACCAACTGATAAGGCGGCACTTGAGTTGCACCATGACAAGCCATCCGATACGCCCAAAGGGAATCGGCCAGCGTTGTATGCCACCGTCTTGGCTGTTCATCAATCTTCCTCTTGATCAACTTGATTAAAGTCTTATTAGAAGCTTCTGCCTGCCTATTAGCTTGTGCATAATATGGAGAAGAATTCAACAGCTTGATGCCCATGCTGTCAGCAAACTCAACAAACTCATCGAACACGAAAATTGATCCCTGATCTGTGGTTAACGTCTGTGGAAGTCCAAAGCGATAAATAATATGCTCCTTAACAAACTGAATAGCATCCTTGGAATCAACCTTCTTAAATGGGACGGCCTCAACCCACTTCGTGAAGTAATCTGTAGCCACTAAAATATATTTGTGTCCTTTGCTTGATGGCGGATTGATCTGTCCGATCATGTCTATACCCCATCAACGAAACGGCCACGGCTTTATGATTGGATGCATAGCTGATGCCGGTGCTCTCTGAATTGCTCCAAACTTCTGACAATCCTGACACCCCTTGTAGTACTTGAAACAATCCTCTAGCATTGTCGGCCAGAAATATCCAACGCGCTTCAAAAGCCATCTCATTTTATAGGCCGATTGATGTGTTCCACAAATTCCTTCATGAACCTCGCTCATGACAACTTTGGCTTCTTCTAAACTCAAGCACCTGAGCAAGACACCATCAATCGTCTGATAGTATAGATCATCGTCGAGCAAGACATAATGTAGAATTTTGTACTTCATCTTTCGTGACGCCGATTGAGAAGGATTTCTCAAGTACTCAATGATAGCGAACCTCCAATCATTGGCATCCACGGTGGCAATTTTGACCTCAACATCTTTCACCATCGGCCAGTATCCTAATGCTCCCTGAGCTAAATCATTGGCTTCGAAGTTTTGCTTCTGGGGTATATGCCTCATCGTCACAATCTTGAAAGCTTTTAACAATTCCTGGCACTCTTCATTGTAGACCCTTAGAATGTCATTCCTGCACTCATACTCCCCAAAAAGCTGATTAATCACCAACTGTGAATCGCCAATAATTTCTACAGAATCAGCCTCGACCTCTTGCAACAACCGCAAACCCTTGAGAACAACTTCGTATTCTGCTTGGTTGTTAGTATAATAGGGCTTGATGGTAAACGCAAACTCAAATCTTGCCCCCCAAGCGGATATGATGACTAGGCCGATACCGCATCCATGTCTGCAAACAGATCCATCAAAATACAGTGTCGATCAAAATATCTGAATATGTGATTGAATCGTCTCGATGTTGAACAATGAAATTGGCCAGGGCTTGTCCTTTGATCGCTTTGGCCGATTCATACCTAAGGTCAAACTCTGTCAAGGCAAAAATCCACTTCCCAATTCTCCCTTTCAGCACAGGGGCCGATAGCATATATTTAACCACATCGGCCTTACTTACCACAATACACTCATTGGAAAGTAAATAATGCCTCAGTTTAGTACATGAAAAATATAAGCATAAACATAACTTCTCCACTGGCGTGTACCTCGTTTCAGCATCCAACAATCTTCTGCTGAGATAGAAAATAGCTCTTTCTTTGCCATCGATTTCTTGAACCAAAACAGAGCCGATAGACCCCTCATCGGCTGATAGGTATAATTTGAATGGGACTCCCTTCTGTGGAGGCATTAAAACTGGTGGGGAACTCAAATATTCCCTGATATCGTCCAACGCCTTTTGTTGCTTCTCACCCCATGTAAATTCTTGATCATCCTTCAACTTCAATAATGGAGTGAAAGGCTCTAATCTCCTAGACAGGTTTGATATAAAATGTCGGACGAAGTTGATTTTCACAATCAGAGACTGTAATTTGGTCTTGTTCTCTGGAGGTTTGATCATTTTTATGGCGTCGATGTTCTTCTGTGTAATCTCGATTCCTCTCTCGTGGACCAAGAAACCCAAGAACTGACCGGTCGATACGCCAAAGACACACTTGTTAGGATTCATCTTTAGACCGTATTTTCTTGCTCTTTCTAGTACCTTGCGTAAATCGGCTAGGTGATCATTGTGCTCTTTTGACTTCACAACCACATCGTCGATGTAAACTTCGATTAAGGACCCGATAAGGTCATGAAAAATATAATTCATTGCCCTCTGATAGGTGGCTCCAGCGTTCTTTAGACCAAATGTCATAACGACCCACTCATACAGGCCGATTGCCCCCGCACACCTGAAAGCCGTCTTGTGAATATCTTCCTCAGCCATGAAGATTTGGTTATAGCCTGCATTTCCATCCATAAAGCTGATAATCTTGTGTCTAGATGCAGCATCAACTAGCAAATCTGCCATCGGCATAGGGTACTCATCCTTTGGCGTTGCTTTATTTAAGTCTCTGAAATCGATGCACACCCTGAGCTTGCCGTTCTTCTTCAACACTACTACTATATTGGAAACCAACTCTTCATATCGACAGGGTCTGATAAAATTGCGTCGTAGAGCCTTGTAATTTCTGCCTTGATAGCTTCATACATATCGGCCTTAAATCTCCTAGGAGCTTGTTTAAATGGCCGATAACCTGGTTTTATAGGTAACCGATGTTCTACAATCGATCGGCTTAATCCTGGCATCTCATGATACTCCCATGCAAAACAATCTATGAATTCTTTCAAAAAATGTACTAGTTTATTCTTATATTCCCTTGGTAGGTTAGCACTTACATACGTCGGCCTAGGTCTATCACCTATCCCTATGTCCACTTCTTCAAGCTCATCGGCCGACATGAAGCCTTATCTCAATTTTCCATCTAATTCATCCACCGCATCTTCTGTGTAGGGACTAACTTGTTCATCTTGGCTTGTGGATGTTATACCTTCGTTAAAGTAACTGCTTATCTCCATCTTCGATCGGCTCAATTTCACAGTCAGTTACCTTCAGGAAATCGGCCTCCCAAACTCGTCTAGACAGGCAATCGATTCCCTCCATGTCCCAAACTGCAAGATCGGCACTGGCCACATGTACTGATCTGTCGGCCCGCACGATTTCGACCAGGTCTCCTTGCCATTGGATAAGGCATTGATGCATTGTTGAAGGGACGCAACAGTTTGCGTGGATCCAGTCTCGTCCCAACAACAGGCTGTAGGAACCCTTTCCATCAAAGACGAAAAAGGTAGTAGGGATTGTCTTGTTGCCAACTGTGAGCTCCACGTTCAACACCCCTTTTGCCTCGGACACGTTGCCGCCAAAATCTTTCAACACCATGTTTGTCTTGATTAGATCTTCAGGTACTTTTCCAAGCTTCCTGAAAGTGGTATATGGCATTAAATTCACTGTCGCGCCGCCATCGACTAGCATCTTCGTCATCGGCCGCCCATTGACGTATCCCTTGATGTACAACGGCCGGAGGTGCCTATAACGGGTGTTGGCTGGCTTGTCGAACACGGCCTGCTCTGGTGACAACTGTAGCTTAGCCGAAGATTGCTCCATCTTGTCATCGGCTATAACTTCATCGGCCATCTGTATACTATACTCTGCTGGCAACAAGAAAACCATGTGAACAGAAGCCGATGCTATGCTTTTACCTTTCGCAGACACAGGAGCTTGAGTTGACTTTGTATTATCTTCATCGGCCTGTACCACTGTAGACTCTATCTTCCATTCTTTCCTGGTCTTGGTAGGCCGATGGGCGATTGCTGCCTGTTGCTCCTGGATCTTTTCTTTTTGCCTTAACCTCTGGATTCGTCGCTTCTGCGTTTTTCTAAATAAATCTTCTGGGCACCATTGAGGGTTTTGGACTTGCTCATCATCTTCTGTCCGATGATCATGGTGCATCGGCCCCAGCCTCTCGTGTACAGATTTCCTCTGCTTGATCGGCCGATGCGCCTGTCTGCATGAGCTGCCCTGGTAGGATTCCTCCGTATCGTTGCATGCAGGACACTCTTGCATCGTTGGCAACCTCATACCCTCGTTCCAGCAAAATCGGAAGAACTCGCAATCCCAATGAGGGTTATAGGATTTATCTTGGTCGGCGTATTCTTGTGTTTGCTCTTCACGCCTTCGCTGGTATTTCTTGATGAGGCCCTCTGAAGTTTGATGAGGTCGCTTGTTGGTCCGATAGGCATCGCTATCGGCCCTGTCCGCCCGCACCATGTTAATTGGGAACGAGTGTCCTTCTATTTTCATCGGCCTTTTGGCTTCATCAAACTTGATCCTACCCTGTTCAATGGCCGATTGTATCTGTTGCCGAAATATTTTGCACTCGTTCGTATGGTGAGAGTACGTGTTATGCCACTTGCAATATCTCCTCTTCTTTATCTCTTCGGCCGGTGGCAACACATGACCTGCTGGCAGCTGTATCTGCTTCTCTTGTAGTAGTAGGTCGAATATCTTATCGGCCTTGTTGATGTCGAAGTCAAATTTGTCTTCTTTATCGCCCTTCTTGGCCCATTGACATGTTGTCGGCTTCTTCATCCGGGTCCATTCAGCCAAGTCAACCTCAGCATCGACATCTTCATCTTCATCGGAGGCGTACTGATAAACACTGTTGATCTTCTTTACGAACTTTTTCACCTCCTGGAACCTTTGCTCGTGAGCCGATACTCTTTGTGCTAGCTGAGCTAGACTTTCAAACTCTTGTGATGAGAATCTTTCTCGTATCGGCCCAAGCAGCCCCTGGAACGCCAAATCGGCCAGCTGGGAATCGGTCAAGCTGAGGCTATAGCACCTATTTTTGATGTCCCTGAATCGTTGAATGTAGTCTGGGACCAATTCATCAACCCTCTGCCTGATGGCGGTAAGATCGGACAGCTTCATCTCTTGTACACCATTGAAGAAATACCGATGAAACTATTTTTCCAGGTCAACCCATCCTCTGATGGAATTGCAGGGTAGAGAGGAAAACCACGTGAATGCTGACCCTAACAAAGATAAGGGGAAAAACCTCACCCTCAACGCCTCCACAGCCGATGCCTCACCACATTGGGCTAGAAATCGGCTAATATGCTCGTATGTGGAGACATTGTCTTGCCCTGAAAACTTGGAGAAGTCAGGAATCTTGTATCGGCTCGGTAGCGGCACTCTGTCGAACTCCTCTAGGTATGCGTGCCGATACACAGTTGCACTCTCCTTGGGCTTTAAACCGAATTGATCACGCATCACTTCAGCTATCATATCGGCCCACTACGCTTGAGTGACTCCTGCGGGCTGGTGCGGAAGGTCTTGGTGACAAGGCTGCTGGAAACCTTCCGGCCGATATTGCCTAGGGGAATATGGCTGAAAGTGATGATTCAAATTTGTTGCATCATACTGCCCTGTAGAGTATTGCTGGTAGCCTTGCGACGCGTTGTAGGTAGCTGCTTGTGGAGGATCGCTTGGTAAAGTGAATTGGGCTTGACCAACCGATGTTGGATTGGCAGAGGCCTGTTGTATCGGCTCAACCATCGGCTGTTGCAAAGCTGTCGGAGCTTGTCTTCCCCCCGTCCATTGTGCGAATTGGTCTTCTGTGATGTGCTGAGGGCTTCCTCCCGCTTGTTTGGTCAAGACCAACGGCATGGTTGGCACTGGTTGGGCCGATGGAGGTGGTATCGGCACTGTCGGCTGTGGAGCCGTACTCAGATCAGTCCTCAAGGTCCGACATGCAGGGAATTTGTTTTCAGGCAAGAAGATCGGCCCTTGAGGTTTATGCTGGTGAATGGATCCGTCTAGTATCGACTTGACTGTATTGGTCAACGTGTTCACCAGGACGCCGGATTGATTGATCAGTGCCGAGTGAACCGCGGAGTCGATACGGTCCTGTAGTGTCGGCGCGGCGCTGCGAGTATCGTCTTCAGTTTTGACCGCTTGGTCTTGTGCTGCCGCCGACGTGCTAGCTCCGTCCCCAGGGCTCGGCATTATCACCTTGAATTTTTGTCTGATGGTGCCTTGCCGAGTCCTGGAGTACGTCTGCAAATACATGTTCTGAAATTGCTTGACCAATTTTGCCATATCGGCCTTTTGCTCCTCGTTGAGCTGATCAGCGATCACCAAGACGACATTTTCTTCTGAAATCTCTCTGCTTGGACATCTTGAAGTGACCTGGTTGTTGGTGTGAACCTTGTGTTCTTCTTTGTCCCACTGGGCGTGCCAAAAGCGTGTTGGCGCAGAATTTCGACCCGCCCCACCATCAAAGCGGGTTCCACGTTTCCACAACGGCTTGGGAGATCTGCTTAACTCCAGTGCAGGTCCAATGGCTTGCCTAGGTGTGTGTAGGGCGTGCCAATTGATTTGATTTGCAATCAACAAGAATAAACAAGTAAACCATGTTAGCAAACGATGGCCGATCGGCCGATAGGCCGATGTCGCATCGTGAAGGCCTAGCCGATAGGGCAAGGCTATATTGGCCTACTTGAGGTCATAATGAAATAAGATTAATAAACAGATCTAATCCTATCGGCCTTCACCAATATGTCTGTGTTAATCTAATGATATCGGCCGATGAGGGATAAGGGAAGTCGATACACTAGCTAATACTCTAGTGTAAACTTGTATGAACCGATCGGCCGATATAAATATACTGATCATAGAGAAATCCTGAGATTAATCTATTACAAATATATTTATATCTGTCGACCCACTCATGCAAGTGGCAAATACATACAAAAACGTAAAGTGATCATATGTATTAGATAAGACCGGCTGAAACCCCGGTATTATCCTGAATTATGATCAAAAACAGGCTTTGAGTTAAATCTCTATACACGACTAAGGTCGATAGCCACTCAAAGTATGAATTGAGAATTAACACAAAGACAATCAAGCTATCGATCGCTTTTGGGGATGGTAGATGCCTTGGATGATCTAGGCAAGCAAGTTAATTCGACCATCGTCGGCAACAAACCCTAAAACGAGTTTACCGCTGGCGAGATAGAATTGAGATGCTATGTCAAGATCATTCAAAACATGATAAACGACGATCACGTCGCCAGGGCCTAACGCATCTAAAACGACACGCTAACCCCGACGACGTAGATCGTCGGGTACGAGTTCTTACCTCTGCTCTGGGGAAGCAAGAACTCGTCGGAAATCAACCTCTTGCGAGGGTGGCGATGCGCCGAAAGTAGATTGAATTGTAGTTGTTGGTTGTTGAATTGAGAGAGTTTCTACATACAGACTACCGGGATATTTATACTCGTGATTTACAACATTGTCCATGTAGGAAACGATTTTATCTCTAACTAACAAACAAGTCCTTATGGCGGACTCTTGCCATAGATTAGATCGAATCTAATTTAACTTCCTAATTAAGAGATACAATTGCCTAAAACCGGGCCTTATCCCTATTTGGCAATCTACTTTGAAGCTTAACTCAAGCCCAAACCGAGCCCACGCTGCCTCCATCAGCTTCCTGCTTCCATCGGCCGATGGCCGCATTGAACCCTCATTGGCCGATATGGTCCCTCTGCTAGCGCTCCACCTGGTCCGATGCACCGCTGAGTCCGATACGGAACTTGGTCCGACTCTGGCTTGGTCCGATAGCACAACCGATACGACTCAAATCGCTCATTCTTCTCTGCGTCGGTTTTCTCTTTCCTCTCCAAGTAGATTACGAAAATCTGCTGTTAACACTAACAAATTTACCGTTCGGCGGAGGACTCATTATTTTAAGGCCAATGAGTGGGACTTCTCCATTCCATTTAGTTTATCACAACATCCGGCTCTGGAGACAATGAGACGGATGACTGTGTTTTCTTAACTTGCCACACCTTTTTGGTCTTCTTTGGTTTTGCCTGTGTGGTCGATTCTGAGGACTTTGGGGGTTGTAGACTTGGCTACACCCCTTGTCTCCTTGGCATCTTGACATTCTGGTATTGGACAGGGAGTTCCCTCTTCAACACCGTCTCCATGAATGCCACGATGCTGTCCTTTTTTCGTGGGTGTCACTTCGACCTCTCGGATGTTCTTCTTGTTTGGCCCATACTTAATCTTGATCATGGAGCATTGCTCCTTCCTAGGTTGGAATTCAAACTTCTCCTCCGCCATTAATGTGAAGTCGAATTTCTTTGGCTCCCACATCGATGCGAGAGTCTGCAGTGCTAAGGAACAGACGCCCAAGGATAAGTGTGGTATCCTTGTCGGTATCCATATCCAGCACCACAAAGTCGACAGGGATGAAGCAACCCCGGATTCTCACCAGAATATATTCGGCAATCCTTGCTGGGTAGCAGACTGTGGAGTTGGCCAGCTGCAACATCATAGGAGTAGGTGAAAGAGTAGTGAAAAACTACCTTGGGCATGACGCTGACGCTAGTTCCAACGTCACACAAGGCATGGTCGAAGTGTTGTGTCCCAATTGTGTCACCCCGGATCTTTCTTCTTTTCAGGAAGCCGATTGAGTATACCCGCGCTACACTCCTCTATCAGTTTGACGATTTTTGTGGTGGGCAATTGCCGTTTATTGCTGATGATGTCCTTGAGGTAGCGTAAATAGGTTGGCACCTGCATCGCATCCAGTAAAGAGATATTGATTTAGATCTTCTAGATTACCTCAATAAATTGGCTGAATTGCTCGTCCACGGTTGGCTTCCTGTTGCAGCGAGGAAATAGCAGGATGTTCATGTCAA
The DNA here is from genome assembly GCA_008326285.1 of Oryza officinalis. Classification (NCBI taxonomy): domain Eukaryota; kingdom Viridiplantae; phylum Streptophyta; class Magnoliopsida; order Poales; family Poaceae; genus Oryza; species Oryza officinalis. The sequence goes on from BDMV01000011.1 coordinate 14,319,270, forward strand.
TGAATTCTTGTGTAGGCGTCGTCCCGTCTTTGCCATGTCGGAGTTGTCAGGGGTAGGTTCCTCCTCCTGTGTCTCTTTCCCCTTAGCTGCCCCAGTTGGATATGGCGGGTCACGAGTGGACATGCCTCCCCTCATGGTCATCGTATTGACATTCTCCAGGGATGACTCGGGCTATCCCAGGATTTTCCCTGTTTCGACAGAGGGAACGATAGAAACCAATTGAGCTAATTGAGTCTCCAACATCTTGTTGAAGCTCAGCTGGTTCTTGATGGCCGAGGAGAGTCCCTCATCCTTAGCATGGATGCTATCCAAGGTTTTGTCATTGGCCGCCAGTCTTTTATACATCGTCTCTTTGATTTCTGCCTGGCCAAAAACAAGATCCTTTAACGAGGGTTGGCTAGGATTGAAGTTACCATTGTTCCCTCCTTGGTAGTATGGGCATGATTGATTCCACCCGTAGCCTTCTTTTGTATGGTACCCATTGTTGTTGTTCATGAAGAAGATGTTGTCGAGAGACCACTCCCCACTAGTTTACCAGCGTGGTTATGGCATTTACGCACTCTTATGTCATACCCGAACGTGGAGTAATTCAAAGGACGGACATGGCTGTCACCACCTGCCGCCTACCTCACGTTTCGTGGGGCACACCTGCATCCAACGACATTTACCTATCTTAAACATCATGCTTATGCTATTAAATAATATCACTAACTCCCTCGGGACTCTCACCTACGGATGAACAAGTTAGAGTTAGAGAAACCTATAAAGGTCATTGGACCGTTACCATAGCATGGATCGACTAGCCTAGGATGAATCAGATATACGAAGTATATACTACTCATAGAACATATATCCAATAAAGAAATACATAGACTATGAGCATAAATAAATAAAGAAGATAATTCTATCAGTTCATCTATAGACTTACAAGAAGAATAAAGTACTAAAGACATACTGAAAACTCCGAGAAGACTATAGGGCCGAAGCTCCTCTAAGCTTATTTCTACTAGAACTATAGAGAATACAATATGGATAGAGAGAATTGCTCCTTGAAGTGTGTGTTCTAAGTGAATAGAGTGAGCTCTATTTATAGGTGGCATATGATGGTTGTATGGCAGTTAAAGACCCTGAACCGCCATTAGAAGCCAATGGGATGTGAAGGGTGGAGATGAGGCACCGCAATGACGATCGAACCGTCGACACTGCCTCTCTCCACCGTCTTTGGTGGGTGGCTGCCAGGTGGGCCACGTGGTCGGTTCCCAGGTGGTTGTCCCCACTTTGAGTCAGTTTGAGATGAGTTGTGGGCCCCTCAATTCGTGTGCTCACACGTGATACACCGGAACTGTGTTTCTTTGTTTGCTGGCTTCATCTCTCCTTCACTTTGGTGTATAATCCCTGCATCCATGTTAATTCCCTAATCCTAATACAACTATATTATTTATTATTGCCATACGTGTAAGAAATGCTAATTTTCCCTTTATTCATTGTGATAGTTGGCAGTAGAAATTGGTACTTAACGATCGTCAACACAGCGTCATATCCACCGTCGGCTTTGCGAGGTCGAGAGCCCCTCGGTCACCGCTTGGTCGCCGCTCCCCACCACCGGAACCCGCCTCCCTCCATTCGCTGGTGAGCTCCACCTTTTCCTCACCCTCTAGCCAGCAATGCTCGTCATCGTGTGTTTCCATTCCCTCTCTAAGGCCCCTTTCCACCTTTCTCAGGTCATGTTGGCACCTGTACGCCACCTCCGCCGTCCTTTCCGTCGCTGTTTCGCCATTGTCAACGCCATCCCGAAGCCCTCCGCCGGCTGCCTCCTTCACCATGTCGCCGCTGTCCCCTCTCGGTGAGCATCCCCCTTCCTTCCCACCATCCTTCGCGGCATCCCCGCATGCACCGCCACACTAGTGGTCACCGGCGGCGACCATCGGGCCAGGCACCACCACTACCTCCTCGCTGTCGCCACCCCTTTGCCGCGTCACCGCCTCCTTCCCCAAGGGAGCCCTCTCCTCCCCTCTCTGTTCCGCCACTCGTCACCACTCCCCGTGTCGCTCGCAGACACCGCCGGTGGCCACCATTGTCACGTGTCACATGCCGGCGCTTCCCGGCCGGTCAGCCGGTGAGCAACGCTGCTCACGCCCGTGGTCGTTCGATCTTCCTTCGGGATGATCCGGGCCGTCCATGCGGCTTCACCCTTGGACCAGGCCGTGGTCCTGGTCCACGGACCTCTCTCGCGTGCGTGAACTCGGTCCACTGTGCGAGTTCACTATATGTCGACCTCCCTTCAGCTGCTGACTTGTCGGGCCAACGTGTTGGTGCTGCCACCCCATGATGACGAAATAAACCTTCTTTTAATTTGAGAAAATAATTAATAATCGCTCAATAAATCGAATTAATTTCAGAAATTTATTTAAATGGCTCCAAATTCTAAAATTCATATCTACGAACTCCAAATTGAGCCATTCAACTTGCAAAATTAATCTAAAATTGAGCTCTACATGTTTGTTCACTTTTCACTTTGGTTTTTGTTAGGGTTTTCCTTGTTTTGCATGCCAGCATGTTGAATCCGCCATTTTGGAAGATCACGGCCGCGAGGAAAAGAGTTTGGAAGGTTGTTGAAGAAGCAAGACAAGTCACACATTCCTCCTTGAGCATGTTAAACCTACTTTATAAAATATTTTACTATTTGCAAATAAATTACATATTTTGGTAATTATATGGCAATAGGGATTACCTATCTGCTTTCTTGTGTCATGTTTATTTGATATCCATCATTTGTCAAACTTGGATGATAATTTGACTAGCTTGTGTCTCTTATGTTGACCTTTCTAGAATTATGATATGCTTAGCCATGCTTAATTACCACTAGCTCACTTAATGGGATAATCATACTATCTACTCTTAGCATCATGACCTGCGAGCTTGAGACATCTGGCCATGTTTTATCGGTCATAATTATCCAACTAAAATATGGCTTAATGGTGGATTGTGGGTGCATAGTTTTGATTGTCGCACCCATAGCAATTAAGGACCGGTTCTCGAAAAATCCTAGAAGGCTTTCTGTGCTGTTGATGCGAAAACACGGCGGCCTAGGAGATTTGCTTCACTCCAGTGCAGGTCCAAATCTTAGAAAATGGGTTCAAGGCGTGCCAGTTGGTTTGATCCTGCAACCAACAAGATACACATAAAACAAATTAGATGTATGATAGCTGATCGGCTGATATGCTGATGACGTACCATATGAACCTAGCCGATACTCCGATACAACCTTATACAAGAATATCAATTTAAGTAAATATATCGAGGCAAACTTGATATATTTAACTAAAGTGATATCCTTGTATATGTTGCAGATATAACATGAAAAACATGATTAAAAAGAATTTAAACAAGACTAAACGGTTATATCAGATAAGATCGGCTGAAACTCTGAAGCTACCCCTAATACAAACAAAAGACAGGCTAAAGATCGTGGTTCTAATTAGGACTAGGGCTGATACAGTACAAAGTGTAAAAAGATACATGATATCTAGACAATCAAGTCTTTGAATATTTTTTAGGGTGGTAGATACCTTATGCTAATCTATGCCAATAAGCTGATTTGGCCGATACCGACAAAACCTTGGACAAGGCCTGGCCGATACAGCTAAATCGAACCATCGACTTAGATTAGCTAAATTATGTGGTAACTTAACAAGCCATACCTCCAGCTGAAGAACTCGAATCAAGAACTCGTCGAAAAGTAATAAGAAAAAAGGTGGCGATGCGCCGAAAGTGTTGATTGAACTGTTGTTATTTTTTACAATACCTCGGGTTTATATTTATACCCGTATACATATGGGTACCGGATACTCTCACGACTGGCTTATCCGACTTACCATAGGGGATAGGCTATGACTCATGATTATGTGAACCGGCTTAGGACTTGGGTATTACATTACCATTGAGATAAGGTAACGGCTTATAGTCCAAAGTTGGTAAGATTGAGGAGTCCGACATAGAGTGTGATTAGGTCTCCGACTTGTAAGCCTACCCTCCAAGACTATATAAGGAGGGTAGGACGTCCCTTGAGGGATAGAGGACTACATACGAAAACATAGCAAGAGCATACGAGATCACGAGATCAAGAGATCAAGAGATCAATAAACCACTCGGCGGATTGAATCCCCGAAACAGGAGTAGGGTATTACCTCTCGTTGAGAGGCCTGAACCTGTCTAAATCCCTTTGCATACGAACCCATCGTGTTTGGCACTTGACTGCTACCCCCAATTTCTTATTGCCGAAACCAAGTTTCGACAGTTGGCGCGCCAGGTAGGGGCAGTGCGTCAAGTTTTCTTCTTCATCTCGCCGACAAGCGCGATGGGATCTTCATCAGGCTTCAACGACTTTGCCTTTGCCCCTGAGCAGGCATTTCGCTTCGGCAGCCTCGACTTCGTCACCAACAAATTTGGCAAGCTCTCTCTCCCCGACTCGGATTCGGATCAGTCAGGAGGGGGAAACCACTCGGCGCCATTCGGGTTATCGGACGACGCTGAGATCTACCACAATCTTCTGTCTTCCGAGTTGGAATCGACCCACATGGGAGAATCGTCATCATGCTGTGATCCGGGCTCAAGGGAAATAGCCGTCATACTCCAATCGCTCGGGTCGTTCTCATCTACGAAGCTCAATGAATATCTTAGCTCTTCCGACTTCGACGACCTCTATGGCATCTCCACGGACGAATTCAATGATTCCAACTTCGACAAGGACTACGATCCGATGTTCCTCAACGTCCTCATGGCCGAAGTAGCCGAGACCAACTCGGCCATGGCCCGGAGGGTTGTGGAAGAGGAACGAGCCAAGCTTGAGCAAGAGCGCAAGCGTATGAAGGAGGAGAACAAGCGCAAGGAGGAGGAGCTCAAACGAAAAGAAGAAGCTGACAAGAGGAAATGAGATCTGAGGGCAACTGGGCGCTCCGCCCGCGAGGCCATACTCCAGACACGAGTCGATAATGCCAACATCTTTCTCACGCCGTAACAGAATGCGGTCACTGCCCTCACCCTCATTGACACCGTCATCGAAGCAGCACCCCCTGCGGTAACACCACTTCTAGACAAGATAAAGACTATCGTCGCAGCCACAACCAACGGTGCTCCCACGAGCTCCGCGCGGAGAGCTACCGAGTCCATCGCCGAGACACCCGAGGACAGTCGCCTGCCGCCGATGCGATCCAAAGACTACCGGAGACCTGAGCGGAGCAAGAAACCCGAGCAGAGCAAGACACCCGCCAAGTCCAAAGACCCTCGCCATTACGTAGCATGGAAGCATCAAGAACAATCGACCGACTCTCATGAGAGAGGTCACGGTCGGCCACCCGTCCACGATCGGATTTGTCATAACTCCAACTACCAAAGCAGCTTGCGGAGACCCCTGCCGAGTGACTTGATGGAGGTATTTGACCGGCATCATTGTAAGCGCAATAGACCCTATTATGAAGACCGAAGGAGATCACCTGACAACTATGACGATGGAGTACCCGCGTTCACTCGGGACCTGCGTCGAGTAGATTGGCCGAGTGGATTCAAGCCCACAGGGATTGACAAGTATGACGGCAAAACCGACCCCGAGTAGTGGTTGACCGTTTACACCCTCACCATCCGTGCAGCAGGAGGAGATAACAAGGCCATGGCGAACTACCTGCCCATTGCTCTTGCCGATTCAACCAGGAACTGGCTCACAAGCTTACCAAGGGTTCGATCGATTTGTGAAGTGAGCTTCGGGACCACTTCATCGCCAATTTCCAAGGCACTTACGAAAGGCCCGGGACCCACTTCGATCTCTACAACGTGACTCAGAAGCCTGATGAGTCATTGAAGGACTACATTCAGCATTTCTCGGAGAAAAGAAACAAGATCCCCGACATCACCGACGACGTCATCATAGCCGCATTCTAGAAAGGCGTCCGCGACGAGTTGCTGATCGGCAAATTCGGGCGTAAGCCTCCAAGGACGGTCAAGAAGATGTTCGAAACAGCCAACTCCTATGCCAAATCAAACGATGCAATTAAAGCCTCGTGGCAAGACAAGCATAACAATTAAAGCCTACCGTGGGGCTCCACCTCTGCCATCACCGATGAAAATATCAAAAAGCTAAGTCATCATTAATTTTCTTCTTTATATGATATTTTCTTTTTCCTCTGCCTCACTACATCAACTGGTCCTCCGTTGAGCAGTGAGTCGGGGGCTATAGATGTTATATCATATTTTTGAGTTAATTTTTATAATGTTTATCTCGATTGCTTGTGAAATGATTCAAGTAAAAAAGTGCCCATCGATTTATGAAACTCTTTTTCCCTATGCTTTCCGTTTGGTTTGTCGATGGATAGTTGCCCTTGGGCCGAATCCTAGCACCCGGGAGCTCGTTGGATGGAGTGTATAACGTAAGGTGCTAAGTATTACTCGGAGGCAATCAAAAGCATAGAGATAAAATAATTTGTTTTCTACTCTAAACAATTATGAAAGTACCCGAGTAGTAAATTCCGATATGTGAAACTTTGTTCCATTAATGACGAACTCATGCTAATGACTAGTCGGGCAGAGTGTTTAAACGTGAGGAGTCATCTACTCGGAGAAATCAAAACCAACAAGAGGAGAAATACATACTTATAAATATTTTAAAATGCTTGAATTTTCCTCAAGTACTATATTTGCATCAGATACAACTCATCCTACGTGTTTATACTGCAGGATCAATCAATTATACATCATCGTCGGCCTGCCTTCGCCGTCGTCGACTGGTGTTTCCGCCTACACGTTTGATTGGTGACATCACCGTTGTTGGGCGTCTACGACTTCATCGTCGGCCTACCTTCGCCGCCGCTGACTGGTGTTTTCGCCTACATGGTTGATTGGTGACATCACCGTTGCTGGGCGTCTACGACTTCATTGTCGGCCAGCCTTCGCCGCCGCCGACTGATGTTTCCGCCTACACGGTTGGTTGGACACACCACCGTTGTTGGGCATCTACGACTTCATTGTCGGCATGCCTTCGCCGCTGCCGACTGATGTTTCCGCCTACACGGTTGGTTGGACACACCACCGTTGTTGGGCGTCTACGACTTCATCGTTGGCCTGCCTTCGCCGCCGTCGACTGGTGTTTCCGCCTACGCGGTTGATTGGTGACATCATCATTACTGGGCGTCTACGACTTCATCGTCGGCCTGCTTTCACCGCCGCTGACTGGTGTTTTCCACCTACACGGTTGATTGGTGACATCACCGTTGTTGGGCGTCTACGACTTCATCGTCGGCCTGCCTTCGCCGCCGCCGACTGATGTTTTCGCCTACACGGTTGGTTGGACACACCACCGTTGTTGGGCGTCTACAACTTCATCGTCAGCTTGTCTTCGCCGCCGCCGACTGGTGTTTTCCGCCTATACGGTTGATTGGTGACATCACCGTTGTTGGGCGTCTACGACTTCATCGTCGGCCTGCCTTCGCCGCCGCCGACTGATGTTTCCGCCTACACGGTTAATTGGACACACCACCGTTGTTGGGCGTCTATGACTTCATCGTCGGCCTGCCTTCGCCGTCGCCGACTGGTGTTTTCCGCCTACATGGTTGATTGGTGACATCACCGTTGTTGGGCGTCTACGACTTCATCGTCGGCCTGCCATCGTCGCCGCTGACTGGTGTTTTCCGCCTACACGGTTGATTGGTGACATCACCGTTGTTGGGCGTCTACGACCTCATCGTCGGTCTGCCTTCGCCGCCGCCGATTGGTATCTCCACCTACACGGTTGGTTTTTCACGTCACCGTTGTTGGGCATCTACGTTTTTATCATCGACTAGTTCTATTGCCTCTACTTCGCAAGCTTCGTCACTTCACCAACCAAGAGCCTCAACATGACATCCTCAATGCGTATCTTCACTCATGCAATGACTACTCAATGACAAGCTATAGTTCTTGACTATATAATCAGTTGTTTTCCAACTAAGCATAGAGTCAGGGGCTACACAAATACAAGACTCAAAATCTTCGCTCCAGAGCAAGCTTTCTACTTCAGCGACTCCAACATTTTCACCGATAACTTTGGCTCTCAGTTGATGCTACAGTCTACTCCAAGTTTTTCAAATGTCAAGTTCAAGGTTTAATTTATATGTCATGAAGTTTGGAGTTCTTCGCCACACTCATGCTAGCGTCAAGGAAACTACTTGGGCTTCGATATCTTCTTAACAGTTTGATTGATTATTATCATCGGCACCTTCGTCATTGGCATTATCTTCATCTTCAGTCAACTACTGTCAACCAAGTTCTTTGCTTCAGGAGTTTGGGCTTCATCTACACTAAAATTTGATTGGGACACCAACGCCGCCATCTTCATCAACATCTTGCCATGTCTCTTCGGCATTACCTATTCTGCCACCGTTGACAGGCAACTTTGTCTCTACAACTGGTTGTTTTTTCTGCTACAGATCGTCATCACCACCGGTTGCGTCTGTCACAGTTGGTTGGCCTATTACACCGCAACTGATTAGTATTTTCTTCTTCATCGTCCGGCTATCTCCGTCGTAGCCGACTGGTGGTCTCGTCGTCATTGCTAGCCTACGTCGTCACTGCAGATGTTGGCCTACTGCGTCGTCATTGATAGGTGTCATCGTCTTTACTGTCAATTGCCTCGTCTATTGTTGCCGACTGATCTTCTCAATTCCACGACTACGCTTCTCTATCACCGTTGTTGAGAAACTTCATCTTCATAGCCGACCATCTCTGCTACCGCCAGTCGTCGTTACTGCTGGTTACATTTGTCACCGCCAACTATTTTCTTCGTCTCCATGGTTGGTGGATTTCACCATCGCTGTTGATGGGCAACTATGTCTCCACTACCGATATCTTCGTTACCTGTTGATGGGCAATTTTATCTTCACATTGGTGGTCTCACTTCCATGCCGATTGCATCAGTTGCTACCAATGGATAACCTCGACTGCGACAGAAGAACAAGCAACATGCTCAGGGGCTTAATAGCTCTAGCACGAGGATCATACCTTCAATTTGGACTTATTCTGGATATATGCAACATGAATTCATGGCCGCGAGCTTATCTCCTATATTCATGATCTGGATCAATCATTATTTCCCACAAGGGTCACAAGCTGAGTTCTTGCGCCAGTTGGGATTCAATTATCAAATCTATTTTGGTGCATCCCATGAGGGATAACCATTCGGATCAGAAGATGAAGCGGCGGAGAAGACGCCGGCGCTTCAGTAATTTTTAGGGTATCAGTAGGTTTTCTCGTATTTGGGCCGAGACCCATGAGAGGCCTACAGCCCATTGTTCAGGTATGGCTAGACACATGTCTCTAGGGACTTAAGCAAATTTGCCCTGGCAATATGCGCGTGTCTTATTGCCCAATGCCTTTAAAATCCTTTCATACAGCAGTTACACAACTTGTTGAAGGTTGGTACGATGCAACTTGGAAGGTGACAAACAGTAAAATTTTTTATAACTGTTTTGGTAACTTTTTTATAGGTTGCAGGAGCTATTTGGTTTTTACAAAGCATTTGATCTTCTATTATATCAATGCTATTTTGCCAACTTGGTGTGCTTTTTTTATTAAGACTAATATTATGGCTAGAGCTATTTAATATTTTAGTCATAGTTTTCATATGACTGATAAATTATGAGTTTATTAACTTGGATTTTCTATTCCTGAGGTTGGCTAAGTTGTATGCTCCGAGAGGACTCGGGCAAAACGACTCGGATAAGCATGAGCTTGCCAGTACTCGGATTCATTATACACTATGCCTTGATTATAAGGTTATGTGTTATATGATTTTTTATGATTGCTTTTGGCTTAGGGCAGACATTTATTTCACTCGGAAGAGTATGATTATTATAGTTCTTGACTATATGCTTAGTTTGTTTAACTAAACACATAGTCGGAGGCTACACCTAATTAGGTGCATCAGTCAATGCACCTAAGTATATTTTTTGATAATTCTTGAGATATTTTTTAGCCCTTCACAGCCTTCTTATTGGATGATAAAGCACTCGGGAGACTCAGACAGAGATAATGGAAGCACTCGGCAATGGGAGCACTCGGCTATGTGTTATGTGTTATTCTAGTTCGAGGCAAAGTTATTTCGTCGACTATGAAGGTCTCAGGGGCTACTGTGGAGATTATGGGTACCAGATACCCTCATGACTGGCTTATCCGACTTACCATAGGGGATAGGCTATGACTCATGATTATGTGAACCGGCTTAGGACTTGGGTATTACGTTACCATTGAGATAAGGTAACGGCTTATAGTCCAAAGTTGGTAAGATTGAGGAGTCCGACATAGAGTGTGATTAGGTCTCCGACTTGTAAGCCTACCATCCAAGACTATATAAGGAGGGTAGGTTGTCCCTTGAGGGATAGACGACTACATACGAAAACATAGCAAGAGCATACGAGATCACAAGATCAAGAGATCAAGAGATCAATAAACCACTCGGCGGATTGAATCCCCGAAACAGGAGTAGGGTATTACCTCTTGTTGAGAGGGCCTGAACCTGTCTAAATCCCTTTGCATACTAACCCATCGTGTTTGGCGCTTGACTGCTACCTCTAGTTTCTTATTGCCGAAACCAAGTTTCGACACCATACCTCCAGCTGAAGAACTTGAATCAAGAACTCGTCGAAAAGTAATAAGAAAAAAGGTGGCGGTGCGCCGAAAGTGTTGATTGAACTGTTGTTATTTTTTACAATACCTTGGGTTTATATTTATACCCGTATACATAAACCTTATCCTTGTCGGACACTATTTACAACTTGCCTAAACAAATAAGTCCTAAGTGGATTCTTACCACAATATTACAAAAAGAAAACTAACTCTTATTCCTAGTTAATAGATACAATTGCCTTATCTGAACTCAATTCCTAGCCGGCAATATCTTTAAGCCCTTATCTAAAACCAATGTGAAGACAAACTACCTGTATTGGCTCAACCGAGTCCGATTCAGGCTACTCGTATCGGCTACCCGAGTCCGATTCCCTATCGGCCGATACGGCTCCAGTCGATGTGCTGTCTATTCTTGAAAACCGCTTTACTCCTTCAAATCCGCTTCGGATCCATCTTGATTGTTGGCACATCCTTACCAAATTTTGCTATTAACATGTGCTTACCAAAAGCAAGCATGTGCAACTGCTGGACTTGTAGTATAGTTTTTCCCTTTCTGACGTACCTAGGCAAGGGTGGACATGATGGAGTTTGGATGGACCGCACAGCGGTCTATGCGGCTTTCGGATTCACCATGGCACAAGGGGGGCTACCCACCTTGGTTTTAGGGGTGGGGGTGAAACCCGTAGTGTGGTGCGCTTGGTTAGGGGGAGTTATGCGAACGGTCTTGTCACAATCATTCGCATGGTAACGTGTCAGGCATGGCACGGCGACACATGGTGGGTCGTTTTTTGTGGATACAGTTGTGCACCTTTGGCCAGAGTAAAACTATTCGAATAGTTGTGCCCGTGGTTATGGGTGATCGACCATCTTCGCCGTGATTAACCTCACACTATTAATTAACTTGACTTAATAAACTAGTGTAGTTCAGGTGGTTTGTTTGGGCCTGTTTAACGTGGTTTAGCGTTGTTCAGTGGAGAGTTAATCTTGCTTTAATTAATCAATTGTTTTACTACTTATAATTATAAATGTTTATAAATACCTTTATGCAAATAGCCACAAACCTCTGTTGTCTCTCCTTGCATGTTTGCATCGTTGGTGTGGCTTGGTGAGTACAGTGATTGTTCTCAGCCTTGCTATATTACCCCTTTTCAGAAGTTTAGTGCTTCTATGCTAAAGACGGAGTTAGAGGACCGAGGCTTATACACAAGTTGAGTTTTTGCCTATGGAGTGGAGTGGAAGCCCCGTTAGGATCGCCCTTTTCCGCTGCTGCTTTCTTTTCAGTGTGGGGACTAAGTACCTTCTCTATAAGTATTTATGTTTTATTTACATTTGGATCTATATATAAATTTGTCATTTTGTGTACCCTGTATGGGGATTTATACATAAGATGGTTTGAAAATTTGGCTAAATTTCTGGGCATGATAGGGGTGTTGTGCTCGTCAGCTCGTGTGTGAAAGAAAGGAGGAGAGAGGGGAGAATAAGAATGAGGGCTGACACGTGGGCCTACTGTATTTTTATTTTTTCCCTTCTCACTTACATGTGGGTCCCATGTTTATTTTTAATCTTCCTAATGACTTGGCTGATGCCACATGAGTGAAAACCACTCTCAAAATTGCTGAAGGAGTCAAACTACATTGGTTTTAATAGTTAAGAGGTCAAGATATCCGGTGCGGTTCAGGATATGAATCATATTGGACCTATATTTGAGGGTCCAAGGCACAATTGCCTTGTACAGATTCCTGGGTTTGGCTGAAGAGTAGGCCTACTTTGAGATCGAATTGATCTGCCCACTGCCACTAGGGCCAGCTGACTTTCAGCTGCTTTGGCAACAAGGCCCTTCCTGTTCAATGTGGAGTGCTCCTTTTGCTCCAGGCTGTTGGATGGGGTCCCAGCTTGGAATAAGTCCACTTGCCATACCTCATCTTTACGTCAAGTTTAATTGACATCTTTAAGCCGTAATATCAAAAATTTCTATCCGTCATCTTGGCAAAACAATTTAAGTTAGATCCATTGGCAGTATGGGGGGTTGGTTTCATTGACATGGCATCCTAGTAAAAAAAAGAAAAAAAAACATGTGAGCCCCACATATCAGCAATCACCTCTCCTTCTTTCTTCTCTCTCCCCTCTCCCTCTCTTCCCTGTCTCAATCTAGCGAAACTAGAGAGGCCATGGACGCAGCGGGCAGAGCCCCTCCTACACAGCCTGGTTGGGCACGGAGCGCTCTAGAGCCCGTGTCGCCTCCCTCTGCCCCGCTGCCGATTGCGAAGCGCTCCAGTGTTGCCTCCCTCCACCCCTGCCGTCGACTGCGGGTCGCCAAAGCGGTCTAGCGCCTGCACCCGCGCCACCTCAGATCTAGCGATGACAATCACAGATCAGCCGAAGAAGAAGCCCGAAGCGGCGGTGATGGAATAGGCCGGTGGAGAGGATGTGGTGGCAATGGTGCCGCCCCGTGGGTGGCCGGTGATGCCAGGAGCGGCACCACCTCCTCCTTCCGGACGCATCCGGCATTGCCGGTCACCTAGGTCGTCCCCAAATAAAACAATAATTAGCGATAAATAATTAGAAATGAAACAATACATAGCAAAAAATAATTAGAAATAAAAGGGGTACGGATATGGTAGGATTGCATCAGTTGATATGAATTTTATGCAGGGTATATATTTGGAAATATACGGTAAAAACCATGAAATAAGTAAAAACTCATGAAAATCATATCTAAAAATTCTCTAAATTCACAAAAAATTACTAAAGATTAGTATAGGCATAAAATATATTCACATCAAATTTAAGTCCAAACTCAACTTTATCTCAGAGAAAAAAAGATAAATATCAGGTGAACAGCATCATGCTAGTATCACCCAAAATTTCTCTCTTTTTTACTCACAAATAAAGTTAAATTTGAATTTAAGATTTTGTAAGAATGTATTTTATTCCTACACCTATCTTTATTATTATTTTATTAACTTAGATATTTTACGCATTTTTACTTAATGGTTTTCAATATATATGTCCCGATTATATATACCTCTATATATAAACACCTAAATGGCTACTTGGCGAGGGTGTTGGTAACCCATCAAATCATCGGAAGGAGTACAAAAGAAAACTAAAAAGGGTTAGCAATAGCTTCATGTCATGATGGCAATCGTTTCCTGGAAAAATAGGATGGCATTTTGCTTGGTGGTTCTTATAATCATGGCTACTTCTCTTTCGTCCTGGAAACGTACATTTGTTGGTGTTTGGTTTTGACGCCATTGTTAAAAATATATAATTCGATCAGGTCGAGCTTAGGTATAAGTAGCAGAATGAAGGAGAAGGAGCATCAATATTTCAGAAGTACATGTCCTATTTAATTCACCCGTTGATCGACATGTGTTGTGCAAACTTGATTGTCTGTACGACCAGTGTTGGGCGCACTAGAGCTCAATCTTCGTGAGGTGCAGTTTGAGGTGGTAAAGAGTCTAACATTTTAATTAAAACATTTTAGAGCTAAGTTTAAAGAGACATTGTACAGTGCTTGAGAGGTACTCCAGATACCTCTCCTCAACTTAAACATCCACCATTGATTTTCAAAGGTAACTTAGAGAAAGAAATACCGTAAACATGGGTAGTTCAGTAATTATTCTCAGTCATAAGTCATAACCCTTAATCTCTCGCCTGCCGTTTGACCCAATTTGCTCCTTCACTAACATCTCCGTCGACTTTCCTCCATTGCCGCCACATCCTATGTTCCCAGCTATTCTAAAACCAATCTCTTCTCTGCTGGTTTTTGTCTGAATTTGGACTCTTCAGACAAGCATGTTACTCTTTTGTTTTGATCAACAAATAGCAAACGCTTGTTTTGATCCTCCTTTCAAAATTTTCATGGGTTAAAACTGCTTCAGTTCAGACTCAATATGGAAAATTGCAGAAAAAAAGTCCAGTCAAATACCCACACTTGATTTGGGGGGCATGCATCATCGTGTTTGTTGGTATCCAACATATAATTGCTGCTGTGTTTGATGCAACCGGAGAAGTTATCTTTATATGTTTTTTCACGCATAGTTACCAAGTTCCTTTCAAAATACCATAGCTTGGGTGCAAGACTGCAAGGTGCCATCAGCGGACGCTTATGTTTCCATCGAGTGCTAGACGCGTCGACGCAATTGAACCAGCAATACCAGTCGCCGCACGCCCAAGTGAACTACCCATAATAAGAACCAGACGTATCGAGAAGCAGTTAGGTTGCCCCTTCACCTTAATTACCCATCCAATACATGGCCCACAATTTTAATACCTTCCACTTGATACCTTCTACTCTTAGATCGTTAGATTGCAAAACATCAACGGATGATATTTCTTCCAAGCGCCTTAGAAAGTCTCAAGTTTAAAATAGGGTTTGCTGAATTTTTATTTATTTTTAATTAAAATTGTCAAAGACCCATGGGCAACCTATCCTGCAAAGTCGATGCACTTATTGACCATGATGACTCATGACTTCATAAACAGGGCACATTATATTATCAGCCTTTGAAGTAACTAGGAAGAAGGTAGCCCACGCATTCATGCGGGCATATATCGTACGAAGGATGCATTTGAGAAACCTATAAGGACGGTATAGCAGCAGAATAATACTTGCAACGTTTCAAAATTGTGATTTTTCCATGAATTTTCTCCGTTAGCATTGCATGACAAATTTAATTGTTACTTATAAAATTATGTATTGGAGATTGGGGTTGGTAACTTATGATACCTAAGACATATGACTCTTGAAGTTCCATAGGAAAAGAGAGAAAACTTTACTTATAAAAGACATTACATATACAACCATATATAATTAATGGCTCTACTGATTTATGTAAAAAATCAATAATTAATTTATTATTTGATGGCAGATGTCGACTGGTCATGGCTATGGATAATTCCTCATAGGAAATTATGAATATGTGTATAGTATAGGGATATGAGTTAGAGAAAAAAAAAGTAGAAGTTATAAGAAAAAACAAAATATCTTACCCTTGATTTTTACTTAATTCGTTAGACTATTATTTCTAACCATTGGATATTTAGATGATCTAATATATTGTACACAGTCCAACTAACCAAATTATTTGTCTTCCCTCACCACAGACGGTGGACATGTTAATTCGTGCCTTCCGATGGCATGCTCGCATCATCATCGAGAAGGAAAAAAAAGTGTCCAGCATGTATATGCATAATACATGTAAGTATCCCGTGCCCCTCTTTTCATCTGAGAAAAACAATTCTATACCAAGCATGCATGCACACCGGGATGCACCAGCTAGCCCTCCAATTTGTTCACTCGATAGACAGTATGTTCCTTTGTTCTAATGATTAGATAATTTAATAAATAATGTACAAATAAGTATCTGAAATCAATTTTTATTAGTAGAATATCCATAAGCATATCCCCTGCAGACCCCTCTCCCTTCTTCTTTTCTTGGTGTATTAGTTGAATTTGAGCAACGTGAGATAGCATTCCTGATAATTCTGTGATATAGGTATTTTGGGCTATAATTTAATGTCCAACTTCAAAGGGATTATGGTTTCCCAACCCTTGGCGGCGAACACAACTTAAGATCGTTCATTTGACCTTAAAAAATATCATATCTTTATGAAAGCATCAGGATTAAGTAAATAGCCTCCTCATACATGTTGAGAGATATAATTAAGTTGGTTGAGAGTCAATATATCCATTGATGCAATAATTAAGGTTAACGGTTTGTAGGTATAGGTCCATCGATTTTATATAAAATATAATGTGGATATTTTGATTTTTAATGAGAACTTTTGGGATTTCTTTTAGTATGGATGTGGGTCTAGAATATAATAATTTTATTAGCAATTAAATATAGTTGGTATAGATCTTAAACTATTGATTTAAGTAAAAAATACAATGGTTCAAATAGATCATAAATTGAATATATAATTTAATATTTATAACTATTGAAGATTATTTATTTATTTATAAAACATACCAAGATCAATATGTATGAGGGATATTATCTATGTCTATATTTGCAAGTGCATACAACCTTTGGAGTGCGATGAAATTAAGTTACTAATATAGAAGATATTAAAAACGCTTAAGCCTTAACTTAATTACCTTAGAGAAAAAAAATGGGAGGTGAGCAAGGAAAAAGCACGCAAGCTCTTCTCGTCCGTGTGGATGGAAGCACATATGTGCGTTGGGCAGACTCGTATGGCCAGATTGATCTTAGGTTTTTTTTTCTAAAGATAGATCTAACAGTATTTGATGGTCAAAAATATTGATCCACCAGATGAAATAAAACCAATGGTTAGATGTTCTCTCTTTTTTTCTCAGATTTTCTAGGAATTAATTAGAGTGTCTCGTGTCATCTTAGGAGCGTTTCTAGGAACCTCATGTGATAGTTTAGGAGTGTTTTTAGGATATCTAGCTGACTTTTAGTATATAATAGATAGATGTATCTATGTAGGTTTGTGAAATTTAGTCCATAATATATATTATCATTTTTAATGTTTTGTTCTTATTTTGGTTGTCATGCGAAGAAAAATGATGGATGTTCAAAGTTAGAAAAGTGTTTTTCTTACATATAGATTTGATGGGTTCACCAATTTAAACCATCTAAATGCTTAAATCTAATGGTTTTTAATGTTTGTTCATATTTGGTTTTCATGCAAAGCACAATGGTCTATGGTAAATTTTAGGAAAGTGTTTTTCTTCTTATATATAGACTAAGGGGTTCACTGGTTTAAATAATCGTTAAAATATATTTTTTCAGGAACAATGGTTAAAATAATTAGTCCATCAATTCAAGTGAAAAGCGAAGATCAGATATTTTATTTTTTTCATAATATTTTTTTACAATTAAAATTTTCAACTAGAAAATAGGAAGAGGGACGATTGGAGGAGGGGAGGAAGTGTGGCATAGCATTACCTACATACGTATGTACTGAGGATAGGAGAGGGTGGGCCGCTGGGAGAAGGGGTGGGTTGTGGGATTTCTTTTAAAGATAAATATAATAATTAAAAATAGTGGGTCTAGCGATTTATTATAGAAATAATGGGTCCACCGGTTTATTAGAACGCCACGTGGTAGTTTAGGAGTGTTTGTAGAATGTCACATTACGATTTAAGAACGTTTGTACGAAGTTTAATGGATATTTAGTATATAATAGATAGATAATAGATATGCATGCCCTAATAAATTCACCTCAATTGAAGATTATCCTTTTAAATTGAATTCTAGAAATTATTAAAAACATAAAAAATATAAAACCAAAAATTATGTTCATGAAATAAAAATCAAATATTGCTTGGAAATATTTTTCTCAAATTCATTATCAAGCCGTATTTGAATTTTTCTTTCATGAACATTTTTTGTGGTTTGATATTTTCTTTTAGGCTTTTAGTATTTTTTGAGAAATGTTTTACAGTTGTCATTTTTTCTTTCTTCTCGACTAGGAGCCTCTCTAATCCTCTCTTGTTTTGATTCCATTACGTTTGAACATCAACCCACAATTATATATTCTATAAAATTTCCTTGAAATAACCGATGTTCCATAATCCAGCCACAATCCAATAAAACTCTATTCGTAATAGTCCCTCGAATCCAAGGGCGGAGCCACGTGTGGGGCAGCTTGGGCTTGAGCCCCACACGTGGCAAAAAAAAGAAAAGGAATTTGCTAATTTTTTTGTTAAAATTTGTTCAAAAAGTTCATACTCTAGTGATTCAGCCCTACTCTTGGCACAATCTTGGCTCCGCCCCTGCTCGAATCCATTGAATTCCGGATGGACGTTCACCTAAATTCATAATATGAAATTGTACCATAGTCCATGGAGGCCGCCATGGCCGCGCCGCCTGGGTTCGCCGCTGCCGGCCACTCACACCTCTCCTACACCTTCCCCGACACCAAAAATGACTCCCTCTATTTTCATCCTGGAACGCGTTTTAATGCGCTAAACCGCGATTGCTCCTGCCCCCAAGGATCGCCGGCCGACCGACCTTGTCTCTCCTCCAGGCGGCTGCGTTCCGGCAGTCTTCGCCGTCGGCTGCACCGGCCGCCACCGCCCATGGACAAGCCGCACCGTGGAACACGTCATGCTGCCTCTGTCGTCGCCGTCCCCTCTCTGGATCACCGGCGCGTGCCCAGCTTCTCTCCCCCCACTGTTCCTCATGCCCTAGCAGAGGAAGAAGACGACCCAGCTATCCTCCCTCTCGGTCCAGCCCAACCACGTTCGCTGGGCCACTTGCACACAGTTCTGAGTCAGAGTAAAACCGAACCGGTTTGATTGCCTTGACATGTTCAGCTCGGTTCAGTCGGGATTAAACCGGTTAATTTATCTCCAGTTCAAGCCAAATCAATTCTTGTTTTCCCCCTGTATCGTGTACTACAGATGTTCTAACAAGATTTTGTGAACAGATGTTTCCATTTTCTTTTCCTAAAAATAATAAGTGGTCTGCATATCTAGGAAGCTGGCTCTGTAGTATCAACATATATTTATCCTTGGAAGGTTGTATAAGCCATAATCAGTCCCCATGTTAGGCCCTGTTTTAGTTCACCGAAGATGAAGATTAGGCAAGTGCACATAAAACGAGAAAACCATTAGCACTTGACTAATTAAGTTTTAATTATTTTAAACTTAAAAAATAGATTTATCAGATATTTTAAAGCAACCTCTATATAAAAAGTTTGAAAAGCGTGCTAACATAAACCAAGTTAAAATATACATCTAACTTAGAAAAGAATTGGACCGTAATTCTTTCTGTTTATGTAAATGTCATGAGGTGTCACAGAATGATCAAGGGTGAGAAAAGTGTTACCTCCATTATTGACGGAGCATGAGTTTGTTTGTTTGCTATGTTTAATATTTGAGCACTTGGTGAGAAATATTTGTTCAGAAAAGTGGGCTTTCCAATGCTATGAACAAAGCAAAAACGTACAAGAATGAAAGTTCAGACAACTCACTGACATCAAATAGACCTGAGGAACTTAGCTGTCCATGTTACTTGTCACACATAAACATGCTCTCATGTGATGAACAAAATGTACATGTTAGGCACTAATTTAGGCTTCTAGATCCAGATGGTTCAGAGTGTACATGAATCCAATCCATTGTGAAATGTTACTAGTTGCTTCCATTTCAGTGAGATATGAAATCCAGCAATCGTTTCATTGCCATCTGAAAACTACTTTACTTTCTTTGACACTCAATTTTGACAACCTCTGTAAGAACACTATGACAATCCTGTCAAATGTATCAATCAGCTGCACAAATATGACATTCCCTCACAACTAAGGGTATAGACCTGCCTGACGTGACTATTTTGAACTGCTGAAGCATGGAAAGTCCTATTTAGTTTTAGTTAGTACTACTACTGCCTTCATCCTTAATGACGCTGGTTAGTACCAACATCATAAAATAAATCAGAGTATATAGGATGGGCCATGTGAAGCAAGGACGACATGTTCTATCAGGAAAAATACTCGGTGCAAATGCTCTAATAATTTTCCTGAAAAGTGAAAAATGCAGATTTTCACAACGAACTGCAAAGTCTAACCTTCATATAGCAATTTGAGGAGCCATTTTCTATCTACTGGATTCAGCAAAAGCAGAAATCCTCAAACAAATAAGCATATACCTCAATCTTCTCTTTTTCATGTTTTGGTTGTACATTTTGTTATGTCTTTTGCAATGATTTCATATATTTTTGTCCCATTTTCTCCCTCAGTGCTTTTCTATTTGCTAGCACTCCGTTATGGAATTGGGACTCTGTCACGAAGCAAATCATATTCCCATGTTTGTCGCCTACCATTAATCACATCATATATAGAATATTCAACCAATGTTCTAGTAGTACTGCAATGATTTCTCTTGTTTTCTTTTTCGTGGCAGCAAATCTGTTGGGGTCAAAATTTCAAGAAAACAAACATTTAGTCAGCCATAATTAGTGTCAACTGTCCATATTCAATATTGGATGGCTCTGAAGTCATAACCTAACCTTCCAATGACCCTTCTATTGTATTGCAGACTGCCCTCTTCATCAGGCTATTGTGACATATTATTGTAATTTAGTGAAAATTTACAGTTCTTTGTAATTTGATTGCCTATCTCAGTGAAATTAGTTCAGATTGGCTTCCCCTTATGATAATAGGGATATCTGACACAACTGCACAACAAGATCCAGGCACATTGGAAGTGTTCAAATTGTACTTTGTATAATCGCTCTACGCTTCCAAATCAGAATGATCTACCAATCTGGCATCTTCAGTTCAAACAAAGAAGACCAAATTGTACTTTATCTAACGACTATACACAGCAATGACCGATCAACCTGCATCTGAAGTTACAAAATTTAATCAGATTCCATTTTAGATCTGAACTTTGGAGCACCAGAATGCAGAGATGCACATGCAGAGACCGAAATCTCAGTGCAGCTATCATCCGTCAGGTTGCATTTCTTTTCTGAAAGAGTCAGAACAGCTAGAGATCCACGGCACAAACTGCTGCCAGCAATTTTGGTGCTTTTCACACCTGACCAAAAGTCCAAAACCAATTGCATGATGATCAGGAACAGAGAGATTCGAATATTTAGTTTGACACCTTCCAGTTGATTTGGTCCATTGGCCTCCCAACGAAGCAAAGTAGCTGGCACATAACAGGATAGTATCAAAGAGGAAAGAGCAGAGAAAACAAAGAACATATATACAACTCAGCAAGGAATGCTATTATTCTTCATTTGATTTAAGAATACTTTTGTACATCTTGTTTACATGAATACAATTTCTAACATGGATCAGGGTTTCATATTTTAGATTTTGTTTCAAAGCTAAATCAAGGATTCATATGCAGTTAGGTTGCGCACAAGTGGCATTCTTTGCATCCATCTTGCTTTGCTCGCTGATTACAACCATCTTGGCAAAATTCCAAATCCGCGTCGATACAATTGAACAATATGATTCATACAGGTTCACCTTCTGCTGCTGATAGCGACGACGGGGATGATCCGATGCGATTTCAGGGCAGTTTGGAAGAAGGCATATGGCAGCTTGTGATCAAAATTGAGATGTACACGTTTCTCTCTCTCTCTCTCTCTCTTGGAGTTTTGCTGCAGATGCCTCCATGGAAGGATTGAGATTGATTTCGCTTCGTCTTGATGCTGTTTGGAACAATTGATGTTGCGGTTTTGAATTAGCTGCACAGCCTGACGGTGCACGCGACCGCCTGCGCCCAATACTTGAGCCTCGCCTTCACCTCATCTGGGCTGTCCCCTGCAAGAACACATCCAAGAACGCATCAGGATCAAATGTTCAGTCACAATTCAAGAATGGATTGAGCAAGTACAAATCAGATTCAGTCTCATGAACTGATTTTGTGTAAGATTGACATGAACATAATAAATTTTGGCTTTTATCACATCTGAATCGAAGAGCAGGTGCTAATTGGGGGGAAAGAAGGGGGAGGACCAGGTCGAACAGGTTGTGCTTACCAGGGCTGGAGATCTTCCAGTTGGCGATGGGCTGCGCCGGCGACGCGGGGGTCACTGGAGCCGGCTCCGCCACCGGCGAGTGGTGGTGGTCGTCGAGGAAGCGCTGGCTCATGGAGTAGCAGAGCTCGAGCGCCGGGAGCGTGCTGCAGAGCTCGGGGATCTCGTCGTAGCTGAACCCGAACCCCAGATCCACGCACCCCTTGAGCTCCTCCAGGTCGTCGTCGGTCAGGCTCCTCGCCCGCCCCACGCCGAGGCCGCCGCCCTCCCCGTCTGCGCCGGGCGCGTCCTCACCGGCTGCCGCGGCGGCGTCGGCCACCACCACCGGTCTCGNCCGGTCTCGCCGCCGCCCGCCGCGGCCACGCCGCCTCCCACTGCGCCCCGCGCCACACGTCCTCGGCGTCCACCTCCCCCACCTCCTCTTCCACGTTCTTGGCGGTGGCTCGCCGGTGCGTGCGCGGCCGCCGGTTCTTGTGCCTCCGCCTGCGCGCTGGCGCGGCGGCGGGAGGCGTCCCCGGCTGCTGCAGAAAGAAAGAGGACGCCAAGGAGGCGTCGTCGGCTCCGGTGGCGGCCGGCTCGTCGTCGCGGTCGGAGTCGGAGCTCCACGTCATCACGGCGGCGGCGGCGGCGGCGGTGGCGGTGGTTGGGCTCTCGCGCTCGCGCTCTCTCTTGCGCGGTGGCTGCTCTGCCCTCTCCGCGTCGCGCTCTCGGCTTTATATATGCGGACGCGTTGGTGCGAGAGGGGGATAGGTGGGTGCCAGGTGAGGCCCACATGGGGGTTGTGGGGTCCATGGCACATGTGGATGCGTGACGTGGCAGCGGCGGCCGCGGACTCAGCTGGCTGTCTCCACCCGCGGATTTCAAACTAAAGCGGTAAAATAAATTTCTTACATGTTTCGTAGAAATTCGGGTAAAAGTAAGGACCGCGTGTGTTGTGTTCTCTAAAAAGTTGTGTGATGACACGTGGAGTTTTAGTTGAAATTCAATCCAACCTCGTCGAACAGGATTTTCAGATAATATTTTTAGAAATGGCTAACCATCTGTCAACGTTAACCCATTTCAAAATCTTCCATATTTTAGGCCACTGAATATATTTTTTGATTTGTGTTCTTAATGGTTCTTTTCTAACTCCAACGACCTTTTCTTCTCCTTTAGTGCTAACGACTTCCCAAACTTTAGTAGGGGACCTACGGATTGCGTTCCTGGGTTTGGGTAGGGTGCATGGGAGGAGAAGAGGGAAGAAAGGGGAGGTTGTCGGGCTTAGAGGCATGCCATGGGAGGCTATGGGCAGGTGGCAGGATGGCGTCGTTGCCATCGAAGCCACGGGGTCGGCAGCGAGGCGGTGGGTCAGTGTTGGCGGCCTAGAAAAGTAGAGCGACGGGTTAAGAGGCATCGGCCGATGATGGTGGATCCGGCGATCGGGAGCTGTCGGTGACAAAGAAGATGGCAAAGATAGGGACAGCTCACTACTGCCAGATTGAGGAGGAGTAGAGCGGAAAGGGGTGGAGGGACTCAACAATGCCATTGATGCCTTCCGGCTAGCCAGCAAGGCCGAATGAGGGTGTGACGATGGGAGGCATTGAATGTTCGGGAATGTGATGCTAAGGGAAAAAGAAAAGGAGAAGGAAAAAAATTAGTGTTTGATGATTTGCACGAATCTCAAAGTGATCCAATGGTTCAAAAATTGTAAGATTTTGAGGCGTGTTTTTTTGTCAATTTTGTAATAGTCCATCCCTCTTTTTAACGAGAAATTAACTTGTTCCAACATAAACTGCATAAGGAGTGGATGTGTCATTTTTTAAAAAAAAAAATATATGTTCAACTCTTAATACGGTGGAGAAAGTTGACTTACTTGGTTAGGACGATTGTTTTGCAACAAAATGTAATTGGAATATTTTGTAGTAGCTAGCTTTCATTTTCTTACAGGGGACCATATTTGCATACAGTACAATATTATTGGAGAAAGGTATTGTTCTCTTGTTCTTTTCCTTTCTTTTTTAGCCAAAGATCTTTTTTTTTTGTTTTTGAAAACAAAAGTAGTAGCTATTTCCTTACCATGCGTTGATAAGGCATAACAAAAATGAAAATGTTTTAGTTTCATAAAAATACCTTTCAGCTGTAATTTTTCAAGCGTTTCATACTTCATACCAACCTAAAGGGAATATTATTGTTATTATATGTTCGCCAGCTGGCAAGTGAATGTGGCTAGCTAGGTTTGAAACCAAGAGGACATCCAAATTAGTTCTACAGAAATAAGACTTTCTAGATAGCCCCAGCTAAAAAGATAAGAAAGGAACATTGCTGGCCAACTAAACCAATGACTTGTTCCCACGGTCATTGTCCCTCTATAAAACTAATTAACAAAAACACCATATTAAACTATAATCAGTCATGATCTCGTGCCTTGCATGGGACACTGCTAGCTGATCAATTAGTTGCCACCATAACCCCTAAATTGAGCTTCCTTAATTTGATGGGTTTAATTAATTAATTGGCAACTGACAGGCACACACTGCAATAAACAAGTACAGTTTAATTAATTAACAATACCATTCACAAAGAGCTGTTCTGACATGGCATCACTACCAAATACTCCTACTAATCATCACTTGACCTGCCTGATTTCGAGCCTCTCCAATGACATGATTTTGTCAGTAAATGTACATAAACATTCATCTCATATTGAGCTTCTCCAATAACATATTGGTGTATTGCTCCCCTTTAAGTCGGCAAATTTGGCTGAATGTGCACTGTAAAGTTGCACTACACTGCAAAAATGGAGCAGGAAAAAAGGCTTTGATCCTCTATATGCAAGTTGCTCAAAAGGGGATAGCACTAGCACAGCCAGAATCCAATTCAGGTGCTTTCATGCAGAACCCTAGCTAGCTAATTACTAACTTTATAAATTAATTAAAGCAAAGTTATTCTCAATAGATTACTGCTGATCCTGCTTTGTGGCCTTGTGAGGCACCGCATGTACTAGCTTGTGCAGACATATGATGGTGTTTACTTAACTCGATGACGATGTTTATCAAAGCAGGAGCACATAATGACACAAAACTTCAATCTGGTCAAAAAAAGGCAAAAGAACAAAAAAAAACTTTCAAACCGGTGTAGGAAAGCTAGCTGAATTGAGAAATTACTGATCCATATAATATATACACCTAGCTAGATGGTTATTATTGCAGGAGAAATTACAACAGGTTACATCATATTCATTCAGGAAAATGTTGGCTGTAATTAAGAAATTGAAAATGTTTTTTTTTTGGTTGGATACATACGCAGGATTTGCAGCATGGGCATCACATGGCAGATATTCGATCTGATCTGATCAACACGTACGGAAACATTGGCGTGAAACTTTCGCGTTAAGTAGGCGTGGAATTAACTGGGAAAACGAAAACCATTTTAATTAAAAGATTTGCAACTAGATGCAAGTTGCAGTACATGAAATATAAAGCGCAGTTAGGACAATATTGAAGCATGGGCATATACTGGACCACAAGCTGTAATGCTTGTATGATAAGTTATTAGCGACCGGTTGATGGGCCTACCAAGAGCTGAATAATTGAGGCTGCACCGCTGTTCCATAAAGGTTGGTTAGTTGCTCGTAGAATATATATTCGGGATTTGAGTGAGTTAGGACATTGGTTATTTTTATTAATTGATCGCTAGTTCAGCATATTAATTGTATAAGTAAGTATAATCAGAAAATAATTGGGGGTTGGAATTATGCTCTAACTAGGTAGAGTAGTTAATTATCACTACTGGAGAATTGATCTTTCGTCGTGGTACCCAAAATCACAAATATCTCGGTTAGATTAAGAACTGATACTAGAGATGTTTTAGTACCGGTTCTAAAAATCCAAATCCCTAAAAACAATTTTAGTCTCAGTTGGTGTTACTAACCGATACTAAAAATGCATTTTTAGTACCGGTTGGTAACACCAACCGAGAATAAAGATGAAGCATCTTTAGTACCGGTTGATGAGACTAAAGATGAAGGATCTTTAGTACGGGTTGGTGTTATCAACCGGTACTAAAGATACATTTTTAGTATCAGTTAGTAACACCAATCGGGACTAAAGATATTTTTAGTACCGATTGATGTTATCAACCGGTACTAAAGATATCTTTAATGTTAGTTCAAAAAGAAAGCATCTGTATCCAAGTTAGATGTGTGTAGTAGGTGGGATGGTAACGCGCGTGAGAGTTGAGGTGAGAGATCTTGAGTTCAAATTTCATATCCACACAATTTTTTGACTTGTTATGTATTTTTAGTCCCGATTTGCTTATCACGGTTGCTATAACCGATTGTAAAAGGGTTTTCAACCGGTGTTAAAAATCGTTTCTTCACTAGTGTATATATATATCAGGAGGGTTTTAAAAAATGGGGTTTAGTATGATAATTGTTGTAGCAACCACGTCAGAAACTCGTGGTACAATATTATATATTGGTGGGATGGGGACAATATGTTGTTAATAGGTTGATGAATTATTTCTGTAAAATTTTGTAATTCTTCTGTTTTTCCTATTTACGGCTAGCTTTTAATATATTCCAACAAAATGTAATTTGTAGCTGTGAGTACGTAGATGTTACTATATTATCTATAAACTTTATCAAACTAGTTTATAGAAGTTTAACTTATAACAAAATCAAAACATTTTACATTGTGAAATAGAGGACTGAAATAGAGGAAGTAATACCCAAATTCGCTGTAAATCATGTCCACTAGTGAAGCGCTGCGAGTGAATTCATATGTAGATAAATTGTAATTCGATCACTTCCCAATAATTCCTAGATCTATATATGAGTCAGTGTGCCCAGTTGCATGCACCTTAACATATACAACGACACCTGCATGTGCATGGTACCTTGCAGCGTTATCAACCTCACATGCGTGAACCTGCAGAAGGATCCTGTTTCTCTTTGCACATGCATATAAGCATGGGTTTAATTATATGGGCATGAGAAAAAAAAATATTAATGCACCCTGCAGGTGCATCAGTGTCCTATATAATTAAACTGTCTACAACCAAAACCTTACACAGAAGTACTTTTTGTAAAGGTAATTTTCAAATGGTATTTAAAATCAGGAGTTCTATAGTTTAGAGATATTTTTAATTAAGGCACTTTTAAAATTGTTTAGAAAATTTGTAGTTACTGTAAAGCATTAGAGACATTTTTAGCATTATTAAATTGATCTTGTAAAGCCTTTTCTCCACTTTAAGATTTACCTCATATGTAAAGGCATTAAGAGGCACTTTTTAATATTAATATATATGCTAAGTAATTAGATATAATATATATAGTTATAAGCAATGATAAGAGGTTGGGATGGTTTGTGCATTGGAGACAAAAAATGATGCACTCAAGAGGTCACAAGGATTCATAATGACAAGTGATGATATATATTTTTTATACTGATTTGCTACAAAGTGTCTTTACTTTTTTACACTGGTACATAAAGTCTCATAGGTGCCGGTTCGAAAGGCCACATAGGTGCCGATTTTGGGACCGGCATCAATTGGTCGGCACTAATGACCTAAGTCATTGGTGCCGGTTCTCGAACCGGCATGTGTGACGTTATAGGTGCCGGTTCTAGTTACCTATGTAATACTATAGGTGCCAGTTCTAAATTTTAAAAATATAATTTGTATTTTATTTAGTATCTATACCATCACAATTCACTTCCCATAAATCCTATGATTTTTTCAACCCATATTTATATATATGCCTCAAACAAGATTCGAATTTGAAACCTTTCTTTTCATCCAAAATATCCTTACCATCTCACCTACAAACACTTGTTGTCTTGCAAACAAATGTTATTCTTTTGATACTATTGTTATCCGAACTTATAATCCATATTTATCATCAGAGATGAGCTCAAATGAAATTTTTGTCAACTACAAAATTGTAGATCTCATCTAGATCTACAACTTTTGTATATGTTTTGTCTTCATTTGAGATCATTTAGAAATTTTAAATACACTTATGCAAATAGATCTAAGACATTATAACACATTTTCGGACATCCAAACGACCTTAAATCAAAAAGTCATCGACTACAAAATTGTAGATCTCGTCGAGCTCTACAAATTTTATATAAAGTTTATATTCATCCGACTTTATATGAAAAAGTTATATGAAAAACCGATAAGGATAGAATCGACACCTATTTATCACATAGGTGCTGGTTTTTGTTATGAACCGGCACCTATGTGATAGGTGTCGGTTTATAAGAAGGGCCAGCACCTTTTTGGACGTGACATAGGTGCCGGTTTTTATTATGAACCAGCACCTATATGATAGGTGCCGGTTTATAAGGAGGGCCGACACCTTTTTTGGGCGCGAGGACCGTTTGGAGAGGAGTCATTGGTACCGGTTTTCTTATAAACTGGCACCAATGTACTTCTCCCAACTAACCGGCACCTATAAGACCTTATAGGTGTGTTGACGCCAAATCCGTACCGCCGATGAGGATCCGGCGTGCGGACACACGAAGGCCTGGGAGATCTGCTTAGCTCCAGTGCAGGTCCTAAAATTGATGAAGCGCGGGCGTGCCAGTCAGTTTGATCCTGCTACTGACAAGATATGCAAAACAGCAGAACATATAACGTATCGGCCTATCGGCCGATAGCAAAAATAGCCTATCGGCCGATGAGCCGATAGGGCAGAAACAGCCGACCGGCCGATGAGCCGATGACGCGATTCCAGCCGATGCCGATGCCAGCCGATGCAGTTAGGGTTTTGAACCATCGGCCATGTACTGAGCAAACATTTATATAAAGGCAATCGGCTGACGATAAAATGATGACATAGCAATGTAATATAGCATAATCCAAATATATAATAAACATTGATCTGAAGATTAGAACACACATCGGCTAGAGGTCCGATGGCATAAACTTTCAATAAGCAGATAAACAATAAACACTCTGTTGTCATCGGCCAAATCCAATCTATATATAAAACTCTTGGGCCGATGCAACGTCCAGATAACTCACCGGCTGAAACCCCGATGAAACCCTTATTGGCAATCAACAAGCAGGCTAGAGATTACGGTTCTAATCACGACTTAATAGGTCAAACCGAACTGATGCAGCACTAAGTATGAAAAGAAACGCAAGATCTAGACAATCAAGCCCTTGACTGTTTTTCAGGATGGTGGATACCTTAGCCAATCCAATCTAGCAAGGCGATTTAGTCGATACCGGCATAAACCCTAAAACGAATCTCAGCCGATACGACGAAATCGAGAAGCCAAACCAGATTGACTAAGATATATGATAGTAGGTGCTTACGTTGACGAGATCAGAACGACGAAGCCCTAGCCCCGACAACGCAGGCAGCCATAACGAGACTTACCCCTCGTGAGAAGGGCATGAACTCGCCGAAGAAGACGAAAGTAAAAGGTTGGCGATGCGCCGAAGTTGTATTGATCGTGTGATTAAAATTGCATGAACTACGGGCTTACATATTTATACCCATAGGCTAACAAAAATCCTAACAGAATACAACTCAAAATTTCCTAAAGATAAAAGGAAAAAGATAAAGTCCTTGCCGGACACTAACACACTTTCCTAAAGATAAAACAGAAAACTAACAAACTCTTCCTAATTAAGAGATACAAGCCGCATCCTCCTCAAACTCGGTCTTCTCTAGATAAGATCTTCCCGAATCTAACAAGAATCCGACTGCTATTGGTGGTTGGTTTGAGATAACCCCCATCGGCCGATGTAGAACTCTAGGCCGATACTAGCTTTGAACCGATATAGATTCTGGGCCGATGAGGACTTCGGGGCTTACCAAATTCTGGTGTTAACAAGGTGCCGGTTCGTGAAAAAATGTGCGGGAATTGTCTTTTAGGTGTCGGTTCTAGCAAATCCGACACCTATGTGACCGGTACCTATGGAGGTTTTTGTAGTAGTGTTATAGACATAAAAAAGCCTATGAGGCATTTTATAAAATATCTCTTTATTTTTAGCAACAATTCACCAAAATATATTTGTGAGGCATTTTTTAAAATGCCTCTATATCATTGTTTTCATATTTTCAAAAATGACTCTATAGTATTAGAAAAATATTTTTACAAGAAGACATTTTTGTTTCAGTGGCTAGTCGATCATGAATTCGTGAAGCTTCGTTTACTGTAGAGAGTTTTTGGCAACAAGGTAACTTAGTATAGCCTCTGTCAACTTAGATGCAGAAAATGACACCATTACTGGCCTCTGTCAACTGGATCACCAACAATATGAGGATCTTTTCCATGGTTCCTATTGGTTAGCTAGCTAGCTGGCTGGCTTGCTAATAGTTGCATCGATATCGAAGAAAAGTGATTAGGACATTTTCACTCCAGGACGGATGGATTAATTAGGACCTAGCCTGCTAAATAAATTGAAGAGATCGATAGTAGTAACTCCTGAATATGAATATTTCAAATATTATACCACCAGCCAAAGAGATTCTTGAGCCAGTCAATTAGATCCATCAGTCAGGAAGACGAATTGAAGTTGGCTGCTGGCTGTGGTGTACATTGCTCAATTGTGCGGTTGTGCACGTAAACCTCTAGCGAGTTCAAATACTCTTTTCGTTTTTAAATATGTGATCCTATTAACAGGTAGGACATGACATAAAAAATAGCGCTAATATATAAAACTATAAGTCATGCTTAAAATATCTTAATTTAATACTCCTTCCATTTCATATTATAAGTCTTAGTCAAATTTTTTTAAATTTAATCAAATTTATAGTAAAATATAGTAACAAATATTGTATCAAAATATATTTAATGTTAAATTTAATGAAGCTAATTTGGTATTGTGAATATTGTTAATTTTTTTATAAATTTGATCAAACTTAAAAAATTTAAGTAACTAAAAAGTCAAACAACTTATAATATAAAATGGAGAGAGTAATAAAATAAAGCAAATAGTTCACCGTGCTCATTCTCTAAAAAGAGAGGAGAAAATCCATGATGTTTCCACACCAGTTTCATTATGAAGATGTGTTACATTAGGATCTGTTGCTCAAGCTGAATCATGACCATGCTTTGAAATTTCTTGAATTGTTTAAAATCATATTTGTACCAAAAGTTTGAAAGGATGTTGCCGGTGCATTGATCAGACCAAATGGTCTTAGTGGGTTTTGAATGCAGTCTAGTTTCGCATCTATCCTGATTCAGTGGTATTTAAATAAAATAAATGGTCGAATGTCATGTTAAAAAATCATTAGCGTCAAATATTTAAAATTAGAGGTAGTACTATTCTATATTTGGCATTAGTGTCGACCAGAGTTCAGTGGGTGTATCAGTATATATATGAATATGTATGTACTGTGTACATCAAATGTGGTGTCTAAGAAAGATCCAACAATCAATCATAGAATGTACAGTAATGAGATTTTTTTATGTATATAGTAGCTTGCTAAAATGCTTAATTATTAAAATATCCAGAATTTGCACTCTTATTTGATGTAACAAGGAAAGCTATACGTACCATGGGCTGACTAGGAACAGTGCTTAATTGAGATTAATTATATATAAGAAGGGTAATTTTATCATCTTTTCAAAGTATCGGAAGATATCATATTTTTTATTGTAAAATTTGGTATCTTCAGGTACTAAGTACCTCGAGATATAAAAAATTTTAGCGTAAAATTTAAGTACCTCGAGATACTTTCTCAAAGACTATAAAAATTCTCATATAAGAATGATTAAAGTGGACAAATTACTAGTAAAAAATCTTTTTCCAGATGGCCAAAACCGATTTTCGCATGTGGCTCGATGGCCTGCCTGCACTCAGGTGTTTGTGAAAACCAATATTTTTTCATGCGGCCGGCACAACTACATGCGAAAATAGGATTTTCACATGTTGTCACCTATGCCAACCGCTTGCAAAAATAATTTTGGTGAAAAAAAATAAAAATACCTAAAAAACAAATTCCATGGAAACCCTAGCTCCCTGATTCTCCCAAAACCCTAGCTCTTCATCGTCATCGTCACAACCACCATCGCCACCGACGTGGCCGCTCGCTCCTATCACCTGAGCCCGCCACCATGGCCACTCACTCCTGCCGCCTAAGCCCGCCACCACTGCTCCCGAGGGTGGGGGCGGCGAATCTGCCCTGAGGCCGTCGAGTTCGCTCGCTGGCATCACTCCCAAGGGCGGGGGCACGACGAATCCATCCCGAGGCCGCTGGATCCACACGCCAGTGCCGCCTGACCCTGAGGTCGCCGTTTTCGCCTCTATCGCTCGCCCCCAAGGCCGTTGTCTCCATGCGCCGGCATTGCCCGCCCGTAAGGCTGCCGTCTCCACCTCAGCCACCGGTTTGTGGAGAAGAGAAGGGTGAGAGGGAAGGGGAAGATATGAGGAGAGGGAGTGGGAGAGGAGGGAAGAGGAAGAGATGAGAAGCGGTTCTAGAGGAGAAGAGAAAAAAAGGAGTGACGCAGTGAAGAGATGGAGGAGGAGAAAAATAGGTGAAGGAAAAAAAATTGCACGGTTGATGCGGGGATGCGTCGGGCCCACATGCTCTTCATGTTGCCGGTATGCGGTTTCTTAAGAGGCCCGCTTGTGTTAATAATGCACCTATTATCGCATGCAAGTCTCTTAAGCGATCGTCTAAGAAAATAGATTTTCGTATATGACCCTTAAACCGCTTCTGAGGGAGCGATTTTTGCATGCGGGGGTAGTTATGGCTTGCCTGCAATTTGGCTGCAATTTGGAGATGGTTTTGTTCGAAAAAATCGATTACGTAGTAATGAGTTGGAGTCAAAATGGATGAAAAGAACGGGTGGAAATATCAAGGATATTGTGAAGAGAAGATATCCTCATTTTTTTTATATATAGTGTATTTTATTATATGGAAGTAGTGAGGTTGATATATACGGCACGTACGCTCCAGTATAATGTGGCTTTCAGCTGATAGGTTCCGCCTTAATTAACTGGAAAGATATGGTCAGAATTAATTTTAATACGGCCTGTACGTTACTTCTGATTTGAGAGAGATCGACAGGGGAAGTGTACGTGAAGGAAGTGACCAGCTGATGTGAAGGAGACGTGTGGTGTTAATTACTATTTCCTTCGTCACATACTAAGGATTCTTTGAATTATAGAAATAAAAATAAAAAAATAAAAAAATACAGTATTTTGATATGATTGTAAGTGCAAAACATACAATTGCAAAACACAGAAATAATCATTTGATTGAACCATAGAAAAAACATATGAATTTTAGGATAGATAAAGACTAAAAAAACTTCCCATGAGGTTCTACTTCATGTTAAATTTTCTCCAAAACTTGAATGGAACGAGACATTTCATAAAAATTTCATTGGGTTTCATAAAATTCATTCCTTTGATTCTAAGGGTTTTAGAGAAAAAAATACCTATAGTAATAAAATCATCTAAAATTCCTATAATTTTCATTTGAATCAAAGGGGACCTAAGTTCATTTCTAGTTTCTTTTATTTGTCCCAAAATAAATTTATTTTTAAAGTAATCATTGCATCAAAGTCTATAAAAATAGAAAATAGTTGTATTGAAAGTAGATAACGTGATAATTAGTTGTATTGGGATTGGATAAAGTGAGGATATTCTAGTTTTTTTTGTTTGTACTGATATGTGTGGAATAGTTATATTGAAAGTAGATAAAGTGATAATTAGTTGCATTGGGATTGGATAAAGTATGGATATTCTAGTCTTTTGTAATTTGTATTGAGGTGTATGAGATGAGTGAAAAATAAATTTATTTTGAAACTGATTAAGTTTAGATCGATCAATGTCCATTAATTATTAAAAGAAAATCTTGAAAGACATGGCCAACCAAAGTGAAAGTAAAATGTTACTTTCAGAAGATAAGAGAAACGAGGTAATCAACGTTTCATTAGAAAAAAGTATAACCACATGGAGTTATATGCTCCTATCTGTTTGCTCTAAACGAAAGATAAAACTAGATCGATGATGCTTAAAACATGTGAATGACAAGGTAAATCAAATTAATTAACCTAAAACTAGAAGAAGCACAAGTAATTAAACTGTATATATGCATCCATCAGTCAGCACGAAAAAAAAAATAAAACATGTTGAAGCTGTAGGTTCCACGTCGGCGCCACAAGAGACGATCAGCAACGACTTGAGGTTGACGAGCACCAAACCGATCGATCGACGGCATCGGGAAGGAATCCATCCTACTGGAAATGCGAATCTAGCGAACAAAAGATATGGCACCAATGCTAGATGCTGACTCAGCTCTAGACTCACGGAATCTGGTTCCCTTCACTAATTAATCAGCCACGTCACTTCGGTTTGTTCTTCATTAACTAGTTAGGTACTTAGGCTGTATTCGTTTGGGAGCTTTGGAAAATATTCCCTCCGCACGAAAAATGGAACGACTCATTAGCACATAGTTAATTAAGTATTTACTAATTTTTTTAAAATGGATTAATATGATTTTTTAAAATAACTTTCGTATAGAAACTTTTTGCAAAAAACACACCGTTTAACAGTTTGAAAAGCGTGCGCGCGAAAAAAGAGATGTGAGTTGGAAAAGAAGGGTGATGGTGTTCGTATATACGTACTCAAGATTAAGATAAAATTACGATGGAAAAACATAAAAAACCACTATAACATGATTAATGTAAATTATTACAAACGTAAAAACTGAATTTATCTGATACTTTTAAAAACTTTCATATAAAAGGTTTTTACGAAATACATCATTTAATCGTTTAAAAAAACATGTTCATAAAATATGTATCTTAATCGGACGGGGCCTTAATTTATCCGAGCTGTGTAGGTCTCCATCCATTGAACTAGTATACTTAATTAACTAAGCCGAGATGACCAGGTTAATTGAGTGGAGTAGCTTAGCTAGAGTAGATGCAACCTCTACTCACTACTCAGCGAGGTGCTAGCTATAGCTGGCTTTCACGTACACGTAGATGCTGACGTGTCAGACTGTGCTTGTGGGCCCTCACGCCCATGACGAAATCGCGATAGGAGACAAAAAATAACATGCAGCAAAGCAGTAGACTGCATGCACACAAGCAAGACATTTAGTTCTTGTAGTACGACGCAGCTGGTTTAGCTTGCCGCGGGTTAGCTAGGTTAATTATTGGATAATTAAGTGGACTGGTTTGAATATATCCGAGAGAGTACTCAACTTTCTTGGTTGGTTGGTTAATTAATTTTTCGCTTCCAAAAGTTTTAAAATTTCACCATATATATTGTTTTTGACTTTTGAGAGGAGTTTCGTGTGTTTTCATTGGAACCATTACAACTCGTGAAAAAGATAATAACTCCGCATCAAATGATATCAAATCACCCCGAAACGCCTAAAATCAATTTAGATGGTTTTGTGCGATTCTTTTAGGCGCAATAACTCATAAAAAAACAATTTGCAACAAATGATGTCAAATATAATAACTTCCAAACACACAAAGTTACATTACGTGACTTTCAAATAGTGACGAAGCCACGTACAAGCTGTCGATTGACATAACAGCTTTTTTACAATCACGCTTATAAGTCTTAATTTTTTCATATAAATCCACTAAAATTTACAAAAATAACCTCACTAAAATATCAAAGAATGATAATTGACTTTATAGGATAAAATTGCTGGCTCCGCAACTGCTTTCAAATGTTTTCATTCGAACATTAGAACTCCAAATATTTTCATTGGAACATTAGAACTCTTGTTAGAACTCATGAATGATACTCATCCATTATAAAATATAAGTATTTATAGATTGTTAATTACTAAATAAATTAGGGATCGATAAAGACTCTCTTTTAGTCACCTCAGGGTTAAAGTTTGAATTTTTAATTGCTTAGATTTCTCTACCAAGCACCTGATTGACTAAAAATGTATGGATTTCCGTGCATTTAAATCAGTACGCAGAACTACTTAAGCTGTTCCACATATTTTGAATGAAAGAACTACTTATATTTTGGGCTAAGGGAGTACATTGTTACGTACGTTACGTAGTGGTTGAAATTTTTGGAGTTTGGAACTTTTCAAGAAATAAGCTAGCTAGGAGTACCAGTGTATTTATTTATACCTATGTGTATATATTTTTGTGGAATTTTGGAAGCCCTTGTTACCATGGTACGGGCGTGCAATTTGTGAAATCACCAAAGACAAAAAAAATATGCCTTTCGTTCTTAAATATGGGGAATATCATTGGCTTTCTCCGGTACTTAATTTGTATAAATTATAAAACGAAGATATGTACATGAGAAAAAGGAAAGAAAAACCAGTTAATTACAAAGATTAAATATTGTATCCAATCTAAAACTATGTCCTTGAGCACCTCATTCGTCACTATTTATTTTCACACTTTGATCAGACCATTCGTCTTTTCTACAAAATATATAATTTGCAAATAAAAAGATACCATATTGTGAAAGTGTACAGTGTCTTAAATATAAGCATGAATTTTTTCATTGATCATAATCTAAGAATAAGTAGGGGTCAAATGTTAAACAATAAAAATCAGTATTATTAATTATTTGAAAACGGATTAAGTAATTGAGATAAAAAAGAGAAACAAGCAATCAATAGGACATCGACTTCAATAATAAGGCACATATGTGACAGTAACGTACGAAGGTGCATCGTGTGTCCGGATAGGTTAAAGGACATGTACCTTCCACCTACTCACGTTCGCGAGACGTGGCTGCTGGTTAAGCACACAATCTCAAATTAACTTTTCTTTAACCTCTTTCTGTTGGTTTTGTCATCGCAAATACTAGTATAATTATGTTGTCTTCAGAATAGGTTGATTCAAATCCGATCATCTACAGAACAATGAACAATGGTACATAAAACATTTTTTAGATGGTCGATAACAGCTTACACGTGTGTTTTTTTAAATCAAGGTCACATAGAAATCAAGGTCTTACACTGGCGAATCCCACAACCGCCCATAAAAATCAATTTCATGGGCGACACTCTTAGCGAACCACCCATAAAAATTATTTTCAAGTTTAATTTTTTTAAGGAAAAAAATGTTTCGTATTTTAGTAGACATCTATTGAAGTCACGCGATTTTACACGTGAGATATGAGCACATGCGGTATATAAGATTCAAACACAGGACCTCTGATCACTAGTACAGAAATGCTCTTAGGTGCTGGTTGGGAACCGGTTATAGGTGCCGGTTTTCCGATCGGCACCTATTGGTCAGTACCAATAGGGGCAACCGGCACCTATGTGGAATATAGAACCGGCACCTTTACCTTTACTCAAGCCCAAAAAAAAGAAAGCCGGCTCGAATCGAGCCGAACTCATGCCGCCGGACGCCACCCTGCCTGCGCTACCGGTGTCCTTCTCCACCGTTGTGCGCATGGGGAGGACGTGGCCGCTGCCGCCGCCAAGGTGCACCGCAGCTACCTCCGCCAGGAAGCCGTCGGCCACGGGAGCCCACCGCCTCCCCACTGCCCCTTCCCCCCGGCTGGCTCCCTTCTCGTTGGATATAGCGGAGGGGAGCGCGCCGAACTCGCTGGATCTGGCGGAGGGGTTCCCACCGCCGGCCTCGGACCCCTCCGCCTCCCCTCCCGCCGGATCTGGCGGAGGGGAGGGCACGGCCACCGCCGCCGCTGCCACTTCCGCCAAGTAGCTGCCGGCCGTGGGAGCCCACCGCCTCCCCGGCCACTGCCCCCCTCCCCGCTGGCTTCCCCACCGCCACCGCCATCGCCCACGGAGCCCGCTGAACATACTCATGCGGCCGCCGCCTTGTCCTGCCTCCCCTCCCCTCCCTGACCGCACTCTGACCGCGGAGCCCGTCGCCTCCCCTCCCGCCAGATCTGGCGAAGGGGAGGGCGCGGCCGCCGTCGCCGCTGCCGCCTCCGCCAGGCAGCCGTCGGCCGCGGGAGCCCCCACCGCCTCCGCCGGGCAGCCGCTGCGAGAGAGCGATAGAGAGAGAGAGAGCGCGCGAGAGAGAGAGATGAGAGAGAAGGAAGGTAGGACGAGAGAGAGACGAGAGAGATCGAGAGAGAGACGAGAGAGATCGAGAGAGATAAGAGGACCGTGCGCGCGGTTCACCGGCTCAATGCTCCTCACCGGCTCGGCTCAAAGCTATAGGTGCCGGTTTTTAAGAAAAACCGGTACCTATAATATATTATAGGTGTCGGGTTTTTAATTAACTGGTACCTATAATATATTATAGGTGCCGGTTCGTTTTAAAAACCGGCACCTATAGTATAAGTACCGGTTTTTTCTCTGGAACCGGCACTTATAGTGTTTAAAGGTGCCGATTTTATATTTTTCCATCGCAGGGCGGTGAGAAATGCTCTATAGGTGTCGGTTTTAAATGAACCGGCACCTATGAGTCGTTCCCTATGAGGGTTTTTGTAGTAGTGGATCTAGCTACAAGCGTAACCTCTGACCCTCTTACCTATATATGAATCACTCTGTGAATGTGGCATTCTTTTAGACCTAGCTTGTCTAAAACTTATAACACATATTTTACACTGTAGATAAAATCAAACGAAAAAGTCATCAACCATAAACTCATAAACTTATAGAATACGTCGAACTCCACAACTTTGATATAAAGCATATCTCCGATCATTTGAAAAACTCAAAATTTTGGTTTTTTTTAAAAAATGAAAATTTGGCCCTAAAAGAACTCAAATGAAAAGGCCATATATCTTGTTGAGAGCTTTAATTTTCATATAAAGTTTCGTTATCCAACTTCATATAAAAGAAAAGAGTTATGATGTTTTTTCTATTTTAGTAGTGCTTTTATTTTCAAAGTCAAAAATCGATTCTACATGCTATTCCTTTATGAGAACTGCATGTAAAAGTTATTTCAAGAGCGACTCTTTTAAGCCTGAAAAATATTTTTTTCCTTATTCCTTGATCTACAATGATATAGAAGATGTCACAATCCGAGGTCTTTTGAAAAACTAAAATAAAAACTAAAAAAAATCTAAGGGGTTATGACAAATATTTGGGTCTCTAAATGATCTCAAATGAAAACTAACTTTCAGCTATAAAGTTATAAGTTATAGATCTCATCAAAAGCTACAACTGTCATATAGTTTGTTATCACCCGACTTCATAGATAAGAGTTGTGATTTTTTTTAGTATGTTAGGAGATCAGCTCCTCTTTTCAAGAGCAGTTTTGTATGATTAATAACTATAAAAATATATTTTAACAGCAGCCTTAACCATTTACACATGCAATTTTCCTTTTGGGCCTCCTGTGAAAAAAAGCCTAGCGCTTATAAAAATGATCTACTTAACTAGTGACAATTAGTGTCAGCAATTAGTAAATAGGATAACAACACGCATAGTATATATTTTTTCAGAGTAGTCTGCACCGAGTTGAAACTGGATAAGGATTCTCTGCTATAATTCATGTGTAAGTATATGTCATTGATCTGTGAGGTCCAGAATAGGTGGGCTTACATGTTATTTAATACAACAATGACTTGTCCTCTGAAAATATTATTAACATGTACTGTTGCACAACCCGGTTCCTTCTCTAAACAACAACAATTGATGATGAGAATTCTCTTACTAAACACTAATATACTCGCTTCATCCTAAAATATATGATACTGTTAGTTCATTTTAAACTAACCAACATCATAAAAAAACAGAAAGAGTAATATAATTATTTTGCTCATGAAAAAAGATGAACGGAAGAAAACGAAGAGAAGAAAAACTGTTTGACATGGCTCGAACACAACATACAAATAAATATAAAGCCCCGTGATATTAAAGATGTAGTGAGTATATTTTGTCTATATATATGTAACACACTATGAGTAGTCCCTCAATTATTTGGGCAACCTAGGAGATGGGTTCTGTGTTCAACTTTTAAAACATGCTCTACTGTCTTCAAAATACAAATACTTCAGGTCTATTGTAATTAATACGACTAAAATTTGGATTATAGAAGTCAAGTAGATAGGATTCAGATTAATCATGACCAAAACAACGGGTAGAAATATCAAGGAACTTGCAGCGAAATGAAGCTGTATTGTCCTCATTCAGGGCATCTACATTGAAGTAACTTAGTTGGTGAGAACGATACATACCGGCACGGCGCAGTACTCCAGTATAATCCATGATCTGTCATTTCTACTGATAGTTACGCTTGACTTAATTAACTGGTATGACGGGAGCACAAGTATTCCTGTGATACCTATTATCAATTAATCACTTGTAATTTGAGAGGGTATATAGTGTGGAAAGGAATTAATCAAGTCGTACAGATATGTATATGGATGTGATTAAATTGGGAGAGCTACTCTTTCTTCAATTAACGAATTGAAAGAAAACCATCTGTATACATATATGAACGGGACTCTGTTTAAGGCTAAGATCAATGTCCATTTCACGTACGTAATGTTAGGTTTTCCTAAAATGATGTACATTAATTGCAGCAAAATTATGCTTGTATTTGCGAAGCCGAGAGTTAGGCGTCGGCCCAACACGCAAGGAACGATTAATCGCATTATGTTGTAAATTGAGACTAAGATTTTACATCTTTGATACTGCCTTAAAAAAAGACTTAGCATACACACTAAAAAAAAACAAATATGAGATGGTCCTATAGAAGCCGATTCAATTAAAGCCGATACTTATGAGACGTCTTGTGCCCAACTGAACCCTTTTGATGAGATAAAATTAAAAAACGGACACCCATATATAACTACTCATAGATACCGATTCATAATAAAAACCCGTACCAATAATAATAGGTATCGGTTTTTATAATAAACTGGCACTTGTACGGATTGAGCCGAGCCATGACCTATCCAACATCTCTTAAGTCTGTTCCCCTCTCTCTCCCTCGATTTTATCCACTC
The DNA here is from genome assembly GCA_008326285.1 of Oryza officinalis. Classification (NCBI taxonomy): domain Eukaryota; kingdom Viridiplantae; phylum Streptophyta; class Magnoliopsida; order Poales; family Poaceae; genus Oryza; species Oryza officinalis. The sequence goes on from BDMV01000011.1 coordinate 14,360,219, forward strand.
AAAACCCTCCCCTCTATCCCCTTTCTCGGCTCCATCTTTACCGCTCGTCTCTTTCACTCTCTATGTCCGTCTCCTCCTCTCTCGCCACCTTCCTCCTTCGCATGCAGCGACAGAAGGCTGCTCCCTCCTCCCCGGCGTGGTGCCTGCTGCCCCCTAGGGCGCAGCTACTCCCCTCTCTCTGGTGTGACGGCACTGGTGGCTGCTCCCCCTCCCTAGTGTGGCACCTGCTTCTTCGTCGTCGGACTCCCTCCTCTCGGGCTGGCAGCAACAGTAATCAGTGCGAGGCTCAGTAGTGGCTTCACGCCTCTCCCAGGCGCCACAGATCTAGTGCATGTAACTTTTCTGGTTAATTTTTGTTGTTGTCCTTGTGTTGATATGATGATGATTTGTAGATTGCCTTTTATGTGTTAATCCAAGGACTTAAGGATTAAACTTGTGTGGATTAAACTTCGGTTCATGTGTGACCTGTGGACTAAATTGTGATGCGTTCATGTGTTATCTGTGAATTAAACTTTGTTGTTGTGGATTGGGGCCAGGGCCAGGGTCGGGGGTGGGGTTGAGGGACATCTCGAAGTATCGGCTCGATGAGCCGTTTTTATTTTTTTTTCTTGTGAAATTTTCTTGGTGCCGGTTCTTAACCTGATATGGGTTCTGGCTATCATCTGACATGAGTATTGGCTCTCTCATCAGTGCTGTTTAAGTGATGCCGGCTGAGAAATTCGACACTTATGAGAATTTCCTAACCGACATCAAAGTGCATGTCTGTTGTAGTGATATAATCAAGTAAAATCAGAAGTTTGAGAGGTCATAGTTCTTTTTGACAAGTGAGAGGTAATAATTAATATGTGTGGAGTAATTTTAATACACAGTGGATCATATATTTCCATGTAAAAAGGACAACACAAAATAAATCTCATCGAGGGTTGTTTAATTCAAAAGTTAGTTCTCTAAACTTTTATATTTTCACGTTTCGAAAGTTGTCTTAGGTGTTATCCATATTTACACTGCTTCTAACACGTAGGCATCATATTGAGATGTCGTATCTGTAGATGGAGCGGGTTAGCGCCCATTTAAACATTTATAATACTTAAGACAAGTTGAGACATCTAAAATGTATTTTAATAGTTTAGGTGTATAGATGATACGTCCGTATAAGATTATAGATTACGTCTGTACTTCACTCTTAATTTAACTGGTTCTTTCCACGTAGGCTCCATATGTACGTGAGAGACCGGATATGGTTGAGAAACAAGAATTAAATTGAGACGGCATCGGAGAATCAGTCCTGTTGGAGACGCGAATCTACCAAAGGAAGGTACATATTGGCCGGCTGGTTGCTGCTGACTCAGCTAGCTTAGCCGCGCCCCATGCACGGAACCTGGTTCCCGATCGAGTGATTAATCAGCCACGTCACTCAATTAATTAAGATGACAGCTAGGACACGCGTTTGTGTGCCCGTGCATCCAAGAGTCAATAGTACTCCATCCAAAACCAAAAGCGTAGGACCATATTCTTTTACAAGACTAAAAAATAATTAACTCGCTCAGTACGTGACAAAACCAATGAACATATAATCAATACTAAAATAATTTTTTTATTCTGATCAATAATTTAATTTAGCAAATAGTGATTACAAATATAACCTAGATTTTTGAAAAAACAAAATCAATAGAATAGTTTTTAGACTTTTGGATGAAAAAAGCATAATACAAGCTAGATCCGGTTAACTAATTAACGGGCAATATCCTTCTCACCGTGTTCTGGCTTTGCGTGTTCAGATCTATAGATGGCCATATGGCCCGAGGCCCGATGGCCCGGCCCAAGGCACGGCAATTTGGCCTGGCCCAGGCACGGCACGGCCTGATTGGGGTCGTGCCCGTGCCGGCTCGGCCCGACAGCTGGGCCATGCCTGGGCTGCTCCCTCGGCACGGTGGGCCGGCACGGCACGACACGAAGTTCAGAGAAAGGAAACAGACTTATTTTCAACCGTATGTAAGACACGGCTCATAGGATAGGGAGACCAAATAGACTTATTATATAACACGGCCCAAAGAGTAAGAATGTAAAATAGACTTATTTTAGCTATATATATATATGTCATAGCCCAAAGAGGAGAGAGGGAATATAGACTTATTTCAAAGAAGGCATGATGGGCTACCTTGGGCTGGTCCGGCATGGCCCGATCCTTATTGGACCGTGCCTGTGCCATAGGTGGAGCACGTGGGCTAGCAGGCCCGGCCCGGCGTGTTGGTCGGGTCGTGCCGGGCCGACAAATCTTGGCCCGGGCATGATCGGGCCTAGGCTGTGCCGGGCCGAGCGGCCCATTTGGCCATCTAACTCAGATCGCAATACGGCAAGCGTAGTCGATAAGCAAAGAGCTACATTTGCTTACATGGAAGATAGGCAGGCATGTATACAAAACCAACACACGTAGTTGGTTTGCGACACCTATTGATCTTTCGATAGATTTGAAGGTTTAAATTTTGTAGCATTTTCAATTAATGGATATAATTTGTTTTAAATTAAATAAAAAAACATACATGTCAAAAATCATAATTCTATAGAAAAATCAGTTGTAAAATTTAATTTTAGTATATTGTAATTGAGTGTAAGTGTTTTTTAACTAAGTATAACTCTGAGTGTAATTGTAAGTTGAGTCTATACAAACACGAATCTTAATGTAAAATCATACGAACGAAAATAAAAAATAAAAGCCAAAAATCTAATGAAATAGCAAAACCGTTTGGCTAGATACGCTACATGTATATACCCGGATTAAGTTGGCCGGATCGAGTCCGAATGTATATGCCGTTTGTCTCTCTTGGTCTTGTGTAAGAGGCATGTTTGTCGCAAAATGGCATATTCTGTGGTTACTATGTTGTACGGGTCATGGTCAGTGGTCAACACTCAACGTCGTCTGTTTCCTGATGTCCAGAATGATCGACTGCTCTACTACACAAGGGACAATTCCTAAACCGTTCTAGTATTTCTAGGCTATATAGTTCACTATGCGCAAAAAGAAACATTGGAAAAAAAATTGAGATTCCTGACATGTGAAGATGCACAGTACTTTTCGTCTCGTCCATCATATATATAGCAGCTCCGTTTTTAGACAAGTGCAAGCTATACGAGCAAAAATGGCCTCTAAACTCTAAAAGAAATGTGTTTTAATTTAATTAAGTCCGCACATAGATGACCTCTAATCTGGGTGTAAAATCTGTCCATATTCATATTTTCATCTAAAATCCTTTATAATTTGGGTTTATAATTTGGGACGAAGAGAGTATTTTTTATGTGGTGTTCATGACGCAAAATTTTAATCCAAAAATATTCATTTTGTGTAAAAACAATACCGTGATAAAGTGATTGTTAGTAAAAGTTTTGTTCAAACGCATCAAAATATGTTTCAATCTTTTAGATCAAAGGAGTGATTTTGTATTTGTGTGCTGCTCGATCGTGTTGGTTGATTTTATCGGCTAAATAGCGGTTAGCTAAGGAAGGGATAAATCTGTTCCTAACAAAATTGAATTAAGAGATATAGTTAATTTTGTGATCAGTAAAACTAACTCCTAACCGAATTGGAGATATCTTCCGAGTCTCACCAACGACTATATAAAGAGATTAAGGATAGAGAAGGAACGCTGTACTCTCTGTCTAAACCCTAAAATCCTAAATCACTCGATCAACCTAGCGTTGAAAGGGGTTCGTGAGACGATCTCAGGACGTTGGCGAGAAAAGAAAAAAAAGAAAGAAAACCAAAAAAGAAGAAGAAAAGGAAGAAACAAAAGGAGAAAATTAACACCGATGACATCTCAAACAGGTTAGTGAGATTAAAATTCTACAAAGATGATTTGTATAGGCTAAATCATTGAGATTATGTAGTTTAGACTCCAACAGATCGGCGATATGCTGGCCAACCGGTTTTGTCACGTTCGACTGAGAGCCACGCAGCTAGGGCAAGTGTAGTAACTATACAAGCAATGCAGTTGGTTTTGCCGTGGGTTAAGCCTCTTGGATTGCTTCATCATCGTAGTATTTTCGTGGCAGACACGTACGCCAATATTTAAAGATCTATAAAAATTTGCCTTTATGGCTGTATGCAATCTATGTTTTTTTAGAAAATGGAGTAAAAACCCATCCTATACATTCAACTTGAAAATACACAATCCAAACAAGTCTAAAGGACTAAGCCTCACATGCACCTGACACAAAGTTCACAACAACACTCAGTCAAAAAAAAAGCTTTAAGACTTTAAACCACTTAGAAACAAAACACATGAACTGAAGGTAAACATCAAAGAGCATTCAACCTGTAAAATCAAACTTCCATTCTCTTTCTGAAGTTCCATGCTCTTTGGTATTCACTCTATGTATATACGTTTAATGTTGCAGTATAATACACAAGTTTCTCGAGTAGTACTTGTGACCAAGTTTTATTTTTACCTCTTTCAACTACCACTCGAGTCAAAATATCAACCTATAACTAAAAAATTGGATGTACATTTTACATCCTTCAAACTATATTTACCGGCTAAAATACCCCCTCGTTATGAGTTATGTCACTAGCTAGCTACCTGCTTTTAATATATGTATTTTTTATCTTAACTTTCAAATAATACGTACCTTTGGCTTACTTATAGCTAGGACAGGTATGTTAGAGTTCTCTAGTGGATCACCTAGGTTTAGATCGGTGGAGTTCTTTTTCTATATGTGTTTTGGGATCAATCTATGAGGGATAGGGTTTAGAGGGGCCGACCGGTTGAGGTGTTGGAGGATGAAGAGGCGCCGGCCATCGTCGTTGTCGTCGCGGGCTTGACATGGACGGCGACGGTGGTTGCGGCAGTAGCGGTCGTAGGCGAGGATGAGGCGTGGCGCGGCGGTGATGCTTCCCGTCACTGGCTGCGCCCCCTCGATCGGTTAGGGTTAGGGTTTGTGGGTGGAGTTGGCGGCGGCGGCGAACCTCGTGTCTTGTGCCGCCCCGGTCTCCACCCTCTGTTTTATATGGCGCAGGGTGACAGGGGCCCACCAGCCAATGGGCTGGGCGCCCCGGATCAAGGCCTGGTCAAGGTCCATTGTGCCGTTGGGCCCGACGGATGGGAGATCTATCTAACAAGATACTGATTTTTACATTTCTTGCCAAAAGGTGTCAAGTTAGTATATACTCCCTCCGTTTCATATTACAAGTCATTTGACTTTTTTTCTAATCAAACTTTGTTAAGTTTGATCAAGTTTATAGAAAAATTTAGCAACATTTAAAATATCAAATTAGTTTCATTAAATCTAATATTAAATATATTTTGATAATATGTTTGTTGTGTTGAAAATACTACTATAATTTTTCTGTAAATTTAATTAAATTTAAAAATATTTGACTAAAAAAATCAAACGATTTATAATATGAAATGGAGGGAGTATAAATTAAATACGCACTCTAACCCTGTGTTTAGCCAACAATGGGTTTCGTCAGAAGCTCAGAGTGGGAAATTGAAAATAGAGGCCCATCATGGAGGAGTTGGGTAGCCTGTTGCCAAATTTAGGTTTGCGTGGACTGAGCTGTGTGGGCTGAGCTTACTGGGCTTTGGTAGTGACACATCAAAATTGATTGAAAGGATGTTTTTTCTCTTTTTTTTATTATAGCAAAGAGGCCCGTGCATTGCAATGGGACGAAAAAAAAAGTTGAAAAGAGCCTATTATAAAAATTAAAAATGATTCTGTACTCATCCTACTTTTTGTCCGTCGTCCGACTATAACATGTGATATCGTGAAGGAACACATCGCGTGATGGGCCAGCGTCCGACTCAGGAACGCATGGTTTTGATCGTGCAGGGTCTTCTGTTCATCATCTAAGATAGTTGAGTTTGTGTTCGTGGCAAACGAGCTGGCACGACGCGCTGATGATGATAGGTATGAGATTGCACAAGACCTTGCACTGACGTAACTGATCGATTAATTTGGTTTGGTTGCATGCATTGACGCCATGAATTAAGTACAGCTTAATGCCAAATTTATAGCATCTATATGCCAACATGGTACAATGATTTTCATCCCTAAATGACTACGACAGCAATATTATATGCAACTATGAATTCTACCTCAGCAGTTCAGTGGCATCAAGAAATCAATCTCAATTCTCAAGTTCTGATAGATCTCTAATAATCTATGGCTAGACAACTCGTAATGAGTGGTTTGGAGAAGAGTAATGCTACTCCAAACCAATCGTCAGTCGTATGTGTGAGGAGTCACAGGGTGCACAAGGAAAATTAAGGCTATGATGTGGTCGGTCGGGATTCATGAAGAAGATCGGGATTCATGAAGAAGAGAAGGACCTCAAAAATCCATGCATGTTCGCTGGTGTCGCATGTGCAGGCGTCAGCGACGATCGCGCGTGGCACGGGGATGTGGTGGGCCAAGGATGTGTGGCGTTGACGATTTAAGCGTCGGAGGAAAACTAAACTATCGTGCATGATGTGTTGGACATATATAACCGAAAATGATCTGAAAAGGCTCGCACGATACAAACATATAATAGACGAAAGCACAATACAATTCGGATGACGACAGATGACCGAACGACGTACGGCGATGAACGAAAAGCGGATGAGTATGAAATATCTTCAATTTTTAGACTAGATAAAGATACATGAAACATAAGCAGAGACGAATCTGGAATGAGAATTATTGGGTGTCGTGTACCTACCAATCATATATAACAGTCTCTTTACATTCTAACAGGAGCTATAACACAAATGAGAATTCTAAGTTTACTTCGTGTCCTGTGCATCAGATGTCTTATATGTGGATTCGCCCCTGAAAGCAAGTGCATTTTTTGGAGACCGACAGATAAATCCGTCGACGTTGCAATACTCTACGGAAAATTATTCGAAATGCTACACAGTTCACAGTGAGATCCAAATAGTGGTTCAAATATAGGTGTTATGTTTTATCAATAAGTGCACTGACTGTTTGGCTCCCTATTTTACAAAACATTGTAGTATACATTACTACAGAATCAATTTTTTCACAGGCGGATGGATGACCTGCATGTATTCAGGTGTCTGAAAAATCGAATTTTTACATGCGGATAGAACAACCGCATGCAGCGAAAAGGAAAGATCGCAAAAAAAATTCTGAAAATTGAAACCTTAGCCTCAGAACCCTTACTCTATAATCCAAAAGCCGATGCCGCCTATGTCAGTGTTAAGGATGAGACATACCTTGCATTTACCCTGGTTCCAACGATCCTCATTCTCTATAAATACCGTCTGCTGGTATAGCCCGTCATTAGTGGCGCACTAGGTAGGTGACTTGGTGCTTCAATGTTGTGATGGGATGGGTTTCAATAGACAGATTTTCTGACAACAAAACTCCTCGGCGATTTTGGTTTTGGGAGATAGAACCCGACCGGAGTGCGTTCTACTGTGGATCGGGACTCTCGTCATCTCAATCTTCATCAAGATATTGCCCTATGGATTTTTTGGTGAGGGATACTTCAATGACTTTGGCTCGGGGAGATCTTACACGATTAGAGTATGTTCCCCGATCTGATCGAAATCATCGTTGCCAACAATTTCATCTATCAAAATCGACCAAGGTTCAAGATGTCGCTGTCATTGAGAACAACCGTTCAATGTTGTCATCCATGAGGCTTCGGCCCGGATTGACTACCTCGAACTGACTTCTGTCATCAAAAAATTCGACGAACTACCATCACCGGGTATCGACTTCATCGGAGATCGATTTGACGATTAGCCTATTCTGGGAACCGATGAGGTGTCCTCATCAGATTCAGATGCATTGGCCTAACCAGACAGAAGTCAACTACTCATCGTCTGACTGCTGACCAAATCCTTCCGGCGACAGTGGTCATTGCAAGGCATTGGGGAGAAAATGGAGATTTGACCACGTTCAAAACACGGTTTCGCTAGAATGCCATCCCGAAAATGCGATTCAATAAAATGCCAACATGAAATGTGCGTCTACCACCACTTTGCCATTTTTGTCGTTTTATTCATTTCCAAAAAGATTTTCACTCCTTCGTCGCATGATGAGACGAAATTGCCTCTTATCAACACAGCTGTCATTCCGTCTGATGAGCGTGAGGTGGAGCCCGGGGAGGTCGTCATCGTCGACCGCCGCGACATGTCGGTGTCCTCCGCCTGCCTTGTCCTGCACCGCCCGTGCAAGTCCTCTTCGAGCACATCTACTTCGCCATCCCCAACTCAGCCATGTTCGGACACGTTGTCCACGAGCGCCGAAATGCCTACTGCTGCATGCTCGCCGAGGAGTCCCCTGCCCCGACCACCGACATTTTCATCCCTATGCCGGATTTGGGGTTTTACACCATGCTAGGATTCTTGCAGACGTCAGGGCTCGAGTTCCAGCAGGGCCTCATCTGGTGGCACCTTAGCAGCCGCAGCTTCATCTAGCAGTCGCAGGCCCCGTCAAGCTCAAGTTCGCGCCCATGCACAGCGTCATCAGGGGCAAGAGCATGGTCGTCGTCGATGACTCGCTCGTCCGCGGCACCACCTTCATCAAGATTGTGCGCCTGCTCTGCGATGCCGGCGTGCGCGAGGTGCACATGCGCATCGCTAGCTCGCCAGTCATCGGCTCTTGCCTCTACGACATCAACACGCCCAGCGAGGGCAAGTTGATGAGCTAAAATATCGACGCAGCAGGGTGATAAGGGGCAATTATGTCTGATCACCCGGCGGAGGAGCGAAAATCTTTTCGGAAATGAACAAAACAGCGAAAATGGCAAAATGGCGGTAGGCGCATGCTCCATATTGACATTTTATCGAATCTAGTTTTCGGAGTGACTCTAGAATGTGGCCAAATGTCTATTTACTCGGCATTGGGAATCCATCAATTTTCACCAACCAATCAAGTACGCCAATGCACACATGCTCGGACGGGTCATTACGTATCCGTACAACATACATACACGTTTGCTTTGATGAATATGTGTGCGCTGACTGCTTGAAAATATATATACCAATGGAGGTATTTAGCTAGATTGACTATTAGATTAATCTACTACTTTCGTAGATATATCCAGCATATATATACAAAGGTACATGATATTTTATATATACAATTTACCGTACCTTTTTCAGATCAATAATTTATTATGTTCAACAGAGCACGTTTTCTATACATACAACACTGGGGCTTGCTTTATTTTTTCTGTATAAATGATACTTGTTTACAGTATACATAGTACCTGATATTCAATTTAAATCTGCTCATTATATCCTGACAATACTAGAAGATTTATATAATTTTTTGAGTATGTACTCAATATTCTCTGCTATATATCTTGCCTTCTAGAAAATAGTTTTCAGGAATAATCGAGCAGTCTAGTAGGCAAAGGTTAAGTACACCCCATTATCAAGAATGTTCTCGAACAAACGAGAAGTTATCAGACCAAACCTACCAACAAAGACCGACGACCTATCTTACATCTAGTACCGGTCCCGATCTGGTCTATTTGTGAAAAGGTAGCTACGTACAATCTCCTCGCAAATGTTGTTGGCTTGATTACCCGACATGATTGCGAACGGACGTCCAATATGCTTATAAGTTGGGTATGTGAGTCATGTCGGCCACATGAGATGCACATGTAATAACCAACTCAAGCACCCCTAAAAGTGGTCGAGGTATGACTACACCTTGCCTTTGGCCAGCGGTTGTAGCGATCTCCCACCACCTCTATGAGTGGTCGAATACGACTATACACCTAGTCCTCGACCAGCATTGTAGCGATTCTCTCACCATCTCTGCGAGTGGTCGAGTACAACTACACACCTGGTTTTCAATTAGCATTGTAGCGATTCTCTCATCATCTCGGCGAGTGGTCGAGTATGACTACACATCTGGTTTTCGTCCAGCATGATAGCGTTCACACCAACTCTATAAATTTTCTACGAGTGATTGCGTAGGACTACACATATGGTTCTCAACCATATGTGTGGTTGAGTACGACTACACACCTGGTTCTTGACTAGCATTGGAGCGATCCTCCCATGATCTCTATGAGTAGTTTGGATACAATTATACACTTGGTCCTCGCTCGACCTGTGTTAGTAGCGATCCTACTATCCCCATGCATTAATCTTTGAAGGTTTTTATACAAATCAAATGTGCAATATTTGTCCGTTGATCCTATTTTCTCATATCGCTATTGGTTGAAGTCGTTTCTTATCATGCTATCCGACTAGTCACCGGGTTCCCTGAATCTTGGCCGAGAATGCTTGGTACTATTCGACTAGTCGGGCTGCTAAGGGTCAAACGATCATGTCAGAGTACCTACTGTTATGTATTAACTAGTCGTATAATTGAGAATTGGTTTTCCCAACTTCACGGCTGGGGGCTAGGAATTCGTTTCTTCACCTTAGTTTGTTATGAGATTCAAGTTGTTTTTTTGGAAACTTTCCATAAAACAGCTGGGGGCTAGGGAGAGTATCTAACTCCATTTAGCTGAGGACAGCTCTGGTGAGAGTACTCATTTATTGTCACACATAGATATAATTTATTTTTAATATTTTCAATTCATATCATATTACTTTTGAGCATTCGCTTAGGGGCTTTCTATCTAACAAATTCGTTCTGAGAATTGATTTCAGGAAAATTAGATTTCAGAGCAATTGGCTTTCTTGAGTAAAAGAGACTAGTTGAAGGCTTTGTAGTAGTCGGCGTCTTGTCTTGACTAAATAAAGCTCGAACCAACAATTCTTGTACTTAATTAACAGATATATACTAGTCCCAGGTCACACAGTAGTCAAAAATTTATTTTCGACTAGATGGACATCGGATTAGTGAATTCAAGTTCAAGTCGAGTTCTTGTTTCAGGAGAAGAGAAGGACCTTATCGCGTACTCTGCACCTACTCAACTGTTCGAGAATGGTTGGATGAGTTCGATAAGCATTATGTACAAGATATTTAATCAAGAAAGCTATAGCATGGTCACATATTTTTTGATCTCAATCCAAATTCAAACAATGGTCACGTTCTCTATCATGGCTAGGAAAGATGACTTGTTGACAATTTCATGCCTACTCGGTACTTCGAAAATGGCTCGGTGATTCTGACAATGATGGATCTTCGGGCTACATTGTCAAGAACGCTAGTCCGATCATTTGCATTGAGGTCGGGGGCTACTGTTGGTGTCAAGGATGAGGCATTGGTTCATGGTATACGGAAATACCATATACCTAATAGTATATGAGAAGATATCCTTTGGTTAAGGCAATAGAACGGTTAAGAAGGAAATTATCTTTCCGAAATAGAAGGCGTTCCGGATAAGGGATGAGAAACAGAGTCATATTCGAACACTACAAGAACTACTCGGATCGTATCCATACTTGTCTCTTTAGTTCTACTTGGACAAGGAGACATTCGAGGGCATAAATACAAGAACCCCTAGGAGGAGAGGGGACACGCCAAGTCAGAATACAAGCCAAGTCAGATCTAAAAAAATCCAATCTAGAGCCACAAAGGCTGACATAAGGGATCTAGAGCTGCCTCCAATCTCGCCGAGTTCATATTCAAGGAAGAAGACTATGCTAGCCGTTGACTACGTGTGACAGCTTCATGCCGGCAAGTCGACGTCGGCTAGATTAGATTATCCAAATATTGTACTCGTGTGATACTTATATATAAAGACAACACTGGCTTTGGTGAATAGGAGTAGGGATATTACCTATCAGTTAAGGGGCCCAAAACTGTATAAAAATCCTTGTCTCTCTTTTTTTACCTCAATCTCGTGTATACCCTAGTTCCAATGATCCTTGTACTCTACAAATAATGTATGCGGGTATAGCCCGTTGACAGCCACCGTTGGCGTTGTCATCATCGTCATTGCCACCCCTCCCGTCGCCACCACCGGCGGATCCATGCACATGGGGGACTGAGCGGTAGCAGGATCCGTGTAGGAGTGGTAGAGGGTGCCGGATTTGCTCCTCCCGTCGCCGTCACCGGCAGAAACGCGTGCGTTGGGGGCTAAGCGGCGGCGGGATCCACAAGGGAGGGGGAGGGGGAGCCGAATCCACCCCTTCCTTCGTTGTTGTCAGCGGATTCGGGCGCTTGGGTGCAAAGCGGCGATGGGATCCCCGTGGGAGGGGTAGGGAGCCCCGGATCTGCCCCTCCCATCGCCTTCGCCGTTAGATCCACGCGTGTGGGTGGCGGAGTGGTGGTGGGATCCACGTGGGAGGGAAGGGGAGGGGGTGCCGCATCTGCCCCTCCCTTCGCTGTCTGCTAGGCTTCGTACTTCTCCTCTCCATATAAATGCCCAATTCACTCGGTCTCTTTTTCCTCATTTTCACACTTAATTTTCTTGCAATATTTCACCTCAAAAGTAACAAACACTTAACTATAGGAATGACTGGCATCAGGAACTCACAAATCAGATGAAAGTATATGTTAGATTTAATGGGCTAGGCCCAATTTAATTCTAATAAATTTTATGGGCCCATAATTAATGTTAAGAGGATTAATACCACTTTGAAAATTTAAATGGAGAGATCCCAACTTAAATAGGTTGCTATCAGAGAGCACCTTTTGAGTAGTTGAGATGGTGGTGGGACTGCTACACGCGTGCGCGCGCATCGAGATGAGTCGGGTGGCCCGGCTAGGCGTGGGCGTAGCGTGGGTAGTTGCTGCTGCTCTCTCTAATGTTTTGTAACATACGGGAATTAAATCATATTGATTCGGCTGATTAATTCTGTAACGGGTGAATGAATTCAATCCCAACTTGATTCCCGGGATTGATTTCGTTGTTAATTGTAGAATTCAATCAGATTGATTTCGATTTGATTAGTCCCGAACGTTACTCTCTCGCGCACTATATAACCCCTACCAACAAAACAGCAGGAAGACTTCTTCTGTTCATCCTCTCTCGCCTCACATTCTGTACCTGCACTAGCCACTGTTTCCGGTTTTGAGCACCTGCATGCACAGGTGCTCGGGATGAGCAGGCCTTTGAAACTCCGTCCGTTTGTGTACCTGCATGGGTAGGGGGCGATCAAGTTTTTGGAGAGCGTCCCTTGGCGTAACTGCTCCTGTTTTGCTCCATCGCCACTGCATCCTCTTCGTAAGGCTCTTCTTCCTCTACATCAAGATGTCGACCACCGGTACCGGAATTGTTGGAGAAGCAGGGAACGACGACTCTGGAGGAGGCGGAACCGAGAATGGCAACACCAACGGAGGCAACTACACTAGCAATGTCTCATCTAGTACCGTGGCGTTTTCCTGGATGATGCTTATTTTGTTATTAGCATGTTCATGTTTAGCACTATCATTAAATCATTCAACTATATACATGTCATGCTTAGTATGATGTTTTTTTTTGGATCAAAATATGCCGAATAATGATCATATTTTCATCAATTCAAAGACTTGATAGGTCTTTTTCGTAGTTGGTTTTGCGGCATCACTAAAACCACATGCTTTCAATGGTTCAAACTATAAACGATGAAAAGCACGTGCACTATTGTGGTTGACGGCTATGCAATGCTTCTTTGTTTCATGGGGCAAGACGACCGAACTGCCTCGCTCACCTGAGGAGGAGGCTAACTTCGAAGGGGCAGATTGCTTGTTCCGTGGAGCATTGATCAGTGTACTAGCTGACAATATAGTGAACGTGTACATGCACATGCCTTCTGGGAAAGACATGTGGGATGCACTTGGGGCCAAGCTCAAAGTCTCCGATGCTGGCAATGAGCTGTATGTCATGGAGCAGTTCTATGACTACAAGATGGTCGATAACCGATCTGTAGTAGAATAAGCTCATGAGATTCAGATGCTGGCAAAGGAACTTGAGAACAATAGCTGCGAGTTGCTAGACAAGTTCGTGGCGGGTAGCATTATTGCCAAACTGCCACCTTCTTGGTCAGACTTTGCCACCTTCTTGGTCAAACACAAGAGGCAAGAGTTCAGTGCTACCGATCTCATTGGCTCTCTAGGTGTTGAGGAGAAGGCGTGGGCAAAGGAGAACTGCAGTAAAAAGATCGAGGGAGGTTTTAGTGGAAATTTGGTGTAGAAGAAGAACACTCATGCATCTCACAACAAGAAAAAAAGGTCAAACCTGATGTCAAACCCAAGGCTACAACCAATTTTAAGAAGAAAGGCGTGGGAAAGGTAAAAGGCGACTGCTTTGTGTGCAGTAAGCCTGGGGCATTGTGCCAAGGATTGTCCTGATCGTAAGGACAAAAAGTCTGCAAACATGGTTATTTGCGATGAAGGAGGAACATCGGGGTACGGTAATTTTTTACCTATAGTTCTCTCTGTTTTTCACTCACCTGACATGTGGGTTGACACTGAGCTAATAATCATGTGTGTGCTAACATTTCCATGTTTTCTTCTTATTAGGTCGGGAGAGGTTCCTCCTTGTTGATGGGAAATGGTTCGCTTACAGCTGTTCATGGTGTTGGTACAATCGATCTAAAGTTTACTTCGGGAAAGACCGTGTAGATGAAGAACGTGCAACATGTCCTCTCAATAAAGAAGAATCTTGTTAGCGGCTCTATACTTTGTAGAGATGATTTTAGACTTGTGTTTGAATCCAATAAATGTGTCGTATCTAAGTATGGAACTTTTATTGGTAAAGGTTATGACAGCAGAGTCTTGTTCCGTTGTTCCTTAGATGATATGTGCAATAAAGTTGTGAACCATGTGAGCAATGATGATGAGTCCAATGTTTGGCATTCGCGACTTTGTTATGTGAATTTTGGTTGTTTGACGCGCTTAGCTAACATGAGTTTAATCCCGAAATTCTCTTTGGTCAAATGTTCTAAGTGCCATACTTGTGTTCAAGCAAAACAACCTCGCAAGCCTCACAAGGCATCCGATGCGAGCAATTTGGCACCTCTAGAACTTGTTCATTACGATCTGTGCGAAATGAACGACGTGTTGACTAAAGGAGGAAAGAAATACTTCATGACACTTATAGATGATTATACTAGATTTTGCTATGTGTATTTACTAAAAACAAAGGTTGAAGCATTGCATTACTTTAAGATTTATAAGGCTAAGGTAGCAAACCAACTTGAAAGGAAAATCAAACGGCTGATGTCTGATCGAGGTGGAGAGTATTTTTCAAATGAGTTTACTTCATTCTATGAAGAGTTTGGAATTATTCATGAGAGGACGCCTCCCTATTCACCTCAGTCAAACGGGGTTGATGAAAGAAATAACCGCACTCTAACTGTGTTGGTGAATACCATGTTAGACACTGCGGGACTTTACAAGGATTGGTGGGGTGAGGCTATATTGACTGCGAGTCATGTCCTGAATAAAATTTCTACTAAGAATAAAGAAGTAACACCATTTGAGAAATGAAAAAAGAAGAAGTTAAATCTCTCATACTTGCGCACATGGGGATGTTTGGCTAAGGTAAATGTACCTATAGTCAAAAAGCGCAAACTTGGACCAAACACCGTGGATTGTGTATTCCTAGGATATAGATTCTTAATTATAAATTCTGGAGTATCTGACATAAGATTGGTACAATTTTTGAGTCCAGAGATGCTACATTTTTTGAGAATGAATTTCCCATGAAATATGCACCTAGTACTTCTAGTCAAGAACCTATTTTATCCCCTAAGTCCTTTGTGCCGATAGAACACAATGATCAAATGCCTAAGGAAAATCCTGAGGAAGACAACATTGTAGCTACTCGAAAGAGTAAGAGACAAAAGACTGCAAAGTCTTTTGGTGATGACTACATTGTATACCTTGTCGATGACACTCCAAGAACCATACAAGAGGCATATTCATCTCCTGACGCTGACTATTGGAAGGAAGCGGTACGTAGTGAGATGGACTCTGTTATGTCTAATGGTACTTGGGAAATCGTCGAGCGTCCATATGGGTGCAAACCTGTAGGATGCAAGTTAGTTTTCAAGGAAAAGCTTAGGCCTGATGGTATAATTGAAAAGTACAAGGCAAGACTTGTGGCCAAGGGTTATACCCAAAAGGAAGGCATGGATTTTTTGACACTTATTCACCAGTTACTCGCTAGACCATGATTCGAGTACTACTTGCTCTGGCAGCCTCTCATGGTCTTCTCATTCATCAAATGGACGTTAAGACAACTTTCCTTAATGGAGAGTTGGAGGAGGAGATCTATATGGATCAACTAGATGGGTATATATTAGAAGGTCTAGAGGGAATGGTGTGCAAGCTGTTAAAATTCTTGTATGGCTTTAAATAAGCACCTAAGCAGTGGCATGAGAAGTTTGACAAAACTCTGACATCAACTGACTTTGTTGTGAACGAAGCTGACAAATGTGTGTACTATCGCTATGGTGGGGGAGAGGGAGTGATCTTGTGTTTATATATCAATGACATATTGATCTTTAGGACCAGCCTCAATGTGATTGAGGAGGTCAAGGACTTTCTGTCCAAAAGCTTTGATATGAAAGATTTGCGGGTGACTGATGTTATTCTTAACATTAATCTACTGAGAGGAGATGATGGTGGGATTACACTCATGCAATCCCACTATGTGGACAAGGTCTTGAGTCGCTTTGGGTATAGTGATTGCAAGACAGCTCCTACTCCTCATGATCCCAGTGTGCTATTAAGGAAAAAACGAAGAATAGTAAGTGATCAACTGAGACATTCTGAGATAATTGGTTCATTGATGTATTTAGCTAGTGCAACGAGGCCTGGCATCTCATTTGCTGTAAGCAAGTTGAGCCGGTTTGTTTCAAATCCGGGAGATGATCACTAGCATGCTGTGTGTCGGCCCCTGATTTTATAGCACAGGAAACCATATGTGTTTACAAATACCAACTCCCTGGATCGGTAGGTTGGTATACACACATTACAACTCTGGTACACATAGTCTGCATCGCATAGTCTTACAATACCAAATATTACATGGGAACCCGAGTAGGTTCTAATAGGCCGTGTCTGACCGGATACAATACCAAATAACATAGGATAGCGGAAGCGAGGCTGCGGCGGTCCATCTATACTCCACAGGCATCAACTGGGGATTAGTCCCTATGGTTCCTCCGTACCATCCCCCTCCTCAGGGATCAGTTCGACTGGCATGTCCTCATCATCAAAAGCTAAAAGGGTAGAAATATGCAAGGGTGAGTACCAACCGTACTCAGCAAGTCACCACTATAGAAATGCAACAAATGCATATAGGGATCCAAGGCAGGTTTTGGTTTATTTGCGTAAAGCCAGTTTTCGCAAGTTATTTTACAAGCCTATGGCCTAGCAGTTTTAATCATGAAAAGAATTGCCGCTATGTAAATGTTGTCATTAATTAGAAGTTCCTTCATCACAATGTAACCTTCCCACGCATGGGGCAAGGTTACCCATGTTGTATTTATCCCAACTTCTTCTAACCAAATTAAAAACATGTGAGTCTAGTCAAGAGTAATACAAGTCCCGGCGCTCATTAACCGCGAGCACGGCTATTCGAATAGTTTAATTTACTCACACTGCAGTGGATGTACGCTTTTAATCCCACACTCCGTGACGCACCCAACACATGAGACTTGTCACGGCCCGGTTTTTCAGTTACCCTCGCATGGCGGCACCCGCTCCAAGGACTATGAATCCCCATTGCACCCCCGGCGCCACATTCCTACCTCGAGCCGGTTGTGAGGGGAGTCCTGGCGCTCCCGAGATTGAAGGTTACATCATACATATATAAAGCTTGACGTCATTAAACCACACACTTCCACATTTCCATACCGATATCCAGAACCTACCATGTCTGGGGTGCCACCCCACG